>CM023146.1:41497837-41949790 GCA_013133815.1 Cromileptes altivelis | reverse complement strand
CTTAAAAAAAAAAACAATACATTGCATGATAAGTTAACAACAAAAACCTAAACTATAAATTAGTCAAAAAAGCAAGCTAAAAAACAAGTTAGTTAAAAAAGTAAGCTAAAGAAATAAGTTAACAAGACGCTAAAAACACAGTTAAAAACAAATCAGTTCATTTGCTTAAAAAGTAAGCTAAAAACAAGTTAAAAACAAGAAAGAAACAAATTAGTTCATTGGGAACCTAAATGCAGCACAGTATAAAAGGCGGAGCTACCAGCAGACACTATAAATACAGGGTAGAGTACAGAGAGGAGAAGGGAAGATTGGAACAGGTTGGAAGGGAGGAAAAAAAAGGGAAAGGAGAGCAAAGCAAAAGGGAAAATGTAAAGCCAAACAGGCTCTTTATTTTATGGTCGGTGCGCCTGAGGAAGGTCCAGTGAGACCGAAACGTCGCGCAGGCCGACCACTACTAATGGCCAGTGAGCCACAATTTTTTGAACCCCCACCACCTTAGGGTGGTGGTTATTGGAGGGGGTCAGCATGGTCAGAACATTCTGGCAGTGATGGACAGTGCACCATCCTCTCTCCACTGCTGGAGGGGGGATTTCTATCCCCAATTCCTAACCCTAACCCTTTTACTTTTCCTAATGACAATATGAATATGATGTGAGTGCATACAATGTCTGTGAATGTAGGTGTGCAAAGTAGTTTCTGTGTCTGCGTGTGTATACATGTATGAATGTGTGATGGTACCACACAATAATTGCCCACCACGAACTGCACACTATTATCACAAAAAGAACATAACTTTACCACAATTAACCCAGCACGATATTCACCCAAGAACCAAACATGACACTATCCTGTGATGAACTCACTATGACTTCACATGATCAAAAATTATTTACATTTTGCATAGCTGGCATGCATCACAATACTGCGCATTCACTGTCCCAGCACCCTCTGTCTCCTGCTCCTAAATGCACGAAAGGTCCGGAAGGGTATCGCTCCAGCATGACATGCCTTAATATAGTCCTGATATGCAGCGTTGTGGGACACCTGAACATTGGTGTTGATCAGAGACAGCTCCATGGTTGTCCACCTCTTCTGACTCTTGGCTGGAAGGGCCTTGGCCCTCGTCCGAATGGCCGGCTGGATTTCATCCTGATCATCAACAGCCTGCACATCCTCTTCAAGCTGCACACACACACCCTCATCCTCCTTGTCCTCTGCACGACGACGGAGTTCCAAAAAAGCCACAGACCGCATAACGAGACTATGAGGCAGGTCAGGGTGCAACTTCGACACAACCACATTCTTCACCTTCTCCAGGCTCACTTTGCCAAGTATCTGGAGCTTCTGCAGCTGGGCCTGGGGCATGCCACCCACCGACATTTCCTGTATCAGCTGCAGGAGATGCCTGAAATCCACGTAGACACCACTCTGAATGGCGCCCACGCAGGACACAAACGTGAGGGTCTTCAGCAACAGAGCACCTTTGAGACTCTGTGGAATCCTAGCCAAGAGCGGCCTCATCCAGGGCATGCCATGCTCCTTTTACACCTCAAGATTTTTCTCGAAGGTGAGGCCACGCCGCTGGAACTCAGCCAGAACCTCAAGGGTCTTCTGGGCCTCCTGGGACAACGGCAAGGGCGGAACACCCTCGCTGTGGAGGTGCACCCAGTCTTTGAAATTCCACCACAGACGATTTGCTCTCTGGGTGTCGCAAAAACTGATCTGGGGGAAAAAGACAATGCCCTCTGTGAGGAAGCCCTGCGACACACACTCCTCCACGTCCTTTCCTACAGCAGCCACTAGTTCCCGGCCACGCTGGAAGGTGTGGCGGACCGGGAACCTTTTCTTGGTGGCCAGGTCCTTACTAAACTCCTGCACCTTCCAGGCCCCAACCAGCCTGCCTGGAGGATCTCTGCCTTTCAAGCACACCCATGGGAGCTGCTCGTTCCTCTTATACAAGTCACCCAGTACAACCTTGATAAGTGCTGCACCGATAACAGCTGGCCCGGCCTCAAGGGACTGGCAAAAAACCCAGATCCGCTGGATGCGGGTCTTCTGCAGCTGGTCCCTGGTCCAGTGGTGGAGGGGACGTGGTTCCTCTTCACTGGTAACACTGTGGAACGGTGCCAGCCCAATTAAGCCCCTCTTGTGAGTGAGGCTCGCCCCGTTGACAGTGCTGGTCCCCAGTGCTGCACTCAGGACATTGTCCTTTGGGGAGAGAGGGTGCCCATAAAACATCTCCTCCAACGCAAATTCTGCTTGGAAAGCCTTCCAGGTGGGGGCGAACCTACCCACCCCACAGCTCCCTCGCAGCGCAGCATACAGCTCCTCTGTCAGATACTGCACAATCTCCTGCAGGGTACCTCGGAGGCCAGACCCACTGGGGAGATCCCTGAAGGGCACAAGGCGGGCGTGTGCCCCGATCAGCTGATCCAAGGAACCCAGGCTAAAATACTCCCACGGTTTCACCACCATTGGGATGTCCTCCCCCTCCAGGAACACCACCTGCTCCATTGGCACACCAAGCTGGATGACCAGGTGTTCCCTGATCTCCTCCATGTTCTGCACATATGCAAAGGCGCGCTTGCACACCGCAGACTGGTGGTTGGGGTGGCTCAGGTTGCAGGTGGCCAGGGCCCCACTTACCGGGTGTTTGAAGGGCTGCTGAAAGTGGTGATACAGCGAATCCACGTACAGCTGCAGAAACCGAACTTTGCCCCTGCAGCCAAAGACTTGCAGGAGGGAATGGCACACATCCATGGGGAGCCAGTTGAGGTTGGACTGGAAATTGCAACACTCATGCATTCCCAGGACAGAGTACAGCGAGCCTCTGACACGCACTAGTTGCTCCAGAGCATACCTGGAGTACAGTGTATGGATGTCAGGGGACTTAGAGGTCAACGTCAGGGACACATGGACAGTCACATTTTTGACAGAGCTCAACACAACAACTTCCGACAAGTCCAGTGAATCTCTGTCACGCTGGCCAAACTGCATAATGTACGGCACAACCCTGAACAATTGGCCATTGTTTGCAGTGGCCACAGCACGATCCATAAGGTCCAGCATGAACCACATGTCCTGCCAGCACAACCGGTACCGCTCGAACTGCGTCGACTGTTTCTGAACAGACGGGCACGCCATCTCCTGTCGTAGCAGGTTCCTGACCAGAACACGACAGTTTTCCAGGACCTCATTCAAGACCCCAACCGCCATGACTGCATGGAAATCGGGTCTGGTCAGCCGGTGGTCGGGATCTTTCAGATCAAATGGCAGGCAGACCAGATTTAAAAAGAAGCCCCCGTCTATGTCGGCCAGCTTGTGGCCCACTGTCAGTATCAGGGCCTGTAACCCACTGTCAGAGCACTCGGTGAGGTCGATGTGCTTTTTCAGGTATTGGTACATCTTCCTCAACCCACCAACATACAAGTGCTGTATGTTGAGGTAGTGCACCCCACTCTGAACACCTGACATGGCTGACACCTCCATCACAATGCCGTCTACGTCACAGCGTCTCGTCAGCCTGCCCTTTCTTGTCAGCAGCTGTACAGGGTGGATGGGGACCCTCACATCTGCACACAGAAAGTCGGGTATACTGGGGTGTGCCCTCGCACAATCCAAGAGCTGCTCTGTGTTGAGGACCCCGACCTCCGCAATCTCCAGCACCTCTGCCTGTGCCTGTGGCATGTCCATGGTCTCTCTGTGTCTGTGTGACTATCAGTGTCAATGTCTACTTTTTTGTGGGTGGGTGGTTGGTTGGTTGTGTTTTCTTTGCAGGAAGGGACTGTCAAGTAGAGGTAAGTGTTACCGTGAATGTCTATGTGCCTTTTTTTTGGGTGATTGTAGTGTCTTTTCAGTTAGTCTGTGCTCTTATCAGTTAGCTGTAGCTGTCTAGAGTGTGTCTGCTTCTCTCTTCAAAGGTTCAGGTCAGAAAGAGCTTCAGAAAACCCTTTCAAACTCTTGTATGTCTGTTTTCTCGCTTATTTTTCCAGTTTGTCTTTTCTATGTCAGCTGTTCACATTTAATCATGACTTTTCATTTGCTTATATCTTCTCACAAGAAGGTCGTAGCAACTTGAAACCAACATGTACCCCCACTATATTGACCACGGGCTTTCCAACAGTGCCACTCATGAGCCGCTACGACGTCGCTAAGTATGCACAACTTGCCTCGAAAACTTTATCTTGCCTATGTCTCCGGAACGGTAAATCGTAGAGACATGGGAACACCACTGGCGTGTTCAGCAACCCCAAATTATGTCGGGCAGAGCACAGTTCCAACCCTCTACGACATTCGGTTGACGAGATATAAGGCAATTACTTCTAGCTTACTTTTCCCCACAGGTTCCTCCAGGTAAGTCCACCCTTTTTGCTCCACAGGTTCCCCCAGGTCAGTTCACTCTTCTTTTTTTCCCCCAGGTAAGTTCACTCTTCTTTTTTCCCCACAGGTTCCCCCACGTGAGTTCGCCCTTTTTGCTCCACAGGTTTCCCCCAAGTAAATTCACCCCTTGTTCTCCACAGCTTCTCTTTAGGTTTAGGGGAGCTCAGGATTCTGGGTCCTTAGGTTTAGGGCAGCTCAGGGTTCCAGATCCTTAGGTTTTGGGCAGCCAACACATGGACTGGTAAGTGGAAAGACCTTGCAAAGGTCAGGGTCAATAAACCATCAATCTAGTTATTGACATGACAAGGCTGCCCATTACATGCAGTCTTTGGCGCCCCCTAGCGGCCAGTGGAAACTGCCGTCTGACCCAGTGCACATGGCAAAAGGGGGCTCCCAAACACAACCACAGAAAATTTCAGCCCTCTATCTATCACCCTTCCTGAGTTAGGGACTTTTCTTAAGCCGGGTTATTGACCATGACTTCTAAATCCATGACTTGGGCTAGGAATGTCACAATTTAGCTGGAAAACCACCGTTGGACTCAGGGCGAGCCCCACAATCCGCCTCTACAATTTGGCAGCAATAGCCAAAATTAATTTCTATCGGAGGATTTTGAATTTTCCATAACTTTTCACTGGAAGATCCTAAACACTCACAGTTGGTACCGTTGGAAAGCCAGGGTCCACAATTGGGGGGATAGGTCAAGGTCCCATGCCTCTACCTGCCTCCCCCGCCGAGTTACGTCCGCCGAAAGATTTGGCACCAAAACGGTCCGAAACGCGCCGATCGGTCCAAAACACGCCGATCGGTCCGAAACGCACCCCGATCCGCGTTTCGGCCGAAACGCGCTCCCATCAACGTTTCGGCCCCCCCCCCCCCTCACATTTTCAAAGGTCCATATTTCCCCAACCCTGAGTCCTAGACTCTCAGGACTGCCACCATTGGACTCGGTGCGGGCCCAGGAACCCGCCCCCGCGATTTGGAGCCAATGGCACCACGTGTCCCCGCCCCCCATTTAGTTGTATATGCAAATTTTAATTTGTCCATAACTTTTCATAGGAAGGTCCTAAACACTCGCGGGTGGTACCGTGGGAAAGCCAGGGCCGACAATTGGGGGGGTAGGTCAAGGTCCCGTGCCTCTACCTGCCTCCCCCGCCGAGTTGCGGCAACCGAAAGTTTTGGCGCCAAAACAATCCGAGGGGTCAGGATCCACATTTGGGGGGGTAGGCACCGCCCCCGACGCATTTCGGACCCGCCCACCCGACGTTTTGGACCGACCAAAACGGACACCGGGAGAGCGCGTTTCAGCCCAAAATAAGGGGGGGGGGCAAATTTGCCCCGCCCATATCTCGGTAACCCTAGGCCCCACCCCCCTGGGACCCGCCCCCCCGGTAACTAAGTCGCCTACCGCCAGTCCAACGCACCCACCCCCGTCCCTCTACCACCTTCCGTTGTCCCGCAATCAACAGATTGAGCCCGGCTCAATCCGGGCTAACACCCCCTACTCCTAACCCTACCCCTAACCCCTAACCCTTGAGCCCTTCCCCTCCTTTTGTTAATTTCATTCAACTTCATGGATGGGCCAATATTCACATAAAATTCATGACAAGATTAAAAATAATTAATAAATACTAATAAACCGCGTTTACATTTAAAGGTTAAAAATTCATAGGGAACTGAAAATATAAATATCACACATTTCATTTCATTAGGGGAATATCAGGTTAAAATTAAATAAGAAGGGTTTAAAAGAGTGTCACATTTATTGTCTCATTAGAATACCACAAAAACTAGGAGGGAACAGAGGCTATGAATTAGGAGGAGCTACAGAGCCAGCTCATTTCTGCTCTGATGCTCAAAGGAGACACATCTCTCTGCACAGCCAGATTCACTGCCTTTTTTTCACATCTAGCTCACTGTGCCTGACCTGAGGAAGACCCTCACAGGGTTGAAACGTCATCTTTTCTTTTTTAGACTCCTTTGAGTTCATTTAACATAATCATATTTCATTTTTTTCTTTAAAAACAGTTTTATGTTCTTTCCAAGTTTAGGAAAGCACTTTTAGTTCATAGTTTAAACACCGTTTCATTTATATACTGTTGTGTTTTTTTGGAAAAAAAAGTACAATTTCCTCTCCCAAAAATTGGAGAGCGCTTTATGTTATATAGTTAAACATATTACAATATAAATACATAAGCCTTTTTCATTTCATTACATATAAATAAATAAATAAATAAAAGCACAACAATAAAAAAAACAAAGCCTACACTAACATTAAAAACAAAAAACAACAAACATGGACGGTAGGTGGACAGAGGTCTGTTATGGCAGGAGACACCAACCCACCCGCCAACATGCAAGGGACCTGGGGTATGGAGGGTCCTTTGGGTAGAAGGACCGTGCACCTCCCTTCCCTCAAAAGGGGAGAAGGGCTCAATTAGCCTATCCTAATCCCCTAACCCTCAGGCACCATGTCGAGTCATTACTCAGCACAACCAACCTTCAGTCTCACCTTTTTCTTTTTTCTTTTGAAACTTTGACCTGAACATTTTGGACAAACAGTCTACATGAGATCAATTCAGTTTGTCTTCAGATCACTTATCTGTGTGTTCACCTGTGTGTGTGTGTGTGTCTGTGTGTGTGTGTGTGTGTGTGTGTTTGGGTGGGGGGGGGGGGGGGGGTTAGGGGGGCGGTGATGATAAAAGTCGCCCTCATCCTGCTCCTCTCTCAGTTTTTGCTATTTGTCGAGTTGCATTTGCAAAATACCAGAAACATGAAGGTTTACCTGCTCCTGATGCTCCTGCTGCCGATACTCTCAGGTACCACAACACACACACACATACATACACACACACACACACACACACACACACACACACACACACACACACACACACACACACACACACACACACACACACTCACTCACTCTAACATTTCATCTGTACTGTGTTATGTGTGCTACCCACTGCTGGGAGATTTAAAAGTTTGCTGTTAGCAGTTAGCAGCTCACTCACAGAACAAGAACAGTGACTCTTGTTCCACTTGAACAACTCCACAGACCACAACAAACCTCCTACATTTCACTTTACATTGTTTTTTGTTTGTTTGTTTATTTGTTTTACCATTTGCAAAAGTTTGGGTTTTTTTGTTATTGTTTTTTTACCATTTACAAGGTGGTTTTTATTCTGGTCTCGTGTTCCGGTCTTATGTTCAGGTCTAATGTTCTGGTCTCATGTTACATCTCGTGTTCTGGTCTTGTGTTCTACTCTCATGTTCCAGTCTCCTGTGCCTTTCTCAAGTTCAGGTCTAGTGTTCTCGTCATATGTGTGACGAAGATTCAATTAATCAATCAGTCAATCAATCAATCAATCAATCAATCAATCAATCAATCAATCAATTTTATTTATAAAGCCCAATATCACATATCACAATTTGCCTCACAGGGCTTTACAGCATACGATGATGTCAGAGTTTGTTGATGAGCTGAAATGCAACACTCAGATGGTAGATGTTACATTCACTGACCTTCAGAAAACTGTACCTGTCAAAAAGAGAGTCAGTAAGAGCATTTGCCTCAGACCAGCATATGACACATTTAGATTCAGATTTTCTTTATTGTCATTGCAACAAGTGTAACAAAAGGTAAGGTGCAGGCCATTAAGTGCAAATAAACAAAGCACATATATAAAACCTTTGTGAAAATTGAAACACAAAAAGACAAGATAAAATTACAATAAATAGGCACAGTCTAAAAAACCACAGATTGAAAAGGGTATGTACATAAGGTGCAGAGAGGCTGTAGTGTGTATATATACAGTGGATATAGCACGATGAATATTGCACAGAGGTAGCCTCAGTTATAACAGTATATTGCACATATCTCTAACCTATATATTACAGACAAGTTATTTACGGCTCTTGCAGCAGTTGGAAAGAAGCTGTTTTTCAGTCTGTTTGTCCTGGTTTTCATGGCCCTGTACTGTCTGCCCAACGGCAGTAGCTCAAACAGGAAGTGGCCCAGGTGGTAGGAGTCCTTCAGGATGGTGTTGGCTCTCCTGAGGCAGTCAGAGCCATGAAGGTCCTCCAGTGTGGGCAGAGGGCACCCAATGACCTTCTCACCCATTTTGGTGACCCTCTGGAGTTCTTTACTGTTTGCCACCAAGCAGCTGGCAAACCACATACAGAGGCAGTATGTGAGGATGCTCTCCATGGTGGAACGGTAGAAAGACACAAACAGTCTCTGGCTGATTCTGTTCTTCCTGAGAATTCTCAGGAAGTGGAGTCTTTTTTGTGCTTTATTTACCAGCTGTGTAGTGTTCTTATTCCTGGTCAGCTTCTCCTCAATGTGGACTCCCAGAAAGCTTACTTCTGTAATCTCACAAAATAACTCAAAGATGTCCACATCATAAAATCTTACGGTTATTTACATGAGACTACAATAAAAAAGAAAATGTATAAAGTTAATTCAAATGGATTAATTCTCTCAGTGACCTCATTTATTTATTTATTCATTTATTTATTTATTTATTTTGATACATGTTAAACATTATTGTAATTTCTGTTGGAACGAAAAATCATTGTTTGTCTTTTTATATTTGAGGACATATTTCAATCTTCATCACTTCATCATTTAGAATATTTTGAAGGTCATTAAGATTTTTGTAAAATCACAAATCTATTTCATCAGTGAATAGAACTTTGTTTAAAAAGTTAGAGGAATCTATTTAATCATTAATGTCCAGTGTGAAGGGGGCAGGCAGGATCCCTGAGGGGCACCAGATTTGATAGTTTTACTTTGACATTTGTGACGACTTACATAAACATGTTGCTACCTCCCATTCACACATTTTCTGAACCAGCTCAGCTCTGACCCTAACCCCAGCTCTGACATCATGACGTAAACATTTTTCAGGAACATACCTGTCCACACTGTGTCATCAACAGCTGACCTCTGGAACAGACTCGGGTGTTCATGTTCAGACATTATAACTTTATCATCTCTTACCTCAGCTTTGTCAATGTCCAATCAAACAGCTGCTCAGGTGCGTCTCAGCTGTGACCTCATCAGCTGTGTTTGTTTTGCAGCTCAGGCGTCTAACATCAAGTGTTACGGTGAGGATTCCGTGTGGGTCAGAAACATGCTGCTGGACTGTGGCGGCCCAGTCAAACAGGCCTGCTACACCAGAGGTAAGTCCTCTACCTGCTAACACCCCTATGAAGCATATGCAGGTGTTTACCTCAGGTGTGTCTGTCAGAATTTCACTAGATTTACAGCAGGATCTTTCTGAGGACACAACACAGTTTTAAAACAAATCTATTGTAAAATCTTGTTGCTAATCTTTCCAGACACGTGTCAGCGCTCTGATAATGTGTTTCCTGTTTGTCTTTGCAGCTAATGGAGAAAAAGGCTGCACTATGCTGGAGAACTGTCAGCGACCTGGCTGGACCTGCTGCTACTCCAACGGCTGCAACGTCTGAGCCAATCACAGTCCAAGAAATGCTGATATCATCAAAGTACACAATGTGAAATAAAATCTGGTAGATTTCCCAGAATGCAGTTTGGTTTCATCTGAGTTCAGTGTGTAAACATGAAGATTTAAAGTCCGTCAATTTGTGGACTTTGAGTCGTGTGTCTGCATCCCTGTCGACTCTACAAACAAACTTAGAAACATCTAGAGTTCAGTTATCAGGGACATTTTCATCAGCCTGTGACAGTCGATCAGTCAGAGTCCATCTGAAGGGTTAATATTGACACTGACACTCACAAACATCCAGAGTTCATCCAGAGTTTATCAGGAAAGATTCAGTCTGTTCATCTAAAGGTTTCTCAGATATCTAAACTGAAGTAATGAACTCACAAACATCCAAACTTAAATGTTCTGAGACTTCTGGTAATTCTGTTGGTTTCAATACAAAATGTTATCTGAACAAAGTATCAGCTAGTTACAGTATCAACAGTAAAAGTACTCTCAGCTCTATAGTTACAGTATCAGTAGTGTTACAGGTAACCGTTTTGTGTTCAGTTATTTGACTGTTTGTGGTTTCTATGGTAAATCAGTTGTAAACACATTTGTTCTTGTTATCGTAAAAAGTCAGCGTCAGACACCACACTTTGACACACCTGAGGCCCATTGTTCAAAACCTAGATAAGGGATTATGCTGGGATATGTTGGTTATCCTGGCTTAATTTAGCTTTGATTTGGTTGTTCGAAAGCAGAGGTGCATATGTTACCATGGAGATTTATTCTGTGCAGTTAGCCTGCACTTAGCCTGGTCCCAACCATGCTACCAGCAGGCTAAGTTTATCCTGGTGCCTTATTTGTCCACTCAGCTGTCACTGCAATCAGAAATCAATGGGCCTCATTCACAAACAGTGCATACGCACAAATCTGTGCTTAAACTGTGTATACAATCGCTTCACGCACAAATCCGGGATTCATCAATATTTTCTTACCTGAATTTGTTCTTACTCTGCGAACAAATTTAGAACTGCCTCAGACCATGCGTACGCACAAATAAGGAAGGCCAAACTGACTTAGAAAATGCAAACATACCTTTTAAGTACATGCAGAGTCTATAAAACCACATTCGTGAAAAAGAGATTTAATAAACATTTTTTTAAATAATTAATTTACTAATATATTGGCCATATTGATTAAATTACCATGAAATTGACACACGTTCACCCTCATCATTTTGACAATTAAAATATTAACAATAACAGAAAAACTATCACTCCATCAAACTGTAGATGATCTGTAATGCCGACTGCCATATCCTTAAGGCTGTGGCCCGCTGGCCAGGAGGCACCCACGACTCATTTATTTTGCAAAACAGTACAGTGGGAATGCGTTTGGAGGCAGGGGCTGTGAGAAGTGGATGGCTTGTTAGTGAGAATCTTTTGTTCTAGTCTTTTATTTCAATTGCTTTAAGTTAGTATTTTCAGTAAGTTAATGTTAAAATGTTATATTGTTTGGGTGACCGGGCATATGGCCTTAAAACATGGCTGATGACACCATACGCAAACCCTGAAACCCCTCACGAGGTGCACTATATTAACATACATGCCCACACACACGCCGTAGAGCATGCTTTTGGCGTACTTAAGGGCCGTTGGATGTGTTTGGATCAGATACGGCCGGAGGCAAACTACTTTATACCCCTGAGAAGGTGCGCAAGATCATCCTGGCATGCCGTGTCCTCCACAATCTTACAATGACCCATGACATTCCTGTAAGACCCGGCGCCATCGCTTCTAACAAACTGAAATTTACTACTTCTCTCCTCGCGTAACCACTTCCTTCATTCATGAATCAGCTCTAGGCAAGCGGTTTCCTTATATGGAGAAATGGGGGCGTGGTGGTATGCTGATTGCAGATCGCGGACACGCACCTGTCAATTTAGAATAGTTCTGATTTACTAACATACGCACAGTGGTGACAAACAAAATTGGCCGGTACGCACGTGTCATGAATCCAACGCTGATTTTGCACAAGTACTTATTTTTTGCAAAGACTAAAAACATTTCTGCGCAGATATTAGTGAATGAGGCCCATTATGTTTCAGAGTTATTCCATGTTCTTATGTATTTGCCCCATTTTTAAACAAACACAATACATCAATCAATCAATTTTAGCAATTTTATTTATAAAGCCCAATATCACAAATCACAATTTGCCTCACAGGGCTTTACAGCATACGACATCCCTCTGTCCTTAGGACCCTCACAGCGGATAAGGAAAAACTCCCCAAAAAAACCCTTTATCTGGGAAAAAAAACAGTAGAAACCTCAGGAAGAGCAACTGAGGAGGGATCCCTCTTCCAGGACGGACAGACGTGCAATAGATGTCGTACAGAACAGATCAGCATAATAAATTAACAGTAATCCGCATGACACAATGAGAGAGAGAGAGAGAGACAGAGAGAGAGAGATGCAGGTAATGGTAGTAGCTTACAACAACGTTAATGAATGTAATAATATTATAGTTATAGTTCTGGCTACTCTGGTACAATATGTTGAAAGTATGTATTAATATCTGGCAGTATACATGTGTGACAATAGTCATATGTGTATAATAACAGTAGAAGTATGACTAATGACTAATGATGGCAGCAGCAGCAGCAGGAGGCATCTGGCAGGACCACGGCAGCAGCACAACCACACACGTCACGCTGTCCAGGCACAGCTGCGATATGAGTTAATCTGAGAGACAGTGGAGCACAAAGGCTCCGGAGAAGAAGCCGAGTTAGTGACATCCAGAATGGCCGAGTTACCAAGATGCAGTAATAGAATACGAGAGAGAGAGAGAGAGAGAGAGAGAGAGAGAGAGAGAGAGAGAGAGAGAGAGAGAGAAGGCGAAAAGGTGCCCGGTGTATTATAGGGGGGTCCTCCGGCAGACTAGGCCTAAGTCAGCCTAACTAGGGGCTGGTACAGGGCAAGCCTGAGCCAGCCCTAACTATAAGCTTTATCAAAGAGGAAAGTCTTAAGTCTAGTCTTAAATGTGGAGACGGTGTCTGCCTCCCGGACCGTAACAGGAAGATGATTCCACAGGAGAGGAGCCTGATAGCTGAAGGCTCTGGCTCCTGATCTACTTTTGGAGACTTTAGGGACCACGAGTAACCCTGCGTTCTCAGAGCGCAGTGTTCTGGTGGGATAATATGGCACTATGAGCTCTCTAAGATATGACGGAGCTTGACCACTTAGAGCTTTATAAGTTAACAGTAGGATTTTAAATTCAATTCTGGATTTTACAGGGAGCCAGTGCAGAGAAGCTAAAACAGGAGAAATATGATCTTGTTTCTTAGTTCCTGTTAGTACACGTGTTGCTGCATTCTGAATTAGCTGGAGAGTTTTTAAGGACTTACTAGAACTACCTGATAATAGAGAGTTACAGTAATTCAGCCTACAGGTAACAAAAGCGTGGACCAATTTTTCTGCATCTTTTCGGGTCAGGATAGGCCTAATTTTCGCAATATTACGCAGATGAAAAAATGCAGTCCGTGAAGTTTTTTTTAAATGAGAATTAAAAAGACAAATCTCGGTCAAATGTTACACCGAGGTTTCTTACGGTAGTGCTAGAGGCCAGAGCAATGCCATCTAGAGAAACTATGTCATCAGATAAAGAGTCTCTGAGTTGTTTGGGGCCAAGAACAATAACTTCAGTTTTGTCTGGATTTAACATCAGGAAATTGGTGCTCATCCAAGTTTTTATGTCTTTAAGGCAGTTATGGAGTTTAGTTAATTGATTACTTTCTTCTGGCTTCATTGATAAATACAACTGTGTATCATCCGCATAACAATGGAAATTTATAGAGTGATTTCTAATGATGTTACCTAAAGGAAGCATATATAGAGTAAATAGGATTGGTCCGAGCACAGAACCTTGCGGAACTCCAAAACAAACTTTGGCCTAAAAGGTTCAGCACTAAGCTGGTTTAAATCTTATTTATCTGACCGTTTTCAATTTGTTGACATTCGTAATGAATCATCCTTACGTACCAATTAAGTGATCCAGTCTCTGCAGTAGAATTTGATGGTCAATTGTGTCGAACGCCGCACTAACATCTAATACAACAAGAACAGAGACGAGTCCTTTGTCTGAAGCAATCAGAAGGTCATTTTTAATTTTAACTAGTGCTGTCTCAGTGCTATGATGCACTCTAAATCCTGACTGAAATTCCTCAAATAAATTATTATCCTGGAGAAAATCACACAGCTGGTCTGCGACTACTTTCTCAAGGATCTTTGACATAAAGGGAAGATTAGATATTGGTCTATAGTTGGCTAACACCTCTGGATCCAGGGTGGGCTTTTTTAGGAGAGGTTTAATTACAGCTACCTTAAAAGACTGTGGTACATAGCCTGTTAATATGGATATATTGATCATATCTAATATATGAGTGTTAACTACAGGAAAGACCTCCTTAAGTAGCCTAGTTGGGATGGGGTCTAAGAGACATGTTGTTGATTTAGAAGCAGAAATCACTGCTGTCAATTCTTGAAGAGAAATTGGGGAGAAGCAATCTAAATATATATTAGGTTCTACAGCTGTGTTTGAGGTTAGATAGGTAGGCCTACCATCTGATGGCAGGAGGTCATGAATTTTGCCTCTAATAGTTAGAATTTTGTCATTAAAAAAGCTCATAAAATCATTACTGCTAAGGGCTAAAGGAATACAAGGCTCAATAGAGCTTTGACTCTCAGTCAGCCTGGCTACAGTGCTGAAAAGAAACCTGGGCTTGTTCTTGTTTTCTTCTATTAATGCTGAGTAATAGTTTGCTCTGGCATTGCGGAGGCCCCTCTTATAGGTTTTGAGACTGTCTGTCCAGATTAAACGAGATTCTTCCAGTTTGGTTAATCGCCATTTCCTTTCAAATTTTCACGACATTTGTTTTAACCTACGGTTTTGAGAGTTATACCAAGGAGCTAACTTTCTTTGCTTTTTTAACTTCTTTTTAAGAGGAGCTACAGAGCTGAGTGTTGTTCGCAGCGAGCCTACGGCGCTATCAACAAAATGATCAATTTGGGAGAGGTTAAAGTCGGCTCGGGAAACCTCTGTTACTGAAGGTATGCGAAGTAATCTTTTACGACAGCACTATCTGATAAACATCTAGAATAGTAACTGTTGCTGAGTGGCGTGTAATCGAGTAAAAAGAAATCAAAAGTAATCAGATAATGATCCGATAGCGACGGATTCTGTGGAAAGACTTTTAGGTTATCAATTTCAATTCCGTACGTCAGAACTAGATCGAGGGTATGGTTAAAACAGTGAGTGGGTTCATGTACACCCTGACTGAAGCCAATGGAGTCTATTAATGAGATAAACGCGGTAGCCAGGGAGTCATTATCAACGTCGACATGAATGTTAAAATCGCCTACAATAATAACTTTATCTGATTTGAGAACTAAACTGGATAAAAACTCTGAGAATTCAGATACAAATTCAGAATATGGGCCAGGAGCACGGTACACTATAACAAATAAAAATGGCTGCGAGGTTTTCCAGGTCGGATGTAAAAGACTAAGAATGAGGCTTTCAAATGAATTATAATCTAGTTTAGGTTTAGGGCTGATTAACAGACTAGAGTTAAAAATGGCTGCAACTCCCCCTCCTCGGCCGCTGCCTTGAGGAATGTGGGTATTATTATGACTGGGAGGAGTGGACTCATTTAGACTGACATATTCATCTTGACACAGCCAGGTTTCAGTGAGACTGAGTAAATCAATATGATTATCTGATATTAATTCGTTTACAAACACTGCTTTAGACGACAGAGACCTGATATTTAACAGTCCGCATTTAATTCTCCTCTTTTGTCTTTCTGTCACAGAAGAGGTTTTAATTTTTATGAGGTTGTTATGCACAACTCCTCTTTGTTTAATTTTAGATTTAAATAATTGAGGTAGTCGGGGGACAGACACCGTTTGTATAAACCTATGAAAACTATGGCTGGGTAACTGAACTAGAAGCTCAGAGAGGCGTTTAAGACTGCGACTCTCTGTCCTGGTCTCAACTCTGGGTTGTCAGGGATTTAAATTACTAAGAAAATTTGCCAGGTTCCTAGAAATGAGAGCAGCTCCATCCAAAGTGGGATGAATGCCGTCTCTCCTAATAAGACCAGGTTTTCCCCAGAAAGTTTGCCAATTATTAACGAAACCCACATCGTTTGCTGGACACCACCTGGACAGCCAGTGATTAAGTGATGACCTGTGGCTAAACATGTCATCAGTGGTCAGATTTGGGAGGGGTCCAGAGAAAACTACGGAGTCCGACATAGTTTTTGCATATTCACACACCGAGGCAATATTAATTTTAGTGACCTCCGATTGGCGTAACCGGGTGTCATTGCCACCGACGTGAATAACAATCTTACTGATCTACGTTTAGCTTTAGCCAGCAGTTTTAAATTGGATTCAGTGTCGCCCGCTCTGGCCCCAGGGATACATTTGACTATGGTTGCTGGTGTTGCTAACTTCACGTTTCTCAGAATAGAGCTGCCAATGACCAGAGTTTTATCCTCAGCGGGTGTGTCGCTGAGTGGGGAAAAGCGGTTGGAAACGTAACAGGCTGGTGGTGAGCCGTGGGCTTCGGCTTGGAGCTGTGCTTCTGGCGGACAGTAACCCAACCTCCTGGCTGAACGGGAGTTGCTGGAGGACAGTTAGCAGAGGCTAAGGCTATGTGGCTCCGCACCGGCTACATGGGGCTGGCTAACTACCGCAGCTACTGAATGGTTTTCCATGGTGCGGAGCCGCGCTTCTAATTCACTAAGCCTCGCCTCCAACGCAGCAAATAAGCTACACTTGTTACAATTACCACTGTCGCTAAAGGAGGCAGAGGCATAACTGAACATCTGGCACACCGGGCAAGCAAAAGCAGGAGAAGGGGAAGCCATGGCTAAGCTAAAGTAGCTAACAACGCTAAGATCGTGCAAACAACAGCTAGGAGATTAGCGAGAAGGTCGCAGAAAGAAGGAGAGGTATAAGTGCTTAAACAGAACCAGTGTGGGTTAAGACTTGAAGTAGACGTTAAAACAACTGAGGTGAGAAAGCAGAAAGCAGGCTAGCAGAATTCACCAGAGCAGTACAGAGACACTGTCACAGAAACTCCAGAAATGACACATTTAAAACATTATTTTTGTCAAAATCATTCATGTCATAAGCACGGTCAGGTGTCTTCAGTGAAGTCAATGATGAGAGCAATATATAAGTCCCATGCACATGTGTAATCCAGGGCCGCACAACACAGATGATTTTAAAGCTGCTTTGTTTGCAGTTTTTATTAAATAGCTACTTATAGTAGGATTTTATTTTAATGTTTTATTTTTAAGATAAAAGCACTAAGCAGTGTGCAGCTGCTCACTCACCCATTCTAAGACACACTAATGCCATCAGTCTACCACACAGGGTGCATACAGTATAGGCAGCAATTTGGGGTTCAGCCTGTTGCCCAAGGACACTTTGTCATGCAGATATCCTCACCAATGAAAGAAGTAATTGTTGGAATGCACATACAAGGAGGTGTATTTGGCATTGGTAGCACACAATTGGTGGTTATTAGGTTTCATGACTGTATGACCTTCCTAGTTAACTGGACCACTGATTCCAGTGTACTTTACATTAATGAATGAAAACAGGAAGATGAAACCACAATATTCTTTGACCTCATTTAATTTAGATGAACAATGATGTAATCGGTCAGTGTCTGCTTGCAGCTGTGGAGAGACAGAGAAATAATATTGATTAATACATTAATCTTTCTCTAGTTTCTTATTTCCAAGTCCAGTTTCCTTAAGGTATTTTTTTATTTGTTTGTCAAGCTCCATGTCCTGCAGCTTTCTCTTTTCACACTGCAGCTTCACATCTGCCAGCACTATCTACTTCTGTAGATGACTTGCATATAGCTGTCTGACAGTTTGTAAATTCTGTACATCACGTATCTATTAGCACAGCAATTGTGGACACCGTGGATGTCCTTCAGGCAATACTCACTATATTCCCAGGCAGGCTGTCAGGCTGGTCAGCATCTGTGTCACGTTACAAATATATTTTCCATGAGCACCACATCACTGACTTCTTATACATTAAGGACTAAATTATTTTCACAAGACTGTCAGGTTACCTCAAACCTTCTGAAGTCCAGAGAAAGAGTCTCCTCCTCATCTACTGCAGATGTGCCTTCACCCTACCACATTAAATAGAACTTGTATTAACCTAATGTAAACTTGCAACACATGCAAAGCAAATGCCTTTAATGAAGAACACTCACCGGATCATCTTCTGGTGGCTCCAGAAGGGTTAGTGTGTCACCTGACACTGCAAGATCATCCAAGGTCAGACAGTCCACATAACACCAATGGTTGATTAATGAATGAATAAAATGGTTCACTCCATGGACAGTATACTGGAATAATGTACCTTGTATGAAGAGGGCAGTTTCTGTGTGTGGGACAGAGTCTGTAGCTGCCTCCCCCCTGTATCCCCTCCATCATCGGCCTATCTTGGTTTTGATGAGGTGCAAGCTCTTTCGCTGGTGTGAAATCAGCTGTTGGTTTGGTGCAAAATATTCTAATACTTAATTTTCACCTGTTACCAGGTGCACTTTTATTTATTTATTTAGACGTTTATTGATCAAGGACAAATGCATTAAACATTATTTCATAAAAAATACTAAACAGATGTCATGCATACACGTTTCTAGCTGATGCTAATGGTTGTCCAGTTGTATTTGCGCTGTATGAGCATTAAATGAGAGAGGTTATATATAGCCTTTAAGAGATTTGCACAATGAATCAAGAATCATCATGGTACATGTCACGAGTAATATTAACTCCCACTGCTCACCTTTAAGGTGAAGTGTACAACTCTTAATTTGTGGAAGGAACTTCAATTGTAATTATGACATTCATTTGTGCAGCAAGTGTATATTTTTAGATTACTTAAACATTCAGTCGATCCGCAATTGTCTGCCAAACATTTTCTCTCTGCTTAATAATTGCTGCTGTGTTTCCTTTATTAGTTACAATGTGTTTAACCTCCTCATAAGTCTCCATGATGACACGCTGCTCACTGGGCGAGAAGTAAGCCACACGTGTCCTCTCCATTGGTGCATCAGTGAAACTGTGATCGACCCACGTCGTCTATTTAAGAAAGCCGTGGATGCGCACTTACCTGAATAAGTCACACCTGGCTTGACATAGCTCCTCCCCCTCCGCCTGGCTTGGCATTGGAACAACCAACAAAGCCAGGATGGACTGATGAGACTTTGTCCAGCCTCGCTTTTCCACTTATCCTGGATTGCTTAATTCTACTTTTGAACAACAGGCCCCTGGTCAGCTGCTGTTGTTTAGTTACTCACAGTTTCATTCATTCAGGTGATTCCACAGGTGTTTGATGTTGAGAGTTGGTGGGCCGAATTACAAATGACCATTGTCTCCAAAACAACATAAAAAGCAAAGTAACATTTTTATTTTTTACAATAAGTTAAATTTCATCAAACTGAAAACAAAACAAACAGAAGTTTCCTCCTGAAACTGTTTCTCAGGTGATCATGACAGCACACCTGCATCCAATCACAGCCTCACATGATGGTGTCAGGTCATGTGATGGTTTCAGGTTACATGTAAGTGTCATTAAAAACAAACTTTGTAAAATCTTTCAAACAGATCAACAGATTTATTGATCATGTATCAGAACCACCTGACTCACCTGTTCGGAGGTTGATCTAGATGTTTGTACAGACTAACATGAATGTCGTCTCTGCACGAATCTAATAAACTACAACAGGAAACTGTTTTATTATCTCTATAAAAGCCTTCAGCTGTGAAACTGATTCACACGTAAACTTTCATCTGAAAGTTAAATATTAAATCATGACCTTCATCAGGATGTCACAGAACCGCATACTGACGTCACATATTCATTGTCAGTTATTAGCTTTGTTTCAGCCAGATCAAACAGGCCGAATAGCTGACTGGTGGCGTGGTAACAGCTGACCAGCGATGTGATGACAGCTGACTGGTATCGTGGTAATAGCTGACCAGCGGCGTGATGACAGCTGACCAGCGGCATGATGACAGCTAACCAGCGGCATGATAACAGCTGACCGGCAGCATGACAGTGCACAGCAAAGCTGGTCTTTTGTGTCAGAATACACAGATGCTACAGCAGAGAGAACAAAGCACCAAAGGAACGGGCATAAGGTGGTGAAAAACATGTTGATACTGCCTTCGTCCTCAGCTGCTCATTGCTCAGCCGCCATGTTGGTTCTGCTGCAGGCCCTCCAAACTCAAGGCATGTCCACTGCCAACCACCGGCCACCAACCGCTGTCTGTAACACACCGACTGTGGAGAAGTTTGTCATAAAACTTCAACACATCCAAACTGTGACTTTAATTTTCAGGAATCATCAGTCCTGGATTTGATCCGTTCACTTCTAAAACGCTCGGTGTAAAAGTTCCAATAAATATTAGTTCGTCTCACGTTGTAGTCGTGACCAATAATTACGAAATAAACAAAAGCATAACTGAAAAATTTAGAACTTTTCTAGACATCATGAAGTCCATCACTGTGACACAAAGATCCTCTGTGCCGCTCGACGAACACCTGACGGTACAGGTCTAAAAAAAGAAGTGACATAAAAACATTAAAATGAACGATAAGTGAAAGCTAATCAAAGTCTAAACAAACATTAGTCCACTGAAGTGTCAGAGTTACGATAAATGTACAGATCAGTCAGACGTTATTTTCTACCTTTCTTACAAACGTTTGAGACAAACTGATGAAGAACCAAATTCATCAGAAACAAACAACAAGAAGCTGATCGTTCTGAACATCCTGCGTTCAGTCATTTCAACAACTTGTTCTAAACTTGGGACATGTTGACTTGTGACTTTGTCATGGCTAATGAATACAAACACAAACGAACAGGAAGGAGACTGGTCGGTCTGAAAACATTTATTTGCATTTTTTTGTTGAAATCTTCAGTACAGTCTGTCGTCTGACAGGAATGCATGAGAGAAGACATGATTGGCTCAAAACAGTCACATGAACATCATCATCATCATCATCATGTGTATCAACATCGTTACAGAACACTGTAAAATAAACAAACACTTTAATCCAGAAACTCCCATAGCACCCCACCCCTCATGTAACCCTGCCCCACCCCGAACATCCAGGCAAGTCCCGGAACATTCAGTGAATCCCTGAATATCGCGGCACTCCCTCATCATCCAGGGACGTGCCTGGATGTTCAGGGACTCCCTCATCATCCAGGTACTCATCTGGATGTTCAGGCACTCCCACAATGAACATCCATGCCAGTCCCTGAACATTCAGGCGAGTCCCTGAACATCCAAGCCAGTCCCTGAACATCCAGGCAAGTCTCTGAACATTCAGTGAGTCCCTGAACATTCAGTGACTCCCTGAACATCCAGGTGACTCCCTGAACATTCAGGTGAGTCCTTGAACTCTGTACAAGCCCTTCAGAGAAACGAACATAGAAAAGATGAAGATATTAAAGATGAGGAGTATTAAAAAGGCAAAAACATTAATGACCCCCCCCCCACCCCTGGAGTGACATCATCATGACATTCAGAAAACACTATGAACAGAAATGGTCCAGAAGAGACAAAAACAAACATCAGCAGTCATTCAGTGAGTCACTGAAAAGCAGCCAATCAGAGGAGAGGACCTCATGTTTCCTGCATCCTGATTGGCTGAGAGATGTGAGTTTTGAATGTGAAGGGCGGCTGAGTATTTTTACAGTGTAGCTGAGGAGCTGCTGCCCTCTGGTGGTGAACAGAAATATACACACAGATATCTGCAGTATATACAAACAGATCCTCCGTCAGACGGACATCTCCGATCCACCGCTGATTATTAAAAACATCTGAGTCACAGTTTTCACTCTGGAGGTTCACTTCCTGTTTACATTCTGTTCACTTCCGGTCGACCTGGGAGACCGACCTGGTTCTGACAGATTTAAGACCTGAACAGTACCTGAGACAACAGGATGTTTCTGAGTGCAATGCATCTTGGGAGTCGTAGTTTAAAGGCTCTCTGGTTTGTAGTTCACATCTTCTTCATGTTTCACAATAAAAGCCTCCGGCATTCTCTCTCTTTCCTGGAGGGCTTTTATTGCAAAACATCTCTCAGAAATATGGAGGTTGGCAAGTTTACAAAATAAAAAACACAATGAAGTCAAAATAAAACTTCAGGTTTCTAATTAAAGTCCATTTATAGATTATTTTATTAATAATTATTAAACTTATTATTTTAATTATTAATTATTTTTTAACTTCGATAAAACGTGATTGGGCTGTTCTTTTTTTCCCCCTCCAAATTAAAAAAGTTAAAAAGAAAGCATACTAAAACACATTTAAGACTTACAGGTTCTGTCTGACCCCCGCGACCCTTCCTGTTCAACTGCTCTGCTCTGATTGGTGGTGACAGGTTTCATCCTGTCTCACCTGGTTCAGCTGTTGCTGTCGACCAGCGATGTGATGACAGCTGACTGGTATCGTGGTAATAGCTGACCAGCGGCGTGATGACAGCTGACCAGCGGCATGATGACAGCTAACCAGCGGCATGATAACAGCTGACCGGCAGCATGACAGTGCACAGCAAAGCTGGTCTTTTGTGTCAGAATACACAGATGCTACAGCAGAGAGAACAAAGCACCAAAGGAACGGGCATAAGGTGGTGAAAAACATGTTGATACTGCCTTCGTCCTCAGCTGCTCATTGCTCAGCCGCCATGTTGGTTCTGCTGCAGGCCCTCCAAACTCAAGGCATGTCCACTGCCAACCACCGGCCACCAACCGCTGTCTGTAACACACCGACTGTGGAGAAGTTTGTCATAAAACTTCAACACATCCAAACTGTGACTTTAATTTTCAGGAATCATCAGTCCTGGATTTGATCCGTTCACTTCTAAAACGCTCGGTGTAAAAGTTCCAATAAATATTAGTTCGTCTCACGTTGTAGTCGTGACCAATAATTACGAAATAAACAAAAGCATAACTGAAAAATTTAGAACTTTTCTAGACATCATGAAGTCCATCACTGTGACACAAAGATCCTCTGTGCCGCTCGACGAACACCTGACGGTACAGGTCTAAAAAAAGAAGTGACATAAAAACATTAAAATGAACGATAAGTGAAAGCTAATCAAAGTCTAAACAAACATTAGTCCACTGAAGTGTCAGAGTTACGATAAATGTACAGATCAGTCAGACGTTATTTTCTACCTTTCTTACAAACGTTTGAGACAAACTGATGAAGAACCAAATTCATCAGAAACAAACAACAAGAAGCTGATCGTTCTGAACATCCTGCGTTCAGTCATTTCAACAACTTGTTCTAAACTTGGGACATGTTGACTTGTGACTTTGTCATGGCTAATGAATACAAACACAAACGAACAGGAAGGAGACTGGTCGGTCTGAAAACATTTATTTGCATTTTTTTGTTGAAATCTTCAGTACAGTCTGTCGTCTGACAGGAATGCATGAGAGAAGACATGATTGGCTCAAAACAGTCACATGAACATCATCATCATCATCATCATGTGTATCAACATCGTTACAGAACACTGTAAAATAAACAAACACTTTAATCCAGAAACTCCCATAGCACCCCACCCCTCATGTAACCCTGCCCCACCCCGAACATCCAGGCAAGTCCCGGAACATTCAGTGAATCCCTGAATATCGCGGCACTCCCTCATCATCCAGGGACGTGCCTGGATGTTCAGGGACTCCCTCATCATCCAGGTACTCATCTGGATGTTCAGGCACTCCCACAATGAACATCCATGCCAGTCCCTGAACATTCAGGCGAGTCCCTGAACATCCAAGCCAGTCCCTGAACATCCAGGCAAGTCTCTGAACATTCAGTGAGTCCCTGAACATTCAGTGACTCCCTGAACATCCAGGTGACTCCCTGAACATTCAGGTGAGTCCTTGAACTCTGTACAAGCCCTTCAGAGAAACGAACATAGAAAAGATGAAGATATTAAAGATGAGGAGTATTAAAAAGGCAAAAACATTAATGACCCCCCCCCCACCCCTGGAGTGACATCATCATGACATTCAGAAAACACTATGAACAGAAATGGTCCAGAAGAGACAAAAACAAACATCAGCAGTCATTCAGTGAGTCACTGAAAAGCAGCCAATCAGAGGAGAGGACCTCATGTTTCCTGCATCCTGATTGGCTGAGAGATGTGAGTTTTGAATGTGAAGGGCGGCTGAGTATTTTTACAGTGTAGCTGAGGAGCTGCTGCCCTCTGGTGGTGAACAGAAATATACACACAGATATCTGCAGTATATACAAACAGATCCTCCGTCAGACGGACATCTCCGATCCACCGCTGATTATTAAAAACATCTGAGTCACAGTTTTCACTCTGGAGGTTCACTTCCTGTTTACATTCTGTTCACTTCCGGTCGACCTGGGAGACCGACCTGGTTCTGACAGATTTAAGACCTGAACAGTACCTGAGACAACAGGATGTTTCTGAGTGCAATGCATCTTGGGAGTCGTAGTTTAAAGGCTCTCTGGTTTGTAGTTCACATCTTCTTCATGTTTCACAATAAAAGCCTCCGGCATTCTCTCTCTTTCCTGGAGGGCTTTTATTGCAAAACATCTCTCAGAAATATGGAGGTTGGCAAGTTTACAAAATAAAAAACACAATGAAGTCAAAATAAAACTTCAGGTTTCTAATTAAAGTCCATTTATAGATTATTTTATTAATAATTATTAAACTTATTATTTTAATTATTAATTATTTTTTAACTTCGATAAAACGTGATTGGGCTGTTCTTTTTTTCCCCCTCCAAATTAAAAAAGTTAAAAAGAAAGCATACTAAAACACATTTAAGACTTACAGGTTCTGTCTGACCCCCGCGACCCTTCCTGTTCAACTGCTCTGCTCTGATTGGTGGTGACAGGTTTCATCCTGTCTCACCTGGTTCAGCTGTTGCTGTCCTCTGTTCTCTACTGCCCCCTGGGACAGACAGGTAGAATGTTCACCTGGACCAAGGTGAAACTTTAATACCAAACCCTGTTCAGGAGTGACAGGTGGGTCAGGTAAAGACTCCTCCTCTAGCTGTTGCTCAGGTAAATCTCCAGGTGTTTCAAACTGTGACATCACATTTGTTCAAACTGAAGGAAAGTTTATTTTAACAGCTGATTGATGAGAAGAACAGTGTGACACCGCTGCCACAGGTTCGAGTCCCACACACACACACACACGCTTGTACTTCTATACTTGTGAGGACCGTCACTGACATCATGCACGTCCGAGCCCTAGAGACGAACATTAATGACATCACAACCACGAGAACTTTTGTTTCGGCCAGGTGAGATGAAGAAACAGGAAACTGAGTGGCTCCTGTTTGGACGTACAGACAACCGTCAGCAGATCAATGTGATACTGAAGAAAACACAATGGTTCTTTTTTCTTTATGAACGTTTGTTCTGGACAGACATCAGAGAAGTCACACAGTGACATCATCACGTTTCGTCTGTTTCCACTGCAAGCTGGACCCTGACCCATAATCCTAAGAACCTGGTTCTGACCTTCAAACCAAGTTCTGACACTCATACAGACACTTAACATCCAACACAAAGTAAGGACAAAACAAAATGACCCGACCTTGTAAAGATGTCTTCACAAAGTACAAAACTCCTGGTCCTCACAAAGATAGCTGTACCAACACTCATACACACATACACTCTCTGTCTATGAGGGAGGGGTGAGGGGGGGCAGTCCCTCGTCACTGGGCGTGGCCGTGTCGTCGCTTGGCTCCAGGCTGTCCTTCAGACTAACCGTGCTGTCTGAGGGGGGCGGAGTCGACTCGGAGTGGGGTGGAGTTAACTCTGAGATGGGTGGGGCTAGCTCTGTAGGGGGCGGGGTGTCTGGGGAGGGTTCTTGGGTCCCATTAGCCGTCGGAACAGGGTCAGGTTCCTGGGTAGGTGTGGCTGCTGCAGGGAGGGCTGGAGTGAAGGCAGAATCCACCCTGTGGGGGGCGGAGTTAGAGAGGAGGCCGTCGCTGAGAGACAGTGAAGATTTTTCCACCAAACGCCACTGCATTATGCTGGTGTCCTTCCCCCCCGTCGAGATCAGGTGACTGTCGTTATACAGGAAGCTGACGTTGGTCACATGACTGCTGTGGGCGCTGTATTTATGGCTGGGAGCCTATGGACATACAGATTATTGATTACTGATTGATCTCTGGGCTCCAACAAGGCTCAGCCTGCTGTTACATTCACCACATGGAGCCCAGTATGAAGGCAACCCACTGTAACTGGATCCCAGTATGGAGACAACTCAGTGTAACTGGAGCCCAGTATGAAGGCAACCCAGTGTCACTTGAGCCCAGTATGAAGGCAACCCAGTATAATTTTGTTTGCAGCACAATATATAAAACACATACATCTATAGATACGATGACACACATTGATTACACACACATATCACTCCTAAATTGCAAACATACACAGAATAAATAATCGAAATAGTCTAGAATAAATAGTCTAAACAATAAATATTTGCTCTTCCTTAAGATGCACTGCTCATTGGTAATAATTTATACATACCACACCTGCCCATGCCTTGTTTAATTGTGTAATAGCTAAAGGAAGAAAAGTGATTTTTGCCCAATTTGCTCTAATATTGGGATGTCTGAACCTTCACCCCGAAGGGAGAAGCTTAAATTCCCCCAAGAGAGGGTATTATCCATGCAGACCTTGTCTGCCTTTTTGGTCAGCCTGGTCAGATAAAGATGGTACAGATCAGTCTGCTGCTTCCCAATGATTTTGCCACAATTTTTCCCAATTTGTTTCTATGGGTGACCATACCAGCATAGAATACATTAAAATAAAGTGAAAGTTTTGTTGTTGATGCTAAAAAAAATTAGCTTCTTAAGAAAGTACATGTGCTGCTGTACTGACCCTTTTCAAACACAGCATTTGCACACAGATCCAAGGATAGTTTATGGACTATAATAAGACCACGATATTTGTACTCAGTTACCACCTCTATCTTTTCTCCCTTTATCATAGATGGGATGTGGGTGGGGGCTCATGTCTAAAATCAAAGACCAACTCTTTAGTCTTTGATATATTTAATTGCAAATGTGACACCTCAAACCACCTCACAAGATTGCTTAACAAAGGTCCATGCCAAATTTCATCCTGCTTCAGTAAGCTAACTATGGCACTATCATCTGCAAATTCAGGTCAACTCGTATCACAGCGGTGCCTGGACAGCGTGACGTGTGTGGTTGTGCTGCTGCCGTGGTCCTGCCAGATGCCTCCTGCTGCTGCCATCATTATTCATTAGTCATACTTCTACTGTTATTATACACATATGACTATTGTCACACATGTATACTGCCAGATATTAATATATACTTTCAACATATTGTACCAGAGTAGCCAGAACTATAACTATAATATTATTACTTTCTTTAATGTTGTTGTAAGCTACTGTCATTACCGTCTCTCCTACGTCTCTCTCTCTCTCTCTCTCTCTCTCTGTCTCATTGTGTCATAGGGATTGCTGTTAATTTGTTATGCTGATCTGTTCTGTACGACATCTATTGCACGTCTGTCCGTCCTGGAAGAGGGATCCCTCTTCAGTTGCTCTTCCTGAGGTTTCTACCGTTGTTTCCCCGTTAAAGGGTTTTTTGGGGAGTTTTTCCTGATCAGTTGTGAGGGTCCTAAGGACAGAGGGATGTTGTATGCTGTAAAGCCCTGTGAGGCAAATTGTGATTTGTGATATTGGGCTCTATAAATAAAATTGATTGATTGATTGAAATGTAATTATATGACTCCCAGACTGACCACTGCGACAGCAATCAGTATATAAAATGTACAAGAGTAGTGACAAAACACTGCCTTGCAGTGTTCCAATAGATGTAACAAGAACACCTGGTGTAGTATTTCCCACTCTTGCCCTTTGTGGTTTACAACACAGAAAGTCCAAAATCCATCTAATCAGTCATGACCTCTCAGTCTTTGAGCTAAAATGTATGGGTGGATTGTGTTACATGCTGATAAAAAATCTACAAATAAAACTCTGGCGTGTTTTACCACCTTCTAAATGCATACACAAAAAATTTACCAGACCTGTATGCAAACTGCAGTGGGTCGAGAGCATGTCCACATGAGTTTATAATGTGGGTTTTTACTATCCTCTCCGGTGCCTTCACAACCAGAGAGGTGAGAGAAATACGTCTGTAGTCCTTGGGTGAAGATGGGTGGGGTACTTTTGGCAAGGGGGCCACCAGTGATGTCTCCCACAGTAGTGGGACCACCTGCATATCCAGAGAGCGTTGGAAGAGAGAGCAGAAAATTCCACTTGCCAGTGTTGTGATCTGAACTACCAAGAGGGGGCTTGGCACTGGATGTATACACCTTTGGGATTGATCCATAGCATAGATCAATTATTATGTTTTTCCTTGTTGGACAGGTAACCTATTGCGAATATGATGGCAATGTGCATGCAAGGGTGCAATTGTTAAAATCCCCTATAATAAACTTGGGAGCATCTGGGGAGATATTATCAAATTCTTGGGTAATGTTAAAAAATAATGTTTGCTGCCTTTTCTATGTCTGCACGCGGATGTATGTAGACAACAGTCAAAAATATTTGTGGGAATTCTCTGGGAAAATAATGGGGACGCAAAGAAACCAATAAAAGTTCAATATCAGGGGTGCAGATCTTTTCCTCAGCATTGTTGTTCTACACCATCTGTCATTTATCATGACGCACACACCCCCCTCCTTGCTCCTTGCCTGTGGCCTTGCTGCACTGATCCATGCACAATAGTAAATCCTTCTGGACAGACTTCGGAATCCGGCACAGTTTCATTCAGCCAAGTGTCAGAGAAGGCGAGGACACAAGCTTCCCTATACTCATGCAAGTAATAAGTGTTTGCTCGTAACTCGTCTGCTTTCCTTCTGATGGATTGTGCGTTTGAAAAAGTTATAGTTGGAAGTGGAACGTTGGCTGTTTCCTCATTCTGAGTCTCTGCCTCAGCCCACCCCGTTATCCTCGCTTTTTCTTGCATCCCATATGTTTAAATGCCCTTATAATCTCCGTAGGTATATTCAGATCAGTAACACTCCAATCGCTTGCATGGATGTTAAGTTCCAAGAGGAAATCACTGCCGCAGCGAATGTGTGAGTCTGAGTTGCACTTTGCTGGCTCACCCGCTACGTTGATTACAAGCAAAATAAGTCTGATTATTAGAACAAATTCCCATATCCGACACAAGTTGACTCTTCCCAAGCCTTAGCTAAATTCCATCATTGATTAGTGCGGAAAATAACACGATCAGACAAGACTTAACAAAACAATCAATCAGACAGACTGTGCTACTGGTCGCCACTGTGTGGCGCCCTGGAAATTACAAGCATATAGTGTGTGTGTGTGTGTGTGTGTGTGTGTGCGTGTGCGTGTGTCTCACCTTGGGGGTGGAGCATGGGTAAGCAAACAGGTGAACTTTACAGAAGTCATCTGCCAGAGCGATCACCTTCCTGTTATGAGATCTCATCAGAGCGTTGATGTCAGTGCCGTCTGAACCCTCAGGCCACACACCTGCAATCACACACACACAAAGACACAGGTGGACAGATATATGGAGAAACACGTATACCAAATGTACTATGTGTACCAAGTGTACCAGGAGTACCAACTGTACTATGTGTACCAGGAGTACCAACTGTACTATGTGTACCAAGTGTACTAGGAGTACCAAGTGTACTAACCAAACACGTGGTATCCCAGTACGCAGGTGTAGGTTGCCCAGTCGATGTCTTTACACTCTGAACGATTTCTGATAAGTTTACAGCCGTTTGGAACATCCCCTAAAAAAAAACACTACTGTTAGTACACAACACTGAGGAAGTACAACTACACAGTACTACATTACTAATGTAGCAGAGTACTTTCAGTAAACAGTACTACATTACAAATGTATCACAGTACCCTCAGTGAACAGTACTACATTACAAGTGTATCAGAGTAATGTAAGTACACAGTACGACATTAAAAATGTATCAGAGTACTTTAAGTACACAGTACTACATCAGTGATGTATCACAGTACTGTAAGTACACAATACTACATTACTGACATATCAGAGGACTCACAGTAGAGGATCTCGTAGTCTCCAGAGTTGGACATGATGAAGTTGTTGTCAGGTGACCAGTCCAGGTGTGTGATGTAGCTGGAATGTCCCTGTGGAAATATTCATGTAACTCATGAACATACCTGAACATCATCTTCATCAGCTGAACATCATCATATCAAATCTTAGAGAGCTCATGGAACAAGATTCTCCCGCCAGAGCACTGCACCCTGAGAACACAGGGTTCCCGTGGTTGCTAAAGAAGAGCCAGAGCCTTCAGCTATCAGGCCCCTCCTCTGTGGAAACGAGTCTGGGAGGCAGACACCGTCTCCACATTTAAGACTAGACTGAAGACTTTCCTTTTTGATAAAGTTTATAGTTAGGACAGGTTCTTATAGTTAGGACTGATTCTTATAGTTAGGAATGATTCTTATACTTAGGACTGGCTCTTATAGTTAGGACTGATTCTTATGGTTAAGACTGGTTCTTATAGTTCCTGCTTCCTGCTTCTGAAGAGTGCAGACGCTTTCCTGCTTGCTCCAGCCTGATTCCTTCTTTACTCTGCTTTTTAATCGTTTTACTCCTTCTACAAATCCTGGAAAATCTCTATATCCATCGTTTCATGAATTATTTTAAGTAAACCAAGACTCTGAAAAACATTTTTATATTTTTAACCGATCTGACGAGCCAGCAGCATGTCTGGGGGGAGAAACGAAACAAATTCCTTCTGTGGACGCTGTCGGGAGATATCAACAAGAAATTAATGAGCTACAAGCACGGATTTTTGCTTTAGAATCTGAAAAAGGACTTCACAAGACGCTCCCAGTGACATCCGGTAGTAAGAAGCCCACAGTTACTTTCAGTAAAAAGGGTGAAAAACCTGCTACTTTCATTTTAAACCTGAGTGATACTGTGTCTTTTCCAAAACTCTGTAAAGACCAAAATGCCTCATCCTGGACAGAACTTGGTGCTAAGCCAAAGCAGCACAAAGTGATGAGAGACAATGTTAATACCTACGTAACATCACCCAAAATACAGCTTACAAAAAGATTTTTGCCACTGTCAGAGACTGAATTTAATGTTTCTAACGAACAAAGAGAAAATGGATTATCTTCACGAAACTGGAGCCATAAAGTCGGCAAAAGACAGCAGGCAGACAGACAATCTGGACCAAACGTCAAGGTCAGAGATACGCTGCTGTTGTGCCGTACAAGGATTTCTAACAAAGGCCTACACTTTATCCATAAACTTTTGGGCCTACATGTAACAATCAAAGCCTGAGACCACATGTTGGCGCCCAAAAGAACAAAGGAATCAATCAACCCCCTTTCTCTGTGTGAATCAGCTGAGTCAACCCCAACACAGCACCCCAGCTGACCAGCAGAGGTCCCTTGAAATACACAGCTCCCATTGGGTGAAATCCGCCATGGCCAACCCCGCACTGATGACGTCACGCCGGGGTATATCATCACAAAGCGTACCTGAGGGAGACGCTTCTGGCTGTGATCCTCATAGCTAATAGAAGTACCCACCACTGTTCCTAAAGCTTAGCAACTCGTCCCACGTGGCGAACGCTTTAGAAAGAGTTATTACTGTGCACAGTTAGACGCGTTTTAGGCCTACGGATTTCCCTCGCTGGTCGAGCTGATCTCCTCCTCTCCCTCACTCTGTGCGCCGAGGAACACAGAGTAGCCCGGTACGAGACCACGGACTGACCCTCTCACCCGGATGCCCGCGGATGCGAAGTTTGGTAGATAACAAGGACTGCCTGCTTCAAGAAGAAGGACAAGGACCCCCTTCTTTCCCCGAGTGATTCCCCGCTACGAGCCGGAATTAACTCGCCTCGCCAGAGACTTGCCCCCTCGCCGAGGACCCGTTAGCCGCTGTGAGCCGCTAACCACTTCACCTCTGCCGCAACAAAGGACGCAGAGGAACGACCGACACATCACTCCACCTTCTGCAACAGTAAGAGGCTTTAGCTCTGGGCAGATATTAGTTAGTGTGTGTTTTCTTTTTTTAGTTTTATAAGGGCTTGTTGATACGGACCGCCGCGTCCGATTTTGGCTGCATTTATATTGTAAAGATATTGCTGTGTTGCTGCTGTCTGTTATCCTCCTGCCCGTTTGTGTCTGCATGTAATACGTAGTGATCCAACCCAATCGGACCGCTATTGTGTCGCCCCGCACGCGGGATTGATCAGTACTTTGGTTGTGTTGGTTAAATGTCCAGATTCACGCCGCTCACCCGCTGAGCCGAGCGCGTCTCTGCGTAACACAGACGGGTTACTGCATCTCAATACCGCCTGCGTGACCACACTTCTGAGTGCTTTCCTTTCTCTCTTCCTCTCTTCCACTAACCTACACTTGGAGCCGAGTAATTTGAACTTCCCTCTCTACCGGCTCCCATCCCTTTTCCTGAGTCACGGCTTTCTTGGCGAGCCGCCATTGCGTGACGTAGCTTGCGGCGTCACAGCCGCCATCTTGACCCGCTCACACATTCTCACATACACACACACACACGCACACGCACACACACACACACACACACACACACACACACACACACACGCCCTTCTGGATGCTTGCTGGTTGATTCGGTAATGTTTTATAGTTGAGAGGGTTTATAGAGCAATGTTGATGTTGGTTGTAAATTAATGTCATCAGTGTGAATAAACCCTGTTATCCTGCAAAGAGAAGTTGCTCTGGTTTTCATTGTATACTGTGATGAAGCTGGTTGACAGAGTCAGTGCCTGAGCTCCACTCCTTCCTGTTCATCTTATAGTTGCTGATATCCCCCTAGAATTAGCTTCCTAAGTGAACACTCTTGAGACTGAATTTACATCTGATCACTGGCCCGGGTTTTCCCGGTGGTGCCCCGCTGTAAACTACTTTGATTATTATGCTTATGTAATAATTAATTAATTATCAATTAATTAATCAAATATTTTAATAATCCATAATTAATATGAATAATTATGAATTATTGCCAATGATCATATCTAGCTCCTCCTCTTCCCAACACTGCTGATAGGAGACGGTGCTATCAGTGGCATAAACCACAGAAGAATTCAAACATACTGCTGTCCCAGTGCCACTGTCTCTGAGATAACAACACTCCTCCCAAACGTTTTGTCTACACACAAAGGAGTCAAACAGCTGATCTTCATAAGTTCTTCGAGGAGCTTGATAAAGTGGAGGTCAAGGCATTCATTAGTGGACCTCTTCCAAACATAGACAGGAAGATAAACAAGTTCAGCCGGCTGCTTCAGCTGAACACATGGCTGTCCAAAGAGTGTGCGCACAGAGGATTGCACTACATTGAGAACTTTTATCTGTTCTGGAAACGAGAGGACCTGTTCAAGGGAAAGGGCCCACACCTGTGCAGAGGTGGGAGGAGAGTGCTGACGGAACACCTCCTCCACGCTCTGAGGCATCAGAATGGGCCGGGGCAGGGTCCTGAGCGACCAGTGAGAGAAAAGAGGAACGAGAGAAGCATCTCTGTAGCAGAAGCCAGAGACCGAGCCAGTGTTTCAGCACCAGCTGCACCACAACAGCCTCCACCGCCCCCAGCGAAGGATTCAGCTCTAGCACCACAACAGCCTCCACTGCCCCCAGCGAAGGATTCAGCTCCAGCACCACAACAGCCTCCACTGCCCCCAGTGAAGGATTTAGGCCCGCCATTGATTCTACCTCCCCCCGGGCCCTCATCACAGGCCTTGGACTCGTCTGTGACGGCCCCAGCAGAAGTTTCAGACCCGGCAGCACCCCCATCACCTCCTCTACCCACAGACCAGCCCTGGGCCCCCCCTGCCACATCTACCCCCTCTAGAGACTTGTCCCTCTCGTTTTCATCCCCACCTTCCCGCATGGGCCTTCCCAACCATCTTAAAAGCCTGATCAAATCAGGGATTAAGATGGTTCCCCTCACCCCTAATATAGCAAGGTCACCAACTATGCTGAACTCTTCCCCGTATAAAACTGTGCCCCTCAAGTCACACAGGAGCTTCGACTCTCCTGCTACACAAACTAAAGCTCCGCCAGCTCGTCCCCCTCGGTTTTCATCACCCAAACTTCCACCTGCTCGCTCCCCCCTGCCTGCCCCCAGAGCTGGTATCCCTAAGAGCTGGGATGCACAGGGCCTCTGCTGTCCCAGGACTTACAGCCATGATAAAGGTAATATCAAGCTGGGGCCCTGTGAGACAATATTCTCCCCTTGTGCTATATCTACAGCCACACCACATAGACCATATTACAGAAGGACAGTTAGACTGTCCAATAAGAGAAATTTAATCCATATCCCTTGTAAGAAGATAATGTCCAGTCCTACTGAAACTAACCTGAAACTTGCTGTGCTTAATGTCAGATCCTTGTCTAACAAATCATTTTTAATTAATAATTTGATCTCTTCGTATAATCTTGATTTTATGTTTTTAACTGAAACATGGCTTGACAAAAACACAGGTAATGCTGTTCTAACAGAATCAGCTCCACCCAACTACAAATTTGAATCTGAAACACAAGAAAACAAAAAGGGTGGAGGTGTCTGTGTAATATTTAGAGATCATATGGTTATGCACAGGTTGTCATTTGGGGTGTTTTCATCATTTGAGTATGTATCCTTTAAAATGGAGCTAAAACAATCTCCGTTCATACTCTATGTAGTTATATACAAGCCTCCCCAGCACCGTCAAAGTTTTATTGATGATTTTACCAGGATGCTTTCAATTGTATGCACAGACTTTGATGGTTTGGTCATTACAGGTGATTTTAATGTACATGTGGATAATGTCTGTGACAGAAATGCTAAAGAGCTCAGTGCTGTCCTCTGAATTTTTGGCCTGATTCAGCATGTGTGTGAGCCCACCCACAGCAGAGCGCAGCACACTCTGGACCTGCTCATTACATAGGGGGTTAATATTTCAAACATCAGTATGGTTGATGTTGCTCTGTCTGATCATTTCTGTGTCTTCTTTGACCTGTCTGTTTCTCCCAAACCACCGGCTGGTCCTGCAGTTGTTCGGAGGAGACACGTAAATAACAGCACAGGTGCTCTGTTCATGGAAATGATAAACTTTGAAAATGCCTCATGTTCTAATGTTGATGATTTGTTGAACTCTGTTACTTTGAGTGTTTTGAATGTTCTGGACACCATTGCCCCTGTGAAGGTTAACATGGTTAAAAATAAGCAGAAGGCGCCATGGAGGAATGACGACTCGGTCAGGGCACAGAAAAGGGAGTGCCGGAGGGCCGAGCAGAAATGGTGCAAGTCGAAGCTTCATGTTCATTATGAAATTTAGAAAGAAAAGTTGTACATGTTCAACCGGATCTTACGTAGAACAAGGGAGAGGTACTTTTCTGAAATTATTGGAAACTGCAGTAACAAATCGCATGGCTTATTTGCAACAGTGAACAGATTAACAAATCCTCCAGCTCAACTGCCGTTGGAACTGATCTCCACATCTAAGTGTAATGAGTTTGCAGTATTCTTTTGCGACAAGGTTCAGACTATTAAAAATGCCATCAATTCCACAACACCAATAACAACCCTGCAGCCACCTAGACACTTAGAGCTGACTCATTTTGCACCTGTCACTGACAAAACTGTCCAAGAGATCATCACCAGTCTGAGTTCATCTACATGCTGCCTCGATGTGTTACCCACTAGATTTCTAAAGTCCGTGCTGAGCAGTTTGTTACCACCACTCGCTCACATAGTTAACATGTCACTACAATCTGGAACATTCCCAAAGGCCTTGAAAACTGCGGTCATGAAGCCTCTCCTAAAGAAGAGCAGTCTTGCTGCCACAGTACTGAACAACTACCGGCCCATTTCAAATCTGCCGTTTTTAGGCAAAGTCCTTGAGAAAGTTGTTTACCAACAGCTTACTGACTTTCTCCTGAAGAACAACTCCTTTGATGTTTTCCAGTCAGGTTTTAGACCCCATCACGGCACTGAGACCGCTCTTATTAAGGTGACAAATGACATCCGCCTGAACACTGACGCAGGCAAAGTCTCAGTTTTAGTCCTGCTAGATCTGAGTGCTGCTTTTGACACTGTCGATCATGAGATCCTTTCACAGAGACTAGAGGACCGGGTGGGCATCTCTGGGACTGCCCTAAATTGGTTGAAGTCCTATCTAGAAGACAGGAAGTACTTTCTTGAAATTGGTAACTGTGTCTCAGACCACATGGCCTTGACCTGTGGGGTTTCCCAAGGGTCAATCCTGGGACCCCTTCTGTTCAATCTCTACATGCTGCCAGTTAATACAAAGTAATAATGTGTCCTACCACAATTATGCAGACGACACTCAGATCTATGTCTCACTGACAGCAGGTGAATATGGACCAGTGGATTCACTCTGTCATTGCATCCAACAGGTCAGTGTGTGGATGCAAAACAACTTTCTCCAGCTAAATTCACACAAGACTGAAGTCATCGTATTTGGTCCACAGAAACAAAGAGAAAGTGTCAGCAGTCACCTCCAGTCTCTCTCTCTAAAACCTAAAAATCAGGTTATAAATCTCGGGGTAATAATGGACTTAGACTTGAACTTAAACAGCCACATCAAATCAATAACATCAGCAGCTTTTTACCATCTAAAAAACATTGCCAAAATCAAAGGTATAGTGTCTAAACCTGACTTGGAGAGACTTATCCATGCATTTGTCTCTAGTAGGTTAGACTACTGTAACGGCCTGCTCACTGGCCTCTCTAAACGGGCCGTAAGACAGCTGCAGTACATTCAGAATGCTGCTGCTCAGGTCCTGACCAGAACCAGGAAGTACGAGCACATTAGTCCTGTGCTCAGGTCTCTACACTGGCTTCCTGTGGCTCAGAGAATAGACTTTAAAGCAGCTCTGCTTGTGTACAAGTCTCTCCACGGCCTAGCACCAAAGTACATCTCCGACATGTTAGTGCCATATGAACCATCTCGGACTCTGAGGACCTCAGGGACCGGCCTCCTGCTGGTGCCCAGAGTCAGGACTAAACATGGGGAATCAGGATTCCAGTTTTATGCAGCTAAAATCTGGAACAGTCTTTCTGAAGATGTGAGACAGGCCTCTACTCTGACAATGTTCAAATCTAGGCTCAAAACAGCTCTATTTCACTGTGCATATGACTGAAAGGATCTTATCTGCACTCTTCTCTTTTAAAGTTCATTTTATAATGATTATTTATGTTTTTATTTTGTATTGTGATTTTACTGCATTTTCTTGTTCTGTAAAGCACTTTGAATTACTTTGTGTACGAATCGTGCTCTACAAATAAACTTGCCTTGCCTTGCCTTACCTTATAGTTAGGACTGGCTCTTATAGTTAGGACTGATTCTTATAGTAAGGACTGATTCTTATAGTTAGGACCGGTTCTTGTAGTTAGGACTAATTCTTAAAGTTAGGACGGGCTCTTATAGTTAGGACTAACTCTTAACGTTAGGACCAGCTCTTGTAGTTAGGACTAATTCTTACAGTTAGGACTGGCTCTTGTAGTTAGGACTAATTCTTATAGTTAGGACCGGCTCTTGTAGTTAGGACTGATTCTTATAGTTAGGACTAATTCTTAAAGTTAGTACTAATTCTTATAGTTAGGACTGGCTCTTATAGTTAGGACCGGCTCTTGTAGTTAGGGCTAACTCTTAACGTTAGGACCAGCTCTTGTAGTTAGGACTAATTCTTACAGTTAGGACCGGCTCTTGTAGTTAGGACTAATTCTTATAGTTAGGACCGGCTCTTGTAGTTAGGACTGATTCTTATAGTTAGGACCGGCTCTTGTAGTTAGGACTAATTCTTAAAGTTAGTACTAATTCTTATAGTTAGGACTGGCTCTTATAGTTAGGACCGGCTCTTATAGTTAGGGCTGACTCTTATAGGTGGGACTAATTTTTATGTTTATGACTGGCTCTTGTAGTTAGGACTGGTTCTTATAGTGATTTGAATGAACTGATTTGTGATTTTGGTTTTATCAATAACGCTGAATTGAATTCAGTCGTCACATCTGTCGACACTTCAAACATCTGTGAGGACATTTTTCGGAGGGAGGGAGTGACATGCAGCAAATGGCTGTAGGCTGGAGTCGAACCCGGGCCGCTGTGGCAACAGCCTTGTACGTGGGGCGCCTGCTCTACCACTAAGCCACCGGCACCCCGTGAAGATAAAACTTTGCTTCAGTTTCCTTCGTCTGTTTGGAGAGAAGGGATCCGGCACTCCTCCACTCCTCACTCTGGTGGTTAGTCTGATGTAGTCTGATAAATAAATGGCAACCCCTGTAATGACGTCATGACCCCCAGGTTGAGACCCACCATCCTGACCGGAGGTCAGACGTCTCAGAATGACACAACAATAAAACACAGACTCACCGTGCACTTCCCATAGCGGCTGTACTTGCGTCCTCGCTCTGAGACGGTGTAGAGGTAAATAAAGTTATCATGAGATCCGACGGCCAACAGGCTGCCATCTGCAGACACACAGAGAGGAGCATTCTGGGTAATGCAGTTCACACCTCACAGTGTCTTCATGGAAACAGTCCTGCTGTTTGTTCATTAACAGAAACATTACATGTGACATCACCCACCAACGGAGAAGCGCATCACCGACAGCTGCTCGTTCCCGTCGGTGTGGATCGCCACCAGGTCAGTCGTCTCAGCGTCCAGGACGTACCACCTGAGACAGAGGCAGCAGTCAGAGACACCAGTTACAGACAGAGAGACCAGTTAGAGACAGAGACACCAGTTAGAGACAGAGACACCAGTGAGAGACTCCAGTTGGAAAGACACAGACACCAGTTGGACAGACAGAGACACCAGTTGGAGAAACCAGCTGGACAGACAGAGACAGAGACAGGTGCATACTAACTTTCCTGAGTGTGTTCCTATGGCGACGACGGCTCCGCTGGGATGGAAGTCGGCACAGTGTCCATGTTCCTGAGAGACAGAGCTGTCAATCATCTGTCAAACAACCAATCAGCTTTCTCCAAGCACTGACAGCTGTCTACAACAACAATGACATCTGAACATTTTTAATTAGATACTGTAAACGCCTCTCTTCTTTCTCTGCTCTGATTGGCTGGAGGGCAAAGCATCACAAAGAATCAATCTAAGACACATCGATATGTTAAGTCATAAACATGTTGAGTAAACAGGGATGTTTACAGATGTTTATATTTACTTTAGTCACAAACACGTTTAGTGAACAGACTGATGTTTACACATAAATGTTTATATTTACTTTAGTCACTAAGACGTTTAGTAAACAGACTGATGTTTACAGATAAATGTTTATATTTACTTTAGTCACAAACACGTTTAGTAAACAGATGGATGTTTACAGATAAATGTTTATATTTACTTTAGTCAAACACATTTAGTAAACAGACAGATGTTTACAGATAAATGTTTATATTTACTTTAGTCACAAACACGTTTAGTAAACAGACAGATGTTGACAGATAAATGTTTATATTTACTTTAGTCACAAACACGTTTAGTAAACAGACAGATGTTGACAGATAAATGTTTATATTTACTTTAGTCAAACATATTTAGTAAACAGATGTTTACAGATAAATGTTTATATTTATTTTAGTCACAAACACGTTTAGTAAACAGACAGATGTTTACAGATAAATGTTTATATTTACTTTAGTCACAAACACGTTTAGTAAACAGACAGATGTTGACAGATAAATGTTTATATTTACTTTAGTCAAACATATTTAGTAAACAGATGTTTACAGATAAATGTTTATATTTCCTTTAGTCAAACATATTTAGTAAAAAGACCGATGTTTACAGATGTTTATATTTATTTTAGTCACAAACACATTTAGTAAACAGACTGTTTACAGATGTTTATATTTACTTTAGTCACAAACATCTTTAGTAAATAGACATGTTTACAGATAAATGTGTTCATATATTTATAAAACACATCCTAGTGTTTAATAACACTGATGTTTTTCTTTCAGCCGTCACTCTGTATCACGATCAATGAAAATATGGAAATAAAACAATGATGATTATGATGGTGACGATGACACTGACCTCCAGCGTTCTGCTCCACTGCAGACTATGATCCTCCGAGCTCCAGACACAGACCAGCCGGTCCTGAGCGCATGTCAGGAACAACCCTCTGGATGGGTGACACGCCAAACCCCACAGCTCATCTGTGTGACCCTTTACACATCACAGGAAAGAGAAGCTGAGACCCTGAAGACATCATCGCATTACTGAGACCCTGAACACATCGCTGAGACCCTGAACACATCACTGAGACCCTAAAGGTGTGGACACACCAAACTGGCATCAAAGAACTAGCGGCGACGAAAGCCAACTGTTGCATTGTCTATGTCGCCTCACGTCGCCCTGTGTCAGTTGCATTTGAACACACTACACGGACTACAGCCGACGGCCAAGTAGCACGTACGTTCTGCGCCTGTGTGAGAGAGAGCGGAGTGAGAGAGTGGTACATCCTGTCAGGGGAGGGGTTTCCTATCTGTGCAGCCGAGCACCGCAGCACCTCCACGGACTATTACATCCAGACGGCCCCGGTGTTTCCTCCGCAGGCTCCACTTCACTCAGCTGCCCGATAAACCCGCTGCTTCTTCCCACTTTAACCTGAATAACAAACCAGGGCTCGGTGCTCCGGTTGGATCCAAACGGAGAGCCGGGGCTAGCTGGGAAGCTAGCGGAGGCTTCACTTTCACTACAGGCAGATTCACTCGCTACAGGGGCAAGGAAATAAAACCTGAACAGTCAATCTCTCTCACCGACAAGCTCCGCCACTGATTCAACATGCTCAATTGGCCGAAAAGTCGCCGACGTGCCAACAGCGTGGGACACACCGCAGAAACTAGGGCAACAGATGCTCATCGACGGCCCAACTTTGGTTGACGGCCAACCATCGGCTCGGTGTGTCAGGGCCTTAAAAACACCACTGAGACCCTGAACACATCACTGAGACCCTGAACACATCACTGAGACCCTGAACACATCTCTGCTTTACTAAGACCCTGAACACATCACCGCTTTACTGAGACCATGAACAAATCACCGCTTTAGTGAGACCCTGAACACATCACCGCTTAACCGAGACCCTGAACACATCACCGCTTGACTGAGACCATGAACACATCACCACTTTAGTGAGACCATGAACACATGACTGCTTTACTGAGACCCTGAACACATCACTGCTTTACTGAAACCATGAACACATAACCACTTTACTGACACCCTGAACTAGGGCTGCCACTAACTATTGTTTTCATTGTCGACTATTCTGTCAATTATTTCTTTGATTAGCTGACTAATCATTTCATCGAAAAATGTGTGAAAATGTTGAAAAATGTTGGTCTATCTTGCCCAAACCCCAAAATTACGTCATCTAATGTCTTGTTTCATACTCACGCCAAAGGGTTTTAGTTCACTGTCATGGGAGAGTGTGTAAAGCTGCCAATATCGGAATGTAAGAAGCTGCTGAGTATTTTGGGGTACTTTTATAGTACTTTTCTATGAAAAATGACTCAAACCGATTAGTTGACTACTAAAATAGTCACCAATTTTTTTATTAGTCGATCAGTCATCGATTAGTCGACTAATCGTGGCAGCCCTACCCTGAACACATAACCACTTTACTAAGACCTTGAACACATCACTGCTTTACTGAAACCATGAACACATAACCACTTTACTGACACCCTGAACTAGGGCTGCCACTAACTATTGTTTTCATTGTCGACTATTCTGTCAATTATTTCTTTGATTAGTTGACTAATCATTTCATCGAAAAATGTGTGAAAATGTTGAAAAATGTTGGTCTATCTTGCCCAAACCCCAAAATTACGTCATCTAATGTCTTGTTTCATACTCACGCCAAAGGGTTTTAGTTCACTGTCATGGGAGAGTGTGTAAAGCTGCCAATATCGGAATGTAAGAAGCTGCTGAGTATTTTGGGGTACTTTTATAGTACTTTTCTATGAAAAATGACTCAAACCGATTAGTTGACTACTAAAATAGTCACCAATTTTTTTATTAGTCGATCAGTCATCGATTAGTCGACTAATCGTGGCAGCCCTACCCTGAACACATAACCACTTTACTAAGACCTTGAACACATCACTGCTTTACTGAAACCCAGAACACATCACCACTTTACTGAAACCATGAACAAATCACCACTTTACTGAGACCCTGAACACATCACTGCTTTACTGAAACCATGAACACATCACCACTTTACTGAGACCCTGAACACATCACCGCTTTACTGAAACCCTGAACACATCACCACTTTACTGAAACCCTGAACACATCACCACTTTACTGAAACCCTTAACACAACTCTGCTTTACTGAAACCATGAACACATCACTGCTTTAGTGAGACCCTGAACACATCACCGCTTTACTGAAACCATGAACAAATCACCACTTTACTGAGACCCTGAACACATCACTGCTTTACTGAAACCCTGAACACATCACCACTTTACTAAGACCCTGAACACATAACCACTTTACTGAGACCCTGAACACATCACTGCTTTACTGAAACCATGAACACATCACCACTTTACTGAGACCCTAAACACATCACTGAGACCCTGAACACACCACCCCTTGACTAAGACCCTGAACACATCACCGCTAAAGAAACCCTGTACAGTGGCAATCTTTGTCAATTGTTCTCCGTCTATAATTTTGCACCCTACTTGAGCCATGCCCACCTCTATTTATTTTTCACCCCTCTCTCCAGTTCTGCTGTATTAACACCGGGTTTAATATATTTTGCTTCCATCTCTCTGCCCTGCTCTACTCTACTTCAACGCTACTTAGCTCTCTCTCTACTCTGCCAGTAGGCTACCACATCCATCTGTTGCACAAAACACACACAGCAGTGTTTCCCCTAGGATGGAGTTGTAGCAGCGGAGGTGAAGCACACACATGAAAAATAATTTTCACTTTTTTTGTATGCTTGCAAAGCACAGCCTGCTGGGATGTTTCTGTGTATCTACTGGCACCAGAAGGGCTCTTTAGGACTAAGTACATACAGTACATGTGTGCACAGTAATGAGCAGGTGAAACGTCTGTCAAGCTTACATATGAGGTGTCTCAAGATTTAGGAACATACAATTGTATAGAATATAATAGAAGTAGTAAGTCACGTGACATGCTGCTGTTTTGTGCTATGACCTATTTAAGTGCTGGAAGATGTTATTTACGTGACAACGCCTGAACAACACAAGCTCAGCACGAGTGCCGTGCCGCGCTGCTGTGCGAGCAGCGTGTTTGTGCGTAACAGCAGTCTGTTGGTGGTTATTTACACACTGTCCATTTCAATAACTTTGTCAGCTGACAAACTGCACCGGGGTCAGGTTTGGTCAGGAAAATGCGGCCCGCTCTAGCGTGCTCACCTGTGTGTGTGGTGGAACTCCGCCGTGCGCGATACAGAGAGCAGAGGAGAATTGTTAACGCGTGACCATGTAGAGACAGAAATGACACAATGACATAACACCATAAATAGTATATTGTTATGTTATTATATGAAGCGTCTGTCACACAAAATAATATGACTTTAGTTTATGAAGAGGTAAGACAGAGCTCTCTCTTCTCCTCTACATAGTGCAGCATGAAGCGGACTGGACATACCACTTGTCAATCAGGTAAAAGGGGCGGTATGTTTTCTGAGACATTTGCTCTGACACAAACTGTGCCTGGCCCAGCATAAAACACGATCCAGATTGATTAAATTATTTTTGGAAATACCTAATTTTCTATTTTAGAAAACAGTATTTTAGAACAGTGGTAATAGCCTGAACACATTACTGAGACCCTGAACACATAACTGAGACCCGGAACACATCACTGACACCCTGAACACATAACTGAGACCCGGAACACATCACTGAGTCCCTGAACACATCACTGACACCCTGAACACAAAACTGAGACCCGGAACACATCACTGAGTCCCTGAATACATCACTGCTTTACTGAGACACTAAACACTTCACGAAGACCCTGAACACAGGGTCAACATCTGTCCTGTCTGAGTCGTACCAAATGATGGCGTCATGATGACATCATGATGATGTTGTGAAGTCTCACCTGGACCTCCACCAGGAAGCCATCGTTGAAGGTTCCTCTCAGGATGAAGTTACGAGACGTCCCGACTAGAAACTCCTCCCCCTTCCCCTCAGACACCGCTCTGATGGTTCCGTACTGATCCGGGACCTGTGAACACACCATCAGCCATGTGACCTGGGTGATGTGTGTGTGTATCACAGTGTGTATCTGTATGTGTGTGTGTGTGTGTGTGTGTGCAGTACCTCGATGTCCCTCTCCGCTCGCAGCTCATGGTCCCAAAGGATGATTTTTCGGTCTTTTCCTCCTCCGGTCAGCAAAGTGCCACTCCTCATCTCACATAGACAGAACACGCTGCCCTCGTGACCTTTGACCTGCCGACAGATCTGGAACGCTGCACGCACGCACACGCACACACACACACTCTCGTGAGTCTTGCCTGCTGAACTGAAATGTTACAAAAAAGTTGACAGAATGAATAAAAACGACCTTCATCAACGTTAAATTCTGTGTTCATACATGTCATTATAAACTCTGTGTTCATACGTGTCATTATAAAGTCTGTGTGTTCATACGTGTCATTATGAACTCTGTGTGTGTTCATACGAGTCATTATAAACTCTGTGTGTGTTCATACAGTACAGGCCAAAAGTTTGGACACACCTTCTCATTCAATGCGTTTTCTTTATTTTCATGACTATTTACATTGTAGATTCTCACCGAAGGCATCAAAACTATGAATGAACACATGTGGAGTTATGTACTTAACAAAGAAAGGTGAAATAACTGAAAACATGTTTTATATTCTAGTTTCTTCAAAATAGCCACCCTTTGCTCTGATTACTGCTTTGCACACTCTTGGCATTCTCTCCATGAGCTTCAAGAGGTAGTCACCTGAAATGGTCATTATAAACTGTGTGTTCATACGTGTCATGATAAACTCTGTGTGTTCATACGTGTCATTATAAACTCTGTGTGTACATACGTGTCATTATAAACTGTGTATATACGTGTCATTATAAAATCTGGGTGTGTTCATACGTGTCATTATAAAATCTGGGTGTGTGTCATTATAAACTGTGTGTGTATGCGCGTGCACACTGATGAATCAGCTCTGCTGATATCACTTCCTGCAGCAGCCAGCAGGAGGCAGCAGATCACACAGAAAACATGTTTCCTCTGACTTCCTGTTTGAGCAGATCTGCTACTGGAGTTAGACCTGATCCGAGACACTCTTCACTGTCTGTACGTGTTTCTGTCCGACACCGAGACACCGAGCAGAAAGTGAATATGACCAGTCTGAATCTGTGGTGTTGATAAATGTGTCGGTGCTGGCTGATGAACTTTGACCTCACTGCACAACTTCAGTCGAAAACATTTAACTGTTGGCACCACTCCTCTGTAAACCAGTTTAACCACACTACAACCATCAGTGACACACACACCTACACCTCACAGTGTTGAACTGATCTCAGGTCAGAATCAGGATCAGGATCAGTTGGACAAACAGTCAAACGTTCGTCTGTGTTTCTGTGATTTCAGAAGTCTGTTTAAAGAAGCTCAGCTGGTGAAATCTGTCACGACACAACATCACTGTGGTGCACAGCCAGATACACACACTGAAGGTCACAGTGTTTAAGGTCACTGTGTTTAAGGTCACAGTGTTTAAGGTCACACAGTGTAACAGAAAGTGATTGCAAATCAGTTTCAGCTGCTTTGGTGCAAATCACAGAGACGACAGGAACAATGGAGAGACAAACAGGAAGTGGTTTTACATGTGGTGTCCACAGACAGCTGCTCTCTGCTGACCCTTCCTGACTGAGTCTTCCCTAGTTTGGTCTTCTGCTAGTGTCCTCGTCTCTAATGGTAACAGGAGGCAGTACCCTGAAGCCCAATCAGGTTTCACAGGTGGTCCAGCCCTTCAGGATGAAGGTTTGCTGTGTCTCCACAGTCGTGTCCAGTGTGTGAAGGGTTAGGGTTAGCACCTATGGGACGTTATGTATTGGTGCATCCACCACAGACTGTCCAGGAGTTCACTGATGCCCTGATCCAGGTCTGGAAGGAGATCCCCAGGACACCATCCTCTAACTCATCAGGAGCCCAGATGTTGTCAGGAGGTCAGAAAGGCAGGCAGGGTTCGAACACACTCATAATCCAATTCTCATTGGGTCGATGATTTTGGATCCAGTCCTCAGAGGGTCTTTGATTTTGGATCCAGTCCTCAGTGGGTCAAGTATTTTGGATCCAGTCCTCAGAGGGTCTTTGATTTTGGATCCAGTCCTCAGTGGGTCGAATATTTTGGATCCAGTCCTCAGTGGGTCGATGATTTTGCGAAAATTAGGCCTATCCTGACCCGAAAAGATGCAGAAAAATTGGTCCACGCTTTTGTTACCTGTAGGCTGGATTACTGTAACTCTCTATTATCAGGTAGCTCTAGTAAGTCCTTAAAAACTCTCCAGCTAATTCAGAATGCAGCAGCACGTGTACTAACAGGAACTAAGAAACAAGATCATATTTCTCCTGTTTTAGCTTCTCTGCACTGGCTCCCTGTAAAATCCAGAATTGAATTTAAAATCCTACTGTTAACTTATAAAGCTCTAAATGGTCAAGCTCCGTCATATCTTAGAGAGCTCATAGTGCCATATTATCCCACCAGAACACTGCGCTCTGAGAACGCAGGGTTACTCGTGGTCCCTAAAGTCTCCAAAAGTAGATCAGGAGCCAGAGCCTTCAGCTATCAGGCTCCTCTCCTGTGGAATCATCCTCCTGTTACGGTCCAGGAGGCAGACACCGTCTCCACATTTAAGACTAGACTTAAGACTTTCCTCTTTGATAAAGCTTATAGTTAGGGCTGGCTCAGGCTTGCCCTGTACCAGCCCCTAGTTAGGCTGACTTAGGCCTAGTCTGCCGGAGGACCCCCCTATAATACACCGTGCACCCTCTCTCCTTCTCCCTCTCTCTCTCTCTCTCTCTCTCTCGTATTCTATTACTGCATCTTGCTAACTCGGCCATTCTGGATGTCACTAACTCAGCTTCTTCTCCGGAGCCTTTGTGCTCCACTGTCTCTCAGATTAACTCATATCGCAGCGGTGCCTGGACAGCGTGACGTGTGTGGTTGTGCTGCTGCCGTGGTCCTGCCAGATGCCTCCTGCTGCTGCTGCTGCCATCATTAGTCATTAGTCATACTTCTACTGTTATTATACACATATAACTATTGTCACACATGTATACTACCAGATATTAATACATACTTTCAGCATATTGTATCACAGTAGCCAGAACTACAACTATAATATTATTACTTTCAATAATATTGTTGTAAGCTACCGTCATTACCTGCATCTCTCTCTCTCTCTCTCTCTCTCTCTCTCTCTCTCTCTCTCTCTCTCTCTCTCTCTCTCTCTCTCTCTCTCTCTCTCTCTCTCTCTCTCTCTCTCTCTCTCTCTCTCTCTCTCTCTCTCTCTCTCTCTCTCTCTCTCTCTCTCTCTCTCTCTCTCTCTCTCTCTCTCTCTCTCTCTCATTGTGTCATGCGGATTACTGTTAATTTACTATTCTGATCTGTTCTGTACGAAATCTATTGCACGTCTGTCCGTCCTGGAAGAGGGATCCCTCCTCAGTTGCTCTTCCTGAGGTTTCTACCATTTTTCCCCGTAAAAGGGTTTTTTTTGGGGAGTTTTTCCTGATCACCTGTGAGGGTCCAAAGGACAGAGGGATGTTGCATGCTGTAAAGCCCTGTGAGGCAAATTGTGATTTGTGATATTGGGCTTTATAAATAAAATTGCTAAAATTGATTGATTGATTGATTGATTGATTTTGGATCCAGTCTTCAGTGGGTCGATGATTTTGGATCCAGTCCTCAGTGGGTCTTTGATTTTGGATCCAGTCACCAGGGAGTTGATGATTTTGGATCCAGTCCTCAGTGGGGAGGTTAGGGTTACTGATGTCATTCGTTATTCAGGATCTGATGATATAACTTTTCCCTTCATGTTTCTGAGCAGAGTGTATGACAGATACTTGTTATATTAGCCCTGCCCCCTTCTCACCTCTGGGTCCCTTGCTGGTGGGAGTCTCAGCAGAACTCCTGGTCCAGACCAGCAGGACTCCTCCGGAGTCTCCCGTCAGAATGTCTCCAGTACTCAGGAAAGCCAGACACTGGACAAACTTTGGCTTCTCATATTTCTGAAAACACATACAAATAACATAGTAAGAGTTAGACCTGGGGGGTATTCCAGAAAGCGGGTTTAGTGACAACTCTGAGTGTGGTAACCCTGAAATGAGGGAAACTCTGAGGGCTGAATTCACAAAGAATGAACTGCGGCCGCTGATAGCACCTTGAATTGCACTTCACTTGCACCCGCAGTTTGCTCCGTCTTAACGTCCTATTCACAAAGGATATTGCGCTAATGATATACCAGCGCAAACACACCCACACTTTGGCAGCTGAGTGCAGTTTGCCCCTGATTGCAATTAGCCACATGGCAAAGTATAAATGCTGGCTTTGCACCAAGAACACCGTGGCAGAACAATAGCCGACTTTGTTTGGCAGAGGACTGAACACTGTATACCCTCATGTAATGATGTCTGCTGGTGAGTCAGTCTAACAGTGTCGGATGGGTTGAGGCTGTGGATTTGACCCAGTTTGACCACTTTATCACTATTCCCTCTCACCTATACCTGTTTTTTTTATTTTTTGAATTTAACATGAATTATGGAACCGTTTTTGTTCACATTTGTTTCCCCCTTTTCGTAAAATAAATTATTGAAAGTTTCTTTTGAAGTGCGTGACAGAAGTGCGTTTTGAGAACGAACGCAGACTGTCACCTGTTGAACGCATCAATATCTTCGGATGCCATTAAAGTAATAATGATTATAATAATAATGTCAAAATATTATTTACAGACTGATTTAACAGCTGATCACTGCTGCCACGATCACTGGAAAGTCTGGGCGAGAGGCTTCCACAGAGGAGCGCCCAATTTGCACCAGCTTTCTAAAGACATTATTTACTTCACTCAAACTGCGTGTGGCTATTAGCGCTGGTGTTAGTGAATTAGACGTTGTTTATCAATGAGGCTCATTTGCATAGAAAGGGGCAATTTTTGCGCCAAATATATGTATATTACCTCATTTAAATACATGCAAATAACACCGGAGCACCGAGACGCAATCTGCTTGGCAGCGCAGTTAGTGGAGCATTTCACCCTCTGCGCGCGCTTTGTGAAGTAGATGGTATCTGTTTGCTCCATTTTTACTGGTTTAGTGGCTGCAAAAGCCACGCAATCCTTTTGTGAATGCGGCCCTGAGTATGTTAACCCTGAGATGAGGGAAACACTGAGTTTTCAGTTCCAGACAGAGAGGTAAGTCAAACTCTGAGTTCATTCTGTCTCCTCCCTACTGCCGAGCCTGAAGCAAGCTGGCAGACACACGTGTTGTTCATATGTAGGAAATCTAATCGATATCAAGGCAAAATTAATTCACAATCCTTTACACGCTGGGAGAGGATCTTCAGACCACGTTTAGATGTGCTGTCTTTCCCCAATGAATATCTGTTTGAACTGTACCATTTTTCATGAGACTCAATCATTTACTGGCCACACATATCAAATCTGACACACCAGAGATGTGCGATCTCATCAAAGCAAATGTGCATCACGCTACCTTTTTTGCCAATGGTAGCTTTTTATATGATACTGATGGTAGCTTTTTATATGATATTGGTGATGTTTTGTGGCCTCTGCCTTCTTTCTGTTGGCTGAGTAGAACTCAAATGTTATTCAGCAGGATATTAGGCAAGAGGACACACAAATTGAAGCAGTATTTTGGGGGGTTTAAATTACTAGTGACCTACAGCACATAATGACATAGCCACTGAATGACAGGTTATTGAAGCTACTTTGTTTAATAAATCAAATATGAATCAAACTAAAGGAAGGTACAGTCATGGCCAAGTCAAATATGCCTTACCTGTTTGAATGGTGTTTTTATATTTCATTTTAAGCTGCTTCCAAGTGTGTTTTTCCCCTGTAAGATTGAACCTACATGAACATCAGATTTTATTCCAAACCACTTTTTCACCTGTAAGCTATGATTTTAATTAAGTGTGGTTAAATGTAAATTAATGAACTAGTGCATTCAAACGAACGCATTGACTCAGGCAGCAGTTTTCTCCCGTGCTGCCTCTCTCTCTTTGGCAGCTTTAGTGCTGTTACTTTGTTTATCAAATATATGCTCATATTTGCTGTGGGCATTCATGAGCACCTCCAATTCCACAGGCGTAAAATAAGTTGATCGCTTTTTCTCTCCAGCTGCCAAGGCGACTCAAGGTATCGGGGCTCCATTGATGATGGGTTTTTATTGTGGTTGTGCACGTGCTTAACTCAGGGTGTACATACTCAGAGTTGACTGAAGTAATTCTAATCAGCTGTTCTGGAACTGGATACTCAGAGTTTCCCAGCTCAGGGTAAGTCAAGTCAGAGTTCAGGATTAGACTCAGAGTTTGTTGAACCTCCTACCTGGAATACCCCCCAGGACTACAGAGTTAGATCAGGACTACAGACTTAGACCAGGGGCCTCATGTACAAAGGGTGCGTACGCACAAAAATGTGGCGTACGTCCTTTTCCACAGCAAAGTTCAGATGTATCAAGAGTCAAATGACCGTGGAAATGTGCGGTGTCTCACGCCAACTTCATGGCTGGCATACGCACGTTTCTACAGCTGTTGATCCTTTGGCGACACTTAGAGGTGATGCTGGGAAACTGTTATAATAAATAAGTGTGAAAACAATCAGTCCTCAGAGTGATGTGCACATCAGAGACACATGGCAAATAACACTGATGAACAATTAACACACCCACGTGTCTGCAGTTAGATGAGTGGATATAAAAGCATGCGCAAAGTGGAGCAGAAAATACTAGGGATATAACGATATCAGAAACTCACGATACGATATTATCACGATATTTATACAAGGGAAAACAAGAGGAAATTTATTGTTAAAAATAGCTATTTTATTCAAAAACAGTGCATGTACACTGTACAGCATGTTATTTTTAACTTGGAAGCGTATCATAAACAAATCAACACACAGTTGAACATGTGCTTTCATTTTCCCCCTATTACTGCTAGGCAGGCAGACATTAAAGTGCCATAACAAAGTCATGTCAATTAAAACTATAGTGACAGAATATGAAAATGGAAACATTCAGTATTTTTTAACCTACTCTGAACAAAAGTAGTGTAGTACTATTACTAGAAAGTCATCTGAATGACATCAAATTATGAGGATAGAGTAGTCTTAATATTCATCAAATATACAGAACTTATAACAATCAGACCCTGCAATAACAACAAAATTAACAAATTAGAAATAATGTAAACTCAATAACACACAATCCCTCACTCAGATACACAGAGAGACACACACAGAGCGAGAGAGAGAGAGAGAGAGAGAGAGAGAGAGAGAGAGAGAGAGAGAGAGAGAGAGAGAGAGAGAGAGAGAGAGAGAGAGGTGGGTAGAGATGTGTGTAAAAGAAAACCAAAATAAATAAAGTCCAGCCATTTCCCCGGAAGTCATAGAAAAACTCAAAAACACCTGTTCACTCAGTTTGGTTCACTCCAGGTTGACAATCTTGACATCAAGGAGACCCTGACACTTTCTCAGAACAGGAGATGAGGAGAGGAAAGCTCTGGTCCTGCACTTTCATGTGATATGCGTGGCGTTTCTGTGCGACCCTGCATTCGCGAGTAATCCATCCAAAAGTAATGTGTGTGCAAAGCTGTATGAAAGCTTTGTTATACATTATTTTAGTGTAATTTTATCATTTTTTTCACTGTGAAAACACTGGACTGCCGACAAGTGTTTGGTCTTGTCAGAAAGCCACGATTCCGCTGTTTCATGTGATATGTGTGGCTTCTCACTATGACAAACGGTCGTGGAGAAAATCCACAGAGAAAAACAATCAATCTCCTTACTTTTATTAGCTGTTTCCTCCGGTCACGCGCGGGTCAGAGTTGTGGTGAGGTGGCCTGGTTCAACGCACGATTCATACATTCTGAGTAACAGCATGGTTGGAAACAGACTACAAGCTGGCACTGTGCGTGATGGGTGGCTTCTTGGTGAGTAAATAATTCATTTGTTTAATTGTCCTAATATTAATCCCCCTGATGCGCACTGAACATGTTAGAAACTAGGATTAACCGTTAAAAATTTGTTTTATTTTGAAACTGCTAAACCATCTGCAGTTGAAATTAAAACCACCTCAGAACTTTTATAACTCAAACATGGAACTGTAAAAGTCTCAGAAAATTATTTCTGTTTCACGTTTGAGTCCCGTACGCCAAATCTTCTGAAAACAAGTGGAAAATCTGTCTGTCTATTGGTCAACCATCATTTTCTGCTGTTGTAAAACAGCAATGTGTCTGACCACGCCTTATTTTTAGGTCTGCACACCAACGGCTGCACAGACGGGTACAAGCACTCACACCATGTGTGCGCTGGTCATGAAAATGACAACTGTGTTGGTCTGAGACTAGTTATGACCGTTGTGCTGCATTGCTTCTGGTCAGGTGTCAAGTAGGTTTAGGATTAACTATGAGTGGAGCGATGTTTCCTGTAATTGAGCTGTAGGGTTCAGGGGGTTTTCTGTGACTGATGCACTGATCTGAGTCCTGTTGGATCTGAAACAATCTGACGGTGTGAAAACAAACTGCAGCTGCATGTTTTTTTGAATCAGAATAATACGAGTGTGAAACTTTTAATCTGAAGGTCTGGGCCTTTGTGTTCAGCCGGGTGGAGCTTCCTGTTTGTCCGCAGATCAAATTCCTCACATTCACTTTGTTTCAGTTCCTCCAAACCTCATTTATCTTCATTTTAACCCTTCACAGTCTTTACTGAACAGAGGAGACTGTTTTGTATTCTACATGATCAGTTCTGATCTATAGTTTCTGTCAGCGTGATGATTTTATGCTGCTACTTAAAAGAATTAACAAAAATCTATGATGGCATTGATAAGCTTCACTTTGAGAACACAATGGTTCTGAACACGAAAGACAAAAGTTACTGTCCTATAAAAATGTTTCTCGATCACTCAGGTGAGACGAAATCTACAAGAGAATAAAATCTGAGACACGTGTCTTCAACAGATTAGAAAATATTAAAACAAATTTAAAAAGGTCGATTTCTCAAAATAAATATGAAGTCCACTCGTGGAGAAAATGGGAAGAAGATCTTCATTTGACTTAATCAATGACATTCAGTCACAGTTTACTCTAAAACCTCCATGTTGTCACTGTGTGCTGATGTCTGATAACGTCCAGATGATGGAGACAATAAAGTTTAAAGTTCACGAACTCAGAGTTTGTTCCAGATGTAAATCAGAATTGAGATATTTCAAGAAGATATTATTATAAGAAGATATATTAATTGATTCTCATTTAAAATAAAAAAATAACCACAAACAGTGAGAACAATAAACAAACAGTAAATAATAAATAAGAAGAAACTAACACTAAGAAAAACAAACTGCAGTTGATTTATAGTCTTTTTACTGTTTTCTCTATGAAAACAAAAATGTTTCCAAAAAAAATTACAATCAAAGTTAGTAAGTTTTGTTTTAAAAGAAAATCTGATCCAGCTGCTGAAGGGTTTTATAACTGTTTTATCTGTTAACATCACTCAGAACATTTAAGCTAATGTTAATGAATAACCCGTTAAAGTTTAGTGGAGTATCCTGTTTAAAGACCATGTCCCGTTTACAGAGACAGGGGTATTCCATTAATCAAAGACGAAAATCAAAAGACGCGTCCTCACCCCAAAGATTCCCTGTTTACGAGCCAGCGAGTTCCCATTCCAGGTCCAGAAGAAGATGTGGGACTTCCCACAGGTGACGATGGTGTTGGGGTCGGTAGGGTGGAACTCGACAGCCAGTACGACCTCATTAGTGGTCTGAAACACACCAGTTACAAACCTTTAGACACTGATGATATCAGGTGTTGTTCTGTATGCAGGTGTAGGACAGTGACTGCCAACCTTGATCTCAGCGATCTTTGACTTCTTCTGCCAATCCCAAACTGTCAACATGTGGTCGTTACAGTCGTCAATGACACTTAGGTGCTGACCAGAGTCCTTACAGAGAGACAGACAGAGGGACATGATGTGAGACAGACATTTTAAGACCTTCAGCAGAGTCTGAGCAGTGTGGTCTATATGGACTACAGTTCCCATGATGCACCTGGGTGATACTCACAGCTTTGGAGAAAGCCAGGGAGCCCACACCTCGCTCAAATGTTCCCAAACCGACAACCTGCAGAGTGGACAGACTGACGCTGTCCCAGATACGAACGTGAGGCTGTATCGCCTGAACACAGCAACAGAGAGAACAGCGATGTGAATACTTCACTTTTTCTTTATTGCTTACAAAACAGTTTTAATTTTTCAAAAGTCAGGTGTGATTCAGTTTGAGTCTCCTATTCGTCCTCACCCGTCCATCTTTGTCCACTCCTGCAATCTGTCCTGTAGCGATCCGGATCTTATCAGGATGGATGGCCAGACTGATGGACAGAGACAGAGAGGTGATGTCAAAGAGCACAGAGCAACCAATAAGAGCACAGCAGATGATTCATACGCCAGCGTGTTCTCACCACTTGACACAGTCGGTGTGTCCGAGGTAATGTCGCTGAGTTCGTTCCTCATAGTTAAACAAGGCAACAACGGAGGCGATGAAGTAAACGATCTCTCCGGTTGGAAGAAGGTAAACATTGGCTCTGCAGTCTCTGCCACGGTAACCATACCTGCAGGAAGTCAAGGAAGCACCTGGAGAACAGCAAGATATCTACCGACGTTCTACTCTACATCTACTGATGGTCAACTCTACATCTACTCTACATCTATTGACATTCTACTGTACTCTACTCTACTGACAATCTACCAGTGATCTACTGAGGCTCTCCTGGTTCTCAGTTCTGGCTCCTTCAGTCTTGATGTTTCTCGTCATCGTCAGTAACACAGAGTTTTATTTCTGTATGTGGACGACAATCGGCATGTTGATCATCTCAGTTTCCGGATCAACGTCTGATGTTACCGCACGTCATCCTGCAGCTGTCGTCCTGAGACACAGACAGGTTTTATGTTTCTGGATGTTTGTATCTGAACACATGAAAATTATTTTATTCTGGTTCTGAGAACAAAAACTTTAAATTCCACAAGTGAACCTTTTCGACGACTGAACTACGCTATTTAATTTGATTATCATCAATCAACGTCATTATTGTGTTTAGATGTATTTAATGTTTCCAGGGTGAAGGATACACCCATTCCAGCTTCAGTCTTTCTGAAGGAAGTTCTGTCCGAACATCATCGTAGTTCTCCACGTCTGAAGGGATGAACATGGTAATCGGTCGCCCACGCATGAACATCTTAATGTGGTTCCCCTCTGAAACACACACACACACACACACAAAAAAAAGATTCAGTGTGGAATAAATGTTTCACCAAAGTAAAATATCACCGCTGCTGATTTTAAAACATTAATTTCTGCTGATATCGTTTGAGACATATTGGTAAAAACCAAGATGGCTGATGTGAAATTTACTGTTAAAGTACTATTTTCAAAGAATGACTCGTTCACATGTTGTTGATGTGACATCATCACAGCTCATCTCTGCATGCTGTAGTCCACTGACATATACCGCTCAACGCTTAGTCACATTTTATCGCTCTGATTGGCTGGAGGTCTGTCTGCCCAGAGGTGTTTCTGTCTGCAGCTGCTGATCCCGCCTCAGGACCTTTGAACCTTTGTGGTCATGTTGTGTCTCTCTGTTGATGCTTAATAAACATTATCTGCACCATTACAGGGGCTCTGGACCTGGGATCTCAAGAGGGGACACTTCTTCAGGAGAGGACACTTCGTCAGGAGAGGACAGTTCTTCAGGAGAGGACAGTTCTTAGGACAGGACACTTCTTCAGGAGAGGACACTTCCTCAGCAATCCATTTATTTTAGTTTGGTTTTATGTGTTGTGTTCAACACCACTGATCATGATGCGTTTAATAGATTACAGACCTGGGTCTGGTATCTCTGGTTCTGACAGTTCTCCTCAGACTCGTCTGACATGGTTCATAAAAAACAAGAACATTATCTGTGCTTTCTGAGGCTCCTCCGGTGGATCTATGCTGACGACACGCAGCTTTACTTCTCGGTTAAACCAAAGAACCTCAATGACCTCATCACCCCTCACGACGACATCATCTTCTGTTAGATACTGGACGTCTAAAAATTTCCCTAATCTTCATTCGGACTAAACCGACTTCCCAGTTATCGACCGCAGTACTGCCTGAAAGAGATCACCTGCTTCACAAAGGTCAGTCAGTATTTTCGCCCCTCTACTCCCAATCTCAAGATTGTCTCTGAGAACGTGAATGTCTCATTAGAACTTTGAACATGTCATTAGAACCCTGAACTTCTCTTTAGAACCCTCCCTCAGTCGTGTTTTTATCAGGTGAGAAATTCAAACCGATTCTATCAGCAAAGAACTACAAAGAACCCGATCCTCACCTCCCTTCATCGATGTGAAGGACAGGTGAAGGACAGCTGAGGACAGCTGAAGGAGAGATGAGGACAGGTGAAGGACAGGTGAGTACTGGTGAGGGACATGTGAAGGACAGGTAAAGACAGGTGAAGGACAGGTGAGGACAGGTAAGGACAGGTGAAGGACAGGTGAGGACAGGTGAGGGACAGGTGAGGGACAGGTGAGGACAGATAAAGGACAGGTGAGGACAGGTGAGAATAGGTGAGGACAGGTGAGGCACAGGTGATGACAGGTGAAGGACAGGTGAGGATAGGTGAGTACAGGGGAGTGCAGGGGAGGACAGGTGAAGGACAGGTGAGTACATGTGAGCACAGGGGGAGGGACAGGTGAGAATAGGTGAGGACAGGTGAGGCACAGGTGATGACAGGTGAAGGACAGGTGAGGATAGGTGAGTACAGGGGAGTGCAGGGGAGGACAGGTGAAGGACAGGTGAGTACATGTGAGCACAGGGGGAGGGACAGGTGAGAATAGGTGAGGACAGGTGAGGCACAGGTGATGACAGGTGAAGGACAGGTGAGGATAGGTGAGCACAGGGGAGGACAGGTGAAGGACAGGTGAGTACGTGTGAGCACAGGGGGAGGACAGGTGAGGGACACATGAAGGACAGGTGAGTACATGTGAGGACAGGTATTAAGCGTTGATGCCGTGTTGTTTACCTCCATAAATTCACTCGTGCTTAACAACCTGTCAATCAATAACCTGTCAATGAATGTCGGCGCCACGGTAGCATACAATCAGAGGCCTTACATTTCGGTGGTGGATGGGGCTTATACTTTATTGGTCCTTTTATAAATTTTCTCACCTGGAAGGTGAATAAACTTTGGGTTCCACCTGTGTTAACCTTATATGGAGGTAAACAAAAGCAGGGGGCAGAGCCACAGACTGGTGTGACATCACCTGATCAGTCTGAAGGAGAGAGAGCAGGTGGGTGAGCGAGGCTGACAATGTAAAGCAGAGAGAGAGAGAGAGAGAGAGAGAGAGAGAGAGAGGGGGGGGAGAGAGAGAGGGGGGGAGAGACAGAAAGATGTGATTGGCCCAGAAACAGGAAGTGCTCATTCAGCACCTGTTAGCATGTAACCTCGCTCTGATGATTCATTAGGACTCACCTGCTTGGCTGTTTTTCTCTCGTGTCGACATTTTGGCTGGTTTGAGACAAAGACATCATCAACAACAACAACATAAACAACAACACAAACAACAACAACACAAACAACAACATGGCGTCTTCTGAGTCACTACAGGAGAGACTGAGACTGAGCTAACAAAGATTCCTGCTGAGTCTGACTTCCTATTGGCTGTTACACATGATGATGGTGATGATGATGATGAGTGTGGTATATTCATGATGAAGATGAAGATAGATAAGATGTTTACCTTGACTGACGACCACGTCTTTGTGTCTGAAAGGAGACAGAAAAAAAAAAACTTGAGAAGATTCAAAAAGTCTGATCAATCAATCAACTAATCGATCAATCAACCAATTAATCAATCAGTCAGTGTCTCTCAGCAGCAGTTTAACGAACCTGAGAAATAAAAACATAATAAACTAAAATTAAAGAAACAATAAAAGCACAGCAGAGAGTACTGATCGCATTTCATTGGTTTCTTTTTTTTTTGAATGTGATGATGTCATTTCTGACGTTTTCTGTTCGCACCGATCAGCTGTTCTGATCACAGCCTCATCAATCAATCAGTATCAGACAGTCACTGAAACTGGACATGTGGACATATGTCCCACCCTGAGACGGAGGACAGACAAGTCTGCTAAAGACACAAAGAACGAACCTCAGTGTGTCTCTGTATAAAAACCTTTATGTCCTGACGTTGTTGAGAAAAAAAAGAAACAACTGTAGGGCTGGGTGATAAATCCATTTTATCGATTAATTCAAATTTGTAGTTTAGGCCGATTTCTTTTAATGAAAATTGAGTTTCTATTTAAAATCCGCCACTCCCGCTCCACGCTAGGCTCCCGTAATTCAAAGTGGGCTCACACCCCCCCCAACCCCGCGCTCTTGATACACAAACAACATGGCAGTGAGCAGGGAAGAACTCGTTCAAGAAAGCACTTTTGTGTGCTCACCTGTGTGTGTGTGTCTCTGCATACCAGGGTCGAACTCTGCCATGCGCGACACAGAGAGCAGAGTAGGATTTTAGACGCGCGCCGTGTAGGGACATAAATGACATGCCGTTGTTAAATAAGATGAATAAGTGTTACCAACGCCAAGCTGGCAGACCCCCGAACCGTAGTAAAGGGACCTCTGAAGAGCTCCTTTAGCTTGTGTTAGCTTGTTGTGACAACAACACATAAACAACGGGACTTCGTCTGCGTTAAAGAACAGCACTTTATTTTCAGCACTGCAGGGATGATGCACAGCCTCTTTCATCAGTGTCTGACTTTTACATAGAGGGAAATAACTCAAAAACAGCACGCAGAACTGCGTAGGCTTCTTCACTGTGGCTGCTCCATGTAAACAACAGAGCACATGCCTCACTTTCTTCCTGGGGCGCATTCGTCTGACGTCACACACCACACTCGGTGCACTAACGTCTCATACCTCCAACATCAACTACACACATACACAGCTCCACACACACACACACACAAGCCACACACATCAGGCTCAGCTTGTAACATAAGGCTGTTTAGTTTGTTTAATAACAGGACAAGGTATAGACTAGGGGCCTGTATCACGAAGCGAGATCAACCTTTCCTGGGTTACCCAGACCTATCCTGGGTTGACTAACCCTAACAATGGCAATCAGGATAATCAGTATCAGGACGCTGGATATCAACTCCGTAGTTTAACCCAGAGTTGCTTTATCAAGAGCTGTGAACACGCACGCAGCAGACCAATCACAATCATGAGAGAAGCGTAGCGTCACTGAGCGTCACTGAGCGTCCTCACAGAGCGCTGCATGTGAGGGGAAAAAAGGTATTTCTCACGTGAGGATCAGAGATTAATTCTACTAAAATATGAGGAGGAGAAAAGCAACATTAGAGAAAAGGCCAACACCGTGACAGCTGCAGGACGAGGAAACGTGTGGCAATGCATAACGGGATGAATAATGTTTAGTTTTAGTTTAGATTAGTTTATTTGCACATGATGTTAAAAACAGACAGTATAACATTTACAAGATTAAAAAAAGAAAAGTGCCGGAGAGGTTAGAAGCCACTAAAAGCTTATCAAAGAAATTCCCCTGTCAAAACATCAATGAAATCACATAATAGAGAAGTAAAGAAACAGGTGAGGAAAGAAGAAAGGAGAGAGGGGAAAATCAAGACAAAACAAGACAGCAAATAAAATGATGTGTAAGTTAAATGACTCATCACTGGTTCAAGTAGCTACAGTACCTGTACCTGTACATCTGACACTGATCACACCCTTGAATCCCATGAAATCAATGCTGCGCGGATGAACTGCGTGTATTACAATTATCGTCTAACATCATTGCATCTGATAAACTGGTCTTCTTTGTCATAACGTTATATATGCTACAATAAAGCTTAAAGCTGACGCCACAATTAAATCATATCAACACCAGTCCCATCAGGTGAGCACGAACAAACCGTCCAATCACAGTTGCTCAAAGTCCCGTCAGGTAACGACAAACTAACCGTCCAGTCACAGCTGATCAAAGTCTCGTCAGGTGACGAAGAACAAACCGTCCAATCACAGCTGATCAAAGTCCCGTCAGGTGACCACAAACAAATCGTCCAATCACAGCTGCTCAAAGTCCCGTCAGGTGACGAAAAACTAACCATCCAATCACGGCTGCTCAAAGTCCCGTCAGGTGACTGTAAACTAACCCTACAATCACAACTGCTCAAAGTCCCATTAGGTGACGAAGAACTAACCGTCCAATTACGGCTGATCAAAGTCCCGTCAGGTGACCGCAAACAAACCGTCCAATCACAGCTGCTCAAATTCCCGTCAGGTGACGACAAACTAACCGTCCAATCACAGCTGCTCAAATTCCCATCAGGTGACTGCAAAGTAACCGACCAATCAGAGCTGCTCAAAGTCCCATCAGGTGACGACAAACTAACCGTCCAATCACAGCTCCTCAAAGTCCTGTCAGGTGACCACAAACAAACAGACCAATCACAGCTGATCAAAGTCCCGTCAGGTGACCACGAACAAACCGTCCAATTACAGCTGCTCAAAGTCCCGTTAGGTGACGAAGAACTAACCGACCAATCACAGCTACTCAAAGTCCCGTCAGGTGAGCACGAACAAACCGATCAATCAGCTGCTCAAAGTCCCATCAGGTGACTGCAAAGTAACCGACCAATAACAGCTGCTCAAAGTCCCATCAGGTGTCTGCAAACAAACCGACCAATCAGAGCTGCTCAAAGTCCCGTCAGGTGACCACGAACAAACCGTCCAATCACAGCTGCTCATAGTCCCGTTAGGTGACGAAGAACAAACCGACCAATCACAGCTGCTCAAAGTCCCGTCAGGTGAGCACGAACAAACCGATCAATCAGCTGCTCAAAATCCCGTTACGTGACAAAAAAACTAACCGTCTAATCACAGCTGCTCAAAGTCCCGTCAGGTGACCACAAACAAACCGACCAATCACAGCTGATCAAAGTCCCATCAGGTGATGACGAACAATCCGTCCAATCACAGTTGCTCAAAGTCCCGTCAGGTGACGACAAACTAACCGTCTAATCACAGCTGATCAAAGTCCCGTCAGGTGACCACGAACAAACAAACCAATCACAGCTGATCAAAGTCCCATCAGGTGACTGCAAAGCAACCGACCAATCAGAGCTGCTCAAAGTCCCATCAGGTGACGACAAACTAACCGTCCAATCACAGCTGCTCAAAGTCCCGTCAGGTGAGCACGAACAAACAAACCAATCACAGCTGATCAAAGTCCCATCAGGTGATGACAAACTAACCGTCCAATCACAGCTAGTCAAAGTCCCGTCAGGTGAGCACGAACAATCCGTCCAATCACAGCTGATCAAAGTCCCGTCAGGTGACCACAAACTAACCGTCCAATCACAGCTGCTCAAAGTCCCATCAGGTGACTGCAAACTAACCGTCCAATCACAGCTGATCAAAGTCCAATCAGGTGAGCACGAACATACCGTCCAATCACAGCTGCTCAAAGTCCCGTCAGGTGAGCACGAACAAACAAACCAATCACAGCTGATCAAAGTCCCATCAGGTGACGACAAACTAACCGTCCAATCACAGCTGCTCAAAGTCCCGTCAGGTGACTGCAAACTAACCGTCCAATCACAGCTGATCAAAGTCCTATCAGGTAAGCACGAACAAACCGTCCAATCAGAGCTGCTCAAAGTCCCGTCAGGTGACGACAAACTAACCGTCCAATCACAGCTGCTCAAACTCCCGTCAGGTGACGACAAACTAACCGTCCAATCACAGCTGCTCAAAGTCCCGTCAGGTGACGACAAACTAACCGTCCAATCACAGCTGCTCAAAGTCCCGTCAGGTGACGACAAACTAACCGTCCAATCACAGCTGCTCAAAGTCCCGTCAGGTGACAACAAACTAACCGTCTAATCACAGCTGCTCAAAGTCCCGTCAGGTGACCACAAACAAACCGACCAATCACAGCTGATCAAAGTCCCATCAGGTGATGACGAACAATCCGTCCAATCACAGTTGCTCAAAGTCCCGTCAGGTGACGACAAACTAACCGTCTAATCACAGCTGCTCAAAGTCCCGTCAGGTGACGACAAACTAACCGTCCAATCAGAGCTGCTCAAAGTCCCGTCAGGTGACGACAAACTAACCGTCCAATCACAGCTGCTCAAAGTCCCGTCAGGTGACGACAAACTAACCAACCAATCAAAGCCGATCAAAGTCCCATCAGGTGATGACAAACTAACCGTCCAATCACAACTGCTCAAAGTCCCGTCAGGTGACTGCAAACTAACCGTCCAATCACAGGTGCTCAAAGTCCCGTCAGGTGACTGCAAACTAACCGTCCAATCACAGCTGATCAACGTCCTGTCAGGTGAGGACGAACAAACCGTCCAATCACAGCTGCTCAAGGTCCCGTCAGGTGACGACAAACTAACCGTCCAATCACAGCTGCTCAAAGTCCCGTCAGGTGACCGCAAACTAACTATCCAATCACAGCTGCTCAAAGTCCCGTCAGGTGACGGCAAACTAACCAACCAATCACAGCTGATCAAAGTCCATTCAGGTGAGCACGAAAAAACTGTCCAATCACAGTTGCTCAAAGTCCCGTCAGGTGACGACAAACTAACCGTCCAATCACAGCTGATCAAAGTCCCGTCAGGTGCCGACAAACGAACCGACCAATCACAGCTGATCAAAGTCCCATCAGGTGAGCACGAACAATCCATCCAATCACAGTTGCTCAAAGTCCCGTCAGGTGAGCACGAACAAACAAACCAATCACAGCTGATCAAAGTCCCATCAGGTGACCACAAACTAACCGTCTAATCACAGCTGCTCAAAGTCCCGTCAGGTGAGCACGAACAAACAAACCAATCACAGCTGATCAAAGTCCCATCAGGTGACCACAAACTAACCATCTAATCACAGCTGCTCAAAGTCCTGTCAGGTGACCACAAACAAACCGACCAATCACAGCTGCTCAAAGTCCCATCAGGTGATGACGAACAATCCGTCCAATCACAGTTGCTCAAAGTCCCGTCAGGTGACGACAAACTAACCGTACAATCACAGCTGATCAAAGTCCCGTCAGGTGACTGCAAACTAACCGTCCAATCACAGCTGCTCAAAGTCCCGTCAGGTGACGACAAACTAACCGTCCCATCACAGCTGATCAAAGTCCCGTCAGGTGACTACAAACAAACCGTCCAATCACAGCTGCTCAAAGTCCCGTCAGGTGACCGCAAACAAACCATCCAATCACAGCTGCTCAAAGTCCCGTCAGGTGACCGCAAACAAACCGTCCAATCACAGCTGCTCAAATTCCCGTCAGGTGACGACAAACAAACCGTCCAATCACAGCTGCTCAAAGTCCCGTCAGGTGACGACAAACTAACCGTCCAATCAGAGCTGCTCAAAGTCCCATCAGGTGACTGCAAACTAACCGACCAATCAGAGCTGCTCAAAGTCCCATCAGGTGACTGCAAACTAACCGACCAGTCAGAGCTGCTCAAACTCCCATCAGGTGACTGCAAACAAACCGACCAATCAGAGCTGCTCAAAGTCCCATCAGGTGACTGCAAACTAACCGACCAATCAGAGCTGCTCAAAGTCCCGTCAGGTGACCACGAACAAACCGTCCAATCACAGCTGCTCAAAGTCCCGTCAGGTGACGACAAACTAACCGTCCAGTCACAGCTGATCAAAGTCTCGTCAGGTGACCACGAACAAACCGTCCAATCACGGCTGCTCAAAGTCCCATGCGGTGACTGCAAACAAACCGACCAATCAGAGCTGCTCAAAGTCCCGTCAGGTGACTGCAAACTAACCGACCAGTCAGAGCTGATCAAAGTCCCGTCAGGTGACTGCAAACTACCCGACCAATCAGAGCTGCTCAAAGTCCCATCAGGTGACTGCAAACTAACCGACCAATCAGAGCTGCTCAAAGTCCCTTCAGGTGACTGCAAACTAACCGACCAGTCAGAGCTGCTCAAAGTCCCATGAGGTGACTGCAAACAAACCGACCAATCAGAGCTGCTCAAAGTCCCATCAGGTGACTGCAAACTAACCGACCAGTCAGAGCTGCTCAAAGTCCCATGAGGTGACTGCAAACAAACCGACCAATCAGAGCTGCTCAAAGTCCCTTCAGGTGACTGCAAACTAACCGACCAGTCAGAGCTGCTCAAAGTCCCATGAGGTGACTGCAAACAAACCGACCAATCAGAGCTGCTCAAAGTCCCGTCAGGTGACTGCAAACTAACCGACCAATCAGAGCTGCTCAAAGTCCCATCAGGTGACTGCAAACAAACCGACCAATCAGAGCTGCTCAAAGTCCCATCAGGTGACTGCAAACTAACCGACCAGTCAGAGCTGCTCAAAGTCCCGTCAGGTGACCATGAACAAACCGTCCAATCACAGCTGCTCATAGTCCCATCAGGTGACTGCAAACTAACCAACCAATCACAGCTGCTCAAAGTCCCGTTAGGTGACGAAGAACAAACCGACCAATCACAGCTGCTCAAAGTCCCGTCAGGTGACCACGAAAAAACCATCCAATCACAGCTGCTCATAGTCCCATCAGGTGACTGCAAACAAACCGACCAATCAGAGCTGCTCAAAGTCCCGTCAGGTGACTGCAAACTAACCGACCAGTCAGAGCTGATCAAAGTCCCGTCAGGTGACTGCAAACTACCCGACCAATCAGAGCTGCTCAAAGTCCCATCAGGTGACTGCAAACTAACCGACCAATCAGAGCTGCTCAAAGTCCCTTCAGGTGACTGCAAACTAACCGACCAGTCAGAGCTGCTCAAAGTCCCATGAGGTGACTGCAAACAAACCGACCAATCAGAGCTGCTCAAAGTCCCATCAGGTGACTGCAAACTAACCGACCAGTCAGAGCTGCTCAAAGTCCCATGAGGTGACTGCAAACAAACCGACCAATCAGAGCTGCTCAAAGTCCCTTCAGGTGACTGCAAACTAACCGACCAGTCAGAGCTGCTCAAAGTCCCATGAGGTGACTGCAAACAAACCGACCAATCAGAGCTGCTCAAAGTCCCATCAGGTGACTGCAAACTAACCGACCAATCAGAGCTGCTCAAAGTCCCATCAGGTGACTGCAAACAAACCGACCAATCAGAGCTGCTCAAAGTCCCATCAGGTGACTGCAAACTAACCGACCAGTCAGAGCTGCTCAAAGTCCCTTCAGGTGACTGCAAACTAACCGACCAGTCAGAGCTGCTCAAAGTCCCATGAGGTGACTGCAAACAAACCGACCAATCAGAGCTGCTCAAAGTCCCATCAGGTGACTGCAAACTAACCGACCAATCAGAGCTGCTCAAAGTCCCATCAGGTGACTGCAAACAAACCGACCAATCAGAGCTGCTCAAAGTCCCATCAGGTGACTGCAAACTAACCGACCAGTCAGAGCTGCTCAAAGTCCCGTCAGGTGACCATGAACAAACCGTCCAATCACAGCTGCTCATAGTCCCATCAGGTGACTGCAAACTAACCAACCAATCACAGCTGCTCAAAGTCCCGTTAGGTGACGAAGAACAAACCGACCAATCACAGCTGCTCAAAGTCCCGTCAGGTGACCACGAAAAAACCATCCAATCACAGCTGCTCATAGTCCCATCAGGTGACTGCAAACTAACCAACCAATCAAAGCTGCTCAAAGTCCCGTTAGGTGACGAAGAACTAACCGACCAATCACAGCTGGTCAAAGTTCCGTCAGGTGACTGCAAAGTAACCGTCCAATCACAGCTGCTCAAAGTCCCGTCAGGTGACGACAAACTAACCGTCCAGTCACAGCTGATCAAAGTCTCGTCAGGTGACCACGAACAAACCGTCCAATCACGGCTGCTCAAAGTCTCGTCAGGTGACGACAAACTAACCGTCCAGTCACAGCTGATCAAAGTCCCGTCAGGTGACCACGAACAAACAAACCAATCACAGCTGATCAAAGTCCCATCAGGTGACTGCAAAGTAACCGACCAATCAGAGCTGCTCAAAGTCCCATCAGGTGACTGCAAACAAACCGACCAATCAGAGCTGCTCAAAGTCCCATCAGGTGACTGCAAACTAACCGACCAATCAGAGCTGCTCAAAGTCCCTTCAGGTGACTGCAAACTAACCGACCAGTCAGAGCTGCTCAAAGTCCCATGAGGTGACTGCAAACAAACCGACCAATCAGAGCTGCTCAAAGTCCCATCAGGTGACTGCAAACTAACCGACCAATCAGAGCTGCTCAAAGTCCCATCAGGTGACTGCAAACAAACCGACCAATCAGAGCTGCTCAAAGTCCCATCAGGTGACTGCAAACTAACCGACCAGTCAGAGCTGCTCAAAGTCCCGTCAGGTGACCATGAACAAACCGTCCAATCACAGCTGCTCATAGTCCCATCAGGTGACTGCAAACTAACCAACCAATCACAGCTGCTCAAAGTCCCGTTAGGTGACGAAGAACAAACCGACCAATCACAGCTGCTCAAAGTCCCGTCAGGTGACCACGAAAAAACCATCCAATCACAGCTGCTCATAGTCCCATCAGGTGACTGCAAACTAACCAACCAATCAAAGCTGCTCAAAGTCCCGTTAGGTGACGAAGAACTAACCGACCAATCACAGCTGGTCAAAGTTCCGTCAGGTGACTGCAAAGTAACCGTCCAATCACAGCTGCTCAAAGTCCCGTCAGGTGACGACAAACTAACCGTCCAGTCACAGCTGATCAAAGTCTCGTCAGGTGACCACGAACAAACCGTCCAATCACGGCTGCTCAAAGTCTCGTCAGGTGACGACAAACTAACCGTCCAGTCACAGCTGATCAAAGTCCCGTCAGGTGACCACGAACAAACAAACCAATCACAGCTGATCAAAGTCCCATCAGGTGACTGCAAAGTAACCGACCAATCAGAGCTGCTCAAAGTCCCATCAGGTGACGAAAAAACTAACCGTCCAGTCACAGCTGCTCAAAGTCCCGTCAGGTGAGCACGAACAAACTGTCCAATCACAGCTGCTCATAGTCCCATCAGGTGACGAAGAACTAACCGACCAATCACAGCTGCTCAAAGTCCCGTCAGGTGAGCACGAACAAACCGATCAATCAGCTGCTCAAAGTCCCATCAGGTGAGCACAAACAAACCGTCCAATCACGGCTGAACAAAGTCCCGTCAGGTGAGCACGAACAAACCGACCAATCACAGCTGCTCAAAGTCCCGTCAGGTGAGCACAAACAAACCGTCCAATCACGGCTGAACAAAGTCCCGTCAGGTGAGCACGAACAAACCGTCCAATCACAGCTGCTCAAAGTCCTGTCAGTTGACCACAAACAAACCGCCCAATCACAGCTGCTCAAAGTCCTGTCAGGTGACTGCAAACAAACCGTCCAATCACAGCTGCTCAAAGTCCTGTCAGTTGACCACAAACAAACCGCCCAATCACAGCTGCTCAAAGTCCTGTCAGGTGACCACAAACTAACTGACCAATCAGAGCTAATCAAAGTCCCATTAGGTGACTGCAAAGTAACCAACCAATCACAGCTGATCAAAGTCCCGTCAGGTGACCACAAACTAACCGTCCAATCACAGCTGCTCAAAGTCCCGTCAGGTGAGCACGAACAAACAAACCAATCACAGCTGATCAAAGTCCCGTCAGGTGACGACAAACTAACCGTCCAATCACAGCTGCTCAAAGTCCCGTCAGGTGACCACAAACAAACCAACCAATCACAGCTGATCAATGTCCCATCAGGTGAGCACGAACAAACCGTCCAATCACAGCTGCTCAAAGTCCCGTCAGGTGACAACCAACTAACCGTCCAATCACAGCTGCTCAAAGTCCCGTCAGGTGACGACAAACTAACCGTCCAATCACAGTTGCTTAAAGTCCCATCAGGTGACTGCAAACTAACCGTCCAATCACAGCTGATCAAAGTCCCGTCAGGTGACGACAAACCAACCGTCCAATCACAGTTGCTTAAAGTCCCGTCAGGTGACAAACTAACCAACCAATCACAGCTGATCAAAGTCCCATCAGGTGAGCACGAACAAACCGTCCAATCACAGCTGATCAAAGGCCTGTCAGGTGACGACAACCTAACCGTCCAATCACAGCTGCTCAAAGTCCCGTCAGGTGACAACAAACTAACCGTCCAATCACAGTTGCTTAAAGTCCCATCAGGTGACGACAAACTAACCGTCCAATCACAGCTGCTCAAATTCCCGTCAGGTGACGACAAACTAACCAACCAATCACAGCTGATCAAAGTCCCATCAGGTGAGCACGAACAAACCGTCCAATCACGGCTGCTCAAAGTCCTGTCAGGTGACGACAACCTAACCGTCCAATCACAGCTGATCAAAGTCCCGTCAGGTGTGCACGAACAAACCGTCCAATCACAGCTGCTCAAAGTCCCGTCAGGTGACGACAAACTAACTGTCCAATCACAGCTGATCAAAGTCCCATCAGGTGAGCACGAACAAACCGTCCAATCACAGCTGATCAAAGGCCTGTCAGGTGACGACAACCTAACCGTCCAATCAAAGCTGCTCAAAGTCCCGTCAGGTGACAACAAACTAACCGTCCAATCACAGTTGCTTAAAGTCCCATCAGGTGACGACAAACTAACCGTCCAATCACAGCTGCTCAAATTCCTGTCAGGTGACGACAAACTAACCAACCAATCACAGCTGATCAAAGTCCCATCAGGTGAGCACGAACAAACTGTCCAATCACGGCTGCTCAAAGTCCTGTCAGGTGACGACAACCTAACCGTCCAATCACAGCTGATCAAAGTCCCGTCAGGTGTGCATGAACAAACCGTCCAATCACAGCTGCTCAAAGTCCCGTCAGGTGACGACAAACTAACTGTCCAATCACAGCTGATCAAAGTCCCATCAGGTGAGCACGAACAAACCCTCCAATCACAGCTGATCAAAGTCCCATCAGGTGAGCACGAACAAACAAACCAATCACAGCTGATCAAAGTCCCATTAGGTGACTGCAAAGTAACCGACCAATCAGAGCTGCTCAAAGTCCCATCAGGTGACTGCAAACTAACCGACCAATCAGAGCTGCTCAAAGTCCCGTCAGGTGACGACAAACTAACCGTCCAGTCACAGCTGATCAAAGTCTCGTCAGGTGACCACGAACAAACCGTCCAATCACGGCTGCTCAAAGTCCCGTCAGGTGACGACAAACTAACCGTCCAGTCACAGCTGATCAAAGTCTCGTCAAGTGACCACGAACAAACCGTCCAATCACGGCTGCTCAAAGTCCCATGAGGTGACTGCAAACAAACCGACCAATCAGAGCTGCTCAAAGTCCCATCAGGTGACTGCAAACTAACCGACCAGTCAGAGCTGCTCAAAGTCCCATCAGGTGACTGCAAACTAACCGACCAATCAGAGCTGCTCAAAGTCCCATCAGGTGACTGCAAACTAACCGACCAATCAGAGCTGCTCAAAGTCCCATCAGGTGACTGCAAACTAACCGACCAGTCAGAACTGCTCAAAGTCCCATCAGGTGACTGCAAACAAACCGACCAGTCAGAGCTGCTCAAAGTCCCGTCAGGTGACCACGAACAAACCGTCCAATCACAGCTGCTCATAGTCCCATCAGGTGACTGCAGACTAACCAACCAATCACAGCTGCTCAAAGTCCCGTTAGGTGACGAAGAACAAACCGACCAATCACAGCTGCTCAAAGTCCCGTCAGGTGACTGCAAAGTAACCGTCCAATCACAGCTGCTCAAAGTCCCGTCAGGTGATGACAAACTAACCGTCCAATCACAGCTGCTCAAAGTCCTGTTAGGTGACGAAGAGCTAACCGTCCAATCACGGCTGATCAAAGTCCCGTCAGGTGACCACGAACAAACCGTCCAATCACAGCTGCTCAAAGTCCCGTCAGGTGACGACAAACTAACTGTCCAATCACAGCTGATCAAAGTCCCATCAGGTGAGCACGAACAAACCCTCCAATCACAGCTGATCAAAGTCCCATCAGGTGAGCACGAACAAACAAACCAATCACAGCTGATCAAAGTCCCATTAGGTGACTGCAAAGTAACCGACCAATCAGAGCTGCTCAAAGTCCCATCAGGTGACTGCAAACTAACCGACCAATCAGAGCTGCTCAAAGTCCCGTCAGGTGACGACAAACTAACCGTCCAGTCACAGCTGATCAAAGTCTCGTCAGGTGACCACGAACAAACCGTCCAATCACGGCTGCTCAAAGTCCCGTCAGGTGACGACAAACTAACCGTCCAGTCACAGCTGATCAAAGTCTCGTCAAGTGACCACGAACAAACCGTCCAATCACGGCTGCTCAAAGTCCCATGAGGTGACTGCAAACAAACCGACCAATCAGAGCTGCTCAAAGTCCCATCAGGTGACTGCAAACTAACCGACCAGTCAGAGCTGCTCAAAGTCCCATCAGGTGACTGCAAACTAACCGACCAATCAGAGCTGCTCAAAGTCCCATCAGGTGACTGCAAACTAACCGACCAATCAGAGCTGCTCAAAGTCCCATCAGGTGACTGCAAACTAACCGACCAGTCAGAACTGCTCAAAGTCCCATCAGGTGACTGCAAACAAACCGACCAGTCAGAGCTGCTCAAAGTCCCGTCAGGTGACCACGAACAAACCGTCCAATCACAGCTGCTCATAGTCCCATCAGGTGACTGCAGACTAACCAACCAATCACAGCTGCTCAAAGTCCCGTTAGGTGACGAAGAACAAACCGACCAATCACAGCTGCTCAAAGTCCCGTCAGGTGACTGCAAAGTAACCGTCCAATCACAGCTGCTCAAAGTCCCGTCAGGTGATGACAAACTAACCGTCCAATCACAGCTGCTCAAAGTCCTGTTAGGTGACGAAGAGCTAACCGTCCAATCACGGCTGATCAAAGTCCCGTCAGGTGACCACGAACAAACCGTCCAATCACAGCTGCTCAAAGTCCCGTCAGGTGACGACAAACTAACTGTCCAATCACAGCTGATCAAAGTCCCATCAGGTGAGCACGAACAAACCCTCCAATCACAGCTGATCAAAGTCCCATCAGGTGAGCACGAACAAACAAACCAATCACAGCTGATCAAAGTCCCATTAGGTGACTGCAAAGTAACCGACCAATCAGAGCTGCTCAAAGTCCCATCAGGTGACTGCAAACTAACCGACCAATCAGAGCTGCTCAAAGTCCCGTCAGGTGACGACAAACTAACCGTCCAGTCACAGCTGATCAAAGTCTCGTCAGGTGACCACGAACAAACCGTCCAATCACGGCTGCTCAAAGTCCCGTCAGGTGACGACAAACTAACCGTCCAGTCACAGCTGATCAAAGTCTCGTCAAGTGACCACGAACAAACCGTCCAATCACGGCTGCTCAAAGTCCCATGAGGTGACTGCAAACAAACCGACCAATCAGAGCTGCTCAAAGTCCCATCAGGTGACTGCAAACTAACCGACCAGTCAGAGCTGCTCAAAGTCCCATCAGGTGACTGCAAACTAACCGACCAATCAGAGCTGCTCAAAGTCCCATCAGGTGACTGCAAACTAACCGACCAATCAGAGCTGCTCAAAGTCCCATCAGGTGACTGCAAACTAACCGACCAGTCAGAACTGCTCAAAGTCCCATCAGGTGACTGCAAACAAACCGACCAGTCAGAGCTGCTCAAAGTCCCGTCAGGTGACCACGAACAAACCGTCCAATCACAGCTGCTCATAGTCCCATCAGGTGACTGCAGACTAACCAACCAATCACAGCTGCTCAAAGTCCCGTTAGGTGACGAAGAACAAACCGACCAATCACAGCTGCTCAAAGTCCCGTCAGGTGACTGCAAAGTAACCGTCCAATCACAGCTGCTCAAAGTCCCGTCAGGTGATGACAAACTAACCGTCCAATCACAGCTGCTCAAAGTCCTGTTAGGTGACGAAGAGCTAACCGTCCAATCACGGCTGATCAAAGTCCCGTCAGGTGACCACGAACAAACAAACCAATCACAGCTGATCAAAGTCCCATCAGGTGACTGAAAAGTAACCGACCAATCAGAGCTGCTCAAAGTCCCATCAGGTGACGACAAACTAACCGTCCAATCACAGCTGCTCAAAGTCCTGTCAGGTGACCACAAACAAACAGACCAATCACAGATGATCAAAGTCCCGTCAGGTGAGCACGAACAAACCGATCAATCAGCTGCTCAAAGTCCCATCAGGTGACTGCAAAGTAACCGACCAATCACAGCTGCTCAAAGTCCCGTCAGGTGACGACAAACTAACCGTCCAATCACAGATGATCAAAGTCCCGTCAGGTGAGCACGAACAAACTGTCCAATCACAGCTGCTCATAGTCCCATCAGGTGACGAAGAACTAACCGACCAATCACAGCTGATCAAAGTCCCGTCAGGTGAGCACGAACAAACCGATCAATCAGCTGCTCAAAGTCCCATCAGGTGACTGCAAAGTAACCGACCAATCACAGCTGCTCAAAGTCCCGTCAGGTGACGACAAACTAACCGTCCAATCACGGCTGATCAAAGTCCCGTCAGGTGATCATGAACAAACAAACCAATCACAGCTGATCAAAGTCCCATCAGGTGACTGCAAAGTAACCGACCAATCAGAGCTGCTCAAAGTCCCATCAGGTGACTGCAAGGTAACCAACCAATCACAGCTGCCCAAAGTCCCGTCAGGTGAGCACGAACAAACCGTCCAATCACAGCTGCTCAAAGTCCTGTCAGTTGACCACAAACAAACCGTCCAATCACAGCTGCTCAAAGTCCTGTCAGGTGACGACAAACTAACCGTCCAATCACGGCTGCTCAAAGTCCCATCAGGTGACTGCAAACAAACCGACCAATCAGAGCTGCTCAAAGTCCCATCAGGTGACCACAAACTAACTGACCAATCAGAGCTAATCAAAGTCCCATCAGGTGACTGCAAACTAACTGACCAATCAGAGCTAATCAAAGTCCCATTAGGTGACTGCAAAGTAACCAACCACTCACAGCTGATCAAAGTCCCGTCAGGTGACCAAAAACTAACCGTCCAATCACAGCTGCTCAAAGTCCCGTCAGGTGAGCACGAACAAACAAACCAATCACAGCTGATCAAAGTCCCGTCAGGTGACGACAAACTAACCGTCCAATCACAGCTGATCAAAGTCCCGTCAGGTGACAACAAACAAACCGACCAATCACAGCTGATCAAAGTCCCATCAGGTGAGCACGAACAAACCGTCCAATCACAGTTGCTCAAAGTCCCGTCAGGTGACGACAAACTAACCGTCCAATCATGGCTGCTCAAAGTCCCATCAGGTGTCTGCAAACTAACTGACCAATCAGAGCCAATCAAAGTCCTATTAGGTGACTGCAAACTAACCGACCAATCAGAGCTGCTCAAAGTCCCATCAGGTGACTGCAAACAAACCGACCAATCAGAGCTGCTCAAAGTCCCGTCAGGTGACTGCAAAGTAACCGACCCATCACAACTGCTCAAAGTCCCGTCAGGTGACCACAAAAACAAACCGACCAATCACAGCTGACTTTGATTTTGTGCCATCAGTCACTCACATAAGAACATACTGACAGTAACTGATCAATGCGTCTTTAGTTACTGATTGACAGAATATCTGATCTGATTTATTGATCCACATAGTCTGATTTACTGTTATCTAGGGCTGGGTACCGAACTTCGGTTCTTTTGTGGCACCGACTGAAATGCTTCGGTAGTACCTAGTATTGAAACACGGCTCGTCTTTCGGTGCCAAATTTCGGTACCCTGAGGTTAATCACGTGACGAAGACCTGATTCTGCTGCCGGTGATTGGCTGTAACGTTACACGTGATTGCGGCATGCAGGAAAAATACGTGGTTGAGACGTCTTGTGGTTACGCCCACAGACGGGGTTCACGTGTCTGTGTTATGATAGTGAGCTGTAGTTGTATATGTCTCGAAACGGTTAAAAAATGTCACCGAGCCCGAGGTCAAAAGTGTGGCTCCATTTTAACAAGATTGATGCCAATAGTGCGCGATGCAATATATGCAAAAAAGTCTTAATTGCTAAGGCTGGCAATACGACTAATTTGATGAAACACCTGACCGTGCACGGAATCAATTTAAGAGCAGAAAGTTGCTCCGTGTTTGACTGCAAGAAGAGCGGACCGCAGCCATCCTCCTCTCAGCATTCAAGTCCGCCTGTGGACATTACAGAGCCCGAGCGGCCTGGTTCAAAATATCCACCACCGGACTCCGCTTCATCTGAGAGTACCAACGAGGACGCCATGTCTAGGATATCAACAGGTAAATTTACTTTATGTTACTGCAATTTAATACGTGCATCACGCAGCGAGTTAAACTGTGATGTGATGCTAACTTACGTTATTAGTGTGTAGCTTTGTGGCTAAATCAAAAGCTAACTAGAGATTGACAGTAACAGATAAAGCTTAGCTTGTTAAGATGTGCTTATCAATTGGGCCGGCTGGTTAAACGGCTCTGTTATGTTAACTTCTCCTCACAGTAGCCTCTGACCCTGGTGTGAGGGGGACAAGGCCAGCCAGCGTGAATCCATTCACAATGGCAGAAAAAGAACTGATCTTATAAAATTGGTATCGAAAAAAGTATCGTTCAGGAACCGTTATCGAAGTGAAGGTATCGGTATCGGTACCGGTATCGAAAATTTTCAAACGATACCCAGCCCTACTGTTATCAAATCTATGACATCACAATAACCTGATCAAACACACACATATATGTGCATGTGTGTGTGTGCAGTACATTTACCTGTCCTGACACCTGCTTACAGTATGTGTGTCTATATATGTGAATATGTATAAATATGTGTGTGTGTATGTGTGTCTGTACCTGTCTGCGTTCTTCACCACCTTGGCGAGCAGTTTGGATGTGGACGCAGCTTTGACCAGTTTGTTCCTGGTGTCCTCAGACGTGTCCCAGGTGCTGCTCTGAGAACGCTCCATACCTGAGGAACGCTTCACACTGGGACCCCTGATGATGTCACACAGAGACTCTGTCAGTACACAGGAGGAGGAGGAGGAGGAGGAGCAGGAAGAGACAGGAGGAGGAGGAGGAGGAGCAGCAGGAAGAGACAGGAGGTGGAGGAGCAGCAGGAAGAGACAGGAGGTGGAGGAGCAGGAAGAGAAAGGAGGAGGATGTTGCTGAGCTTCATCTTCATTTCTCCTCAGATCACTTTGTTTTTTATTGATTACTGATCAAAATACTTATCGCTTCATCAGAGATAAATAAACAAATTGTTTTTTTTCTGTTGACGGATTCAACATCCTGAGAATAAATAAATAAACAAACACTATGTAACCAACCTGTACGTATTGTCTGATCAAAACGATCTTCAGATGATGAAGATTAAAAACCCAACTGTTTTTGACCTCCAGAGACACTCAGCGGTGTTAGTGAGGAGAAAGAGGAGCAGGAGGAGGAACAGGAGGAGGAACAGGAGGAGAAAGAGGAGGAGGAGGAAGAGCAGGAGGAGGAGCAGGAGGAGGGTAGGAGGAGCAGGAGGGTTAGGGTGAAGGAGGAGGAGGGAGGGGGGGGGGGGGGGGGGGGGGGGAGGAGGAGCAGGAAGAGCAGGAGGAGGGATAGTCCTCAGGTGAAGCTGGGGGAACAGGTCAGTCCACTTGATAAACAACAGCCCAGCCTGAACTTTCTACAGCAAGAAATTAGAGTCAGGAGGCTCCAGGACCTCCAGAAGATCAAGGAGGCCTCAGGAATTCCAGTTAGAGCAGAGGAGGTCTGCAGGAGGAGGAGCAGATCCTTAGGAGCGGCTGGCAGAAGAAAACATTAGTAGTCTTTATCACACAGTCAGTATAGAAGGTCTCAAGGAGAGTCCAAGACCTCCAGGAGAGTCCAGAACCTTTCAGAGAATTCGGGACCTCCATGAGAGTCCAGGACCTCTCAAAGGATCCAGGACCTCCACGAGAGTCCAGGACCTCTCAAAGGATCCAGGAACTCCAGGCGGCCCCAGGACCTCCAGCTCCTGAGGAACCACAGTCCTGCTTGTATCCACACCTGAGGAGCTGCAACAAATGCATCCAGCCAATCAGGAGCACATGAGCTGGTCATATGACTCAGGTGTGGGCAGAGCAGAAAGGGACTGTGGCTCCTCGGGGGCAGGGTTAGCATCCACTGACAGGGTGATGTGAGCAGCAGCAGGAAGAGAGGTCAGTTGCAGCCGACAGATCACAAACTGGAACCTTTTGAGAGGTGCGTGGCCTTTACTGCTGTCGGCGGACTGGACCAGTCTCTGCTGCTGGGGGATCGGGGGGGTCTGGGGAGGGTGGGGGGAGGAAGGAGAGGGGGACAGGTCCTTTGGACGAGGAGGTTCCTCGTGTTCCTGGATCTCCTCCATCTGAGGCCGCTGACTGCTGACCTCCTTCTTCCTGTCCGTTCCGCTACAGACAAAACCAGGACTGTCAGAGACCACAAACTACCCAGGCTCTACGGAGACTCTACTGAGGTTCTAAGAGACTCTACAAGGGCTCTCTGACTCTACTGATGCTCTACTGACTCTACTGAGGCTCTACTGATTCTACTGAGGCCCTACTGACTCTACTGAGGCTCTACTACTTCTACTGAGACTCTTCTGAGGCCCTACTGACTCTACTAAGGCCCTATTGACTCTACTGAGGCTCTACTGATTCTACTGAGACTCTAGTGAGGCTCTACTGAGGCCCTGCTGAGGTTCTACTCACTCTACTGAGGCCCTATTGAGACTCTAATGAGGCTCCACTGACTCTACTGAGGCCCTGCTGACTCCACTGAGGCTCTACTGACTACTGAGGCCCTGCTGAGGCTCAACTGACTCTACTGAGGCCCTACTGAGGCTCTATTGGCGCTCTACTGACTCTATGAGGCTCTACTGAGGCTCTACTGAGGCTCTACTGACTCTACTAAGGCCCTATTGACTCTACTGAGGCTCTACTGATTCTACTGAGACTCTAGTGAGGCTCTATTGAGGCCCTGCTGAGATTCTGCTCACTCTACTGAGGCCCTATTGAGACTCTAGTGAGGCTCTACTGATTCTACTGAGACTCTAGTGAGGCTCCACTGACTCTACTGAGGCCCTGCTGACTCCACTGAGGCTCTACTGACTACTGAGGCCCTGCTGAGGCTCAACTGACTCTACTGAGGCCCTACTGAGGCTCTATTGGCACTCTACTGACTCTACCGAGGCTCTACTGATACTCTACTGATGCCCTACTGAGGCTGTATAGGCTCTACTGACACTCTACTGACTCTACTGAAGCCCTACTGAGGTTCTACTTACTCTAGTGAGGCTCTGCTGATTATACTGAGACTCTAGTGAGGCTCTACTGAGGCTCCACTGACTCTACTGAGGCCCTACTGAGGCTCTACTGAGGCTCCACTGACTCTACTGAGGTCCTACTGAGGCCCTACTGATTCTACTGATTCTACTGAGACTCTAGTGAGGCTCTACTGAGGTTCTACTGACTCTACTGAGGCCCTACTGAGGTTCTACTGACTCTACTGAGGCCCTACTGAGACTCTAGTGAGGCTCTACTGATTCTACTGAGACTCTAGTGAGGCTCTACTGAGGTTCTACTGACTCTACTGAGGCTCTACTGACCCTATTGAGGCCCTGTTGGTTTCTACTGACTCTACTGAGGCTCTACTGATACTCTACTGATGCCCTACTGAGGCTGTATAGGCTCTACTGATACTCTGCTGACGCTCTACTTAAGCCCTTCTGAGGTTCTACTGACTCTACTGAGGCCCTACTGAGACTCTAGTGAGGCTCTACTGATTCTAGTGAGGCCCCTACTGACTTTAATGAGGCTCTACTGATTCTACTGAGGCTCTACTGACTCTACTGAGGTTCTACTAAGAATGTAATGATTCTACTAAGGCTATACTGAGGCTCTACTGATACTCTACCGACACTACTGGGGCCCTACTAATTCTACTGAGACTCTAGTGAGGCTCTACTGACTCCACTGAGGCTCTACTGACTACTGAGGCCCTGCTGAGGCTCAACTGACTCTACTGAGGCCCTACTGAGGCTCTATTGGCACTCTACTGACTCTACCGAGGCTCTACTGATACTCTACTGATGCCCTACTGAGGCTGTATAGGCTCTACTGACACTCTACTGACTCTACTGAAGCCCTACTGAGGTTCTACTTACTCTAGTGAGGCTCTACTGATTATACTGAGACTCTAGTGAGGCTCTACTGAGGCTCCACTGACTCTACTGAGGCCCTACTGAGGCTCTACTGAGGCTCCACTGACTCTACTGAGGTCCTACTGAGGCCCTACTGATTCTACTGATTCTACTGAGACTCTAGTGAGGCTCTACTGAGGTTCTACTGACTCTACTGAGGCCCTACTGAGGTTCTACTGACTCTACTGAGGCCCTACTGAGACTCTAGTGAGGCTCTACTGATTCTACTGAGACTCTAGTGAGGCTCTACTGAGGTTCTACTGACTCTACTGAGGCTCTACTGACCCTATTGAGGCCCTGTTGGTTTCTACTGACTCTACTGAGGCTCTACTGATACTCTACTGATGCCCTACTGAGGCTGTATAGGCTCTACTGATACTCTGCTGACGCTCTACTTAAGCCCTTCTGAGGTTCTACTGACTCTACTGAGGCCCTACTGAGACTCTAGTGAGGCTCTACTGATTCTACTGAGGCCCCTACTGACTTTAATGAGGCTCTACTGATTCTACTGAGGCTCTACTGACTCTACTGAGGTTCTACTAAGAATGTAATGATTCTACTAAGGCTATACTGAGGCTCTACTGATACTCTACCGACACTACTGGGGCCCTACTAATTCTACTGAGACTCTAGTGAGGCTCTACTGACTCTACTGAGGCCCTACTGAGGTTCTACTGACTCTACTGAGGATCTACTGACTCTACAGTGTCTCTTTAAAATTCAGAGTGAATGAAGCTGTTGTGTTGTGTCGACTGATGTCACTGAGGACAACTTGACCCTCACAACTGTGACAACAAACAAAGTGACTAATTATTTTAAATCTATTCATCAGATTCAGTCTGGAGGCTGAAATAAGATCAGTGATTAATGGTGAGAGAGGAAACACATCACAGATATAAACAGGAAACAGTAAATGTGACACGGAGACAAACCTGAACAGGTGGACTGAACTGACTGACACTCAGTGATGTCTCTGCGTGTCTCTGTTGCTGTGTTTGTCTGTGTGTCTGTGTCTCTCTGTGTGTCTGTGTCTCTGTGTGTCTCTCTGTGTGTCTGTGTGTCTCTCTGAGTGTCTGTGTGTCTCTGTCTGTGTGTCTGTGTCTCTGTGTGTCTCTCTGAGTGTCTGTGTGTCTCTGTCTGTGTGTCTGTGTCTCTGTGTGTCTCTCTGTGTGTCTGTGCGTCTCTCTGTGTGTCTCTGTGTGTCTGTGTCTGTGTGTCTGTGTGTCTCTGTGTGTCTGTGTCTCTCACCTCTTGGCAGCGGACGACACAGTCTCCTTCCTGGTGACAGACGTGGAGTCTCTCTTACGTCCAGATGTTCCTCCATTAGCGATACAGGACATTGAGTAGGCTTCACGCAGCGCTGCACCTCCTGCAGGGGGCAGCACGGCAACCAGTTAAAGGGCAAGACCAGTAAAGACCTAAACTTGACCAGTGACGACGAATGTAACCAGTTCAAACTGGGACAGGTGAGGGGCATTACCTTTCCCTCCATGTTGTTTCTTGGTCGAGGACGCCGCTGAGACTTCAGAGGCAGCGAGGCGGCGAAGGACATCAGCAAGAGCAGCTTTCATCACCGTCAGCTCGTCCTCCTGCTGCTGGACACGAAGCTCCAGAGCTGAGAGACGGTCGTTGACATCGGAGACACTTGCTCCAGACATGCTGTCATCTACAGTGACACAGAGACAATGATGTCACACAGAGGAGACTAAACCTGTCTCTGTGACTGTACCCGTCTCTGTGACTGTACCCGTCTCTGTGACTGTACCCGTCTCTGTGTCTGTACCCGTCTCTGTGACTGTACCCGTCTGTGACTGTACCCGTCTCTGTGTCTGTACCCGTCTCTGTGTCTGTACCCGTCTCTGTGACTGTACCCGTCTCTGTGACTGTACCCGTCTCTGTGTCTGTATCCGTCTCTGTGACTGTACCCGTCTCTGTGACTGTACCCGTCTCTGTGTCTGTACCCATCTCTAACTGTACCCGTCTCTGTGACTGTACCTGTCTCTGTGACTATACCCGTCTCTGTGACTGTACCCGTCTCTGTGACTGTACCTGTCTCTGTGACTGTACCCGTCTCTGTGACTATACCCGTCTCATTATTTGTAACAGTGTCTGTGTCTGTACCTGTCGGTTTCTGTACCTGTCTTTATGTCTGTACCTGTCCCTGTGTCTGTACCCGTCTCTGTTTCTGTACCTGTCTCTGTGACTGTGCCTGTCTTTGTGTCTGTACCTGTCTCTATGTCTGTAACAGTCTCTATGTCTGTAACAATCTTTGTATCTGTGACTGCACCTGTCTCTGTGAGTGTACTGTCTCTGTATCTATGTCTGTACCTGTCTCTGTGACTGTCTCTGTGTCTGTACCTGTCTGTTTCTGTGCCTGTCTTTGTGTCTATACCTGTCTCTGTGACTGTACCCGCCTCTGTCTGTACCTGTCTCTGTGTCTGTACCTGTCTATGTGTCTGTAATTCTCTCATTATTTGTAACAGTGTCTGTATCTGTACCTGTCTTTGTGTCTGTACCTATCTCTGTGACTGTACCTGTCTGCGTGCATGTACCTGTCTCTGTACCTGCCTCTGTGTCTGTATCTGTTCCTGTATCTGTTCATGTCTCTGTGCATGTACCTGTCTGTGTGTCTCTTTGACTGTACCTGTCTCTGTGTGTCTCTGTGTCTGTACCTCTCTGTGTCTGTGACTGTACCCGTCTCTGTAACTGCACCCGTCTGTGTCTGTATGTGACTGCACCTGTGTCTGTGTCTGTACCCATCTCTGCGTCTATGCCTGTCTCTGTGTCTGTACCCATCTCTGTGACTGCACCTGTCTCTGTGACTGTACCCATCTCTGTGTCTATACCTGTCTCTGTGTCTGCACCCGTCTCTGTGACTGCACCCGTCTCTGTGACTGCACCCGTCTGTGTCTGTACCTGTCTCTGTGACTGTACCCGTCTGTGTCCGTACCTGTATCTGTGTCTGTACCCGTCTCTGTGACTGTACCCGTCTCTGTGTCTGTACCTGTCTTGTGTCTGTACCTGTGTCTGTATCCATCTCTGTGTCTGTACCTGTATCTGTGACTGTACCCACTTTGTGACTGTACCTGTCTCTGTGTCTGTACCCGTCTCTGTGACTGTACCCGTCTCTGTGACTATACCCGTCTCATTATTTTTAACAGTGTCTGTGTCTGTACCTGTCGGTTTCTGTACCTGTCTTTATGTCTGTACCTGTCCCTGTGTCTGTACCCGTCTCTGTTTCTGTACCTGTCTCTGTGACTGTGCCTGTCTTTGTGTCTGTACCTGTCTCTATGTCTGTAACAGTCTCTATGTCTGTAACAATCTTTGTATCTGTGACTGCACCTGTCTCTGTGAGTGTACTGTCTCTGTATCTATGTCTGTACCTGTCTCTGTGACTGTCTCTGTGTCTGTACCTGTCTGTTTCTGTGCCTGTCTTTGTGTCTATACCTGTCTCTGTGACTGTACCCGCCTCTGTCTGTACCTGTCTCTGTGTCTGTACCTGTCTATGTGTCTGTAATTCTCTCATTATTTGTAACAGTGTCTGTATCTGTACCTGTCTTTGTGTCTGTACCTATCTCTGTGACTGTACCTGTCTGCGTGCATGTACCTGTCTCTGTACCTGCCTCTGTGTCTGTATCTGTTCCTGTATCTGTTCATGTCTCTGTGCATGTACCTGTCTGTGTGTCTCTTTGACTGTACCTGTCTCTGTGTGTCTCTGTGTCTGTACCTCTCTGTGTCTGTGACTGTACCCGTCTCTGTAACTGCACCCGTCTGTGTCTGTATGTGACTGCACCTGTGTCTGTGTCTGTACCCATCTCTGCGTCTATGCCTGTCTCTGTGTCTGTACCCATCTCTGTGACTGCACCTGTCTCTGTGACTGTACCCATCTCTGTGTCTATACCTGTCTCTGTGTCTGCACCCGTCTCTGTGACTGCACCCGTCTCTGTGACTGCACCCGTCTGTGTCTGTACCTGTCTCTGTGACTGTACCCGTCTGTGTCCGTACCTGTATCTGTGTCTGTACCCGTCTCTGTGACTGTACCCGTCTCTGTGTCTGTACCTGTCTTGTGTCTGTACCTGTGTCTGTATCCATCTCTGTGTCTGTACCTGTATCTGTGACTGTACCCACTTTGTGACTGTACCTGTCTCTGTGTCTGTACCCGTCTCTGTGACTGCACCTGTCTCTGTGTCTGTACCCGTCTTGTGTCTGTACCTGTATCTGTACCCATCTCTGTGTCTGTACCTGTATCTGTGACTGTACCCGCCTTGTGACTGTACCCGTCTCTGTGACTGTACCTGTCTCCGGGCCTGTACCTGTCTCTGTGTGTCTCTGTGACTGTACCTGTCTCTGTGTCTGTGACTGTACCTGTCTCTGTGACAATGCCTGTACCTGTCTCTGTGTCTGTACCTGTATCTGTGACTGTACCCGCCTTGTGACTTTACCTGTCTCTGTCTGTACCCGTCTCTGTGACTGTACCTGTCTCTGTGCCTGTACCTGTCTCTGTGTGTCTCTGTGACTGTACCTGTCTCTGTGACAATGCCTGTACCTGTCTCTGTGACAATGCCTGTACCTGTCTCTGTGTCTGCACTGCTCTGTCTGTGACTCTGTCTCTGTATCTGTGACTGCACCCGTCTGTGTCTGTACCCGTCTCTGTATCTGTATCTGTATTTGTGACTGCACCTGTGTCTGTGTCTGTGCCTGTCTCTGCGTCTGTACCGTCTCTGTGTCTGTATCTGTCTCTGTGACTGCACCTGTGTCTGTACCTGTCTCCATGTCTATACCTGTATCTGTGACTGTACCTGTATCTGTGTCTGTACCCGTCTGTGACTGCACCCGTCTGTGACTGCACCCGTCTCTGTGTCTTTACCTGTATGTGACTGTACCCGCCTTGTGACTGTACCCGTCTCTGTGACTGTACCTGTCTCTGTGCCTGTACCTGTCTCTGTGTGTCTCTGTGACTGTACCTGTCTCTGTGACAATGCCTGTACCTGTCTCTGTGACAATGTCTGTACCCGTCTCTGTGACTGCACCCATCTCTGTGTCTGTATCCGTCTCTGTGTGTCTGTGTGACTGTACCTGTCTCTGTATCTGTACCCGTCTCTGTGACTGCACCCGTCTCTGTGACTGTACCTGTCTCTGTGTCTGTACCCGTCTCTGTGACTGCACCCGTCTCTGTGACTGCACCCGTCTCTGTGACTGTACCCGTCTCTGTGACTGTACCCGTCTCTGTGACTGCACCCGTCTCTGTGACTGTACCTGTCTCTGTGTCTGTACCCGTCTCTGTGACTGCACCCATCTCTGTGTCTGTATCCGTCTCTGTGACTGTACCTGTCTCTGTGTGTCTGTGTGACTGTACCTGTCTCTGTATCTGTGACTGCACCCGTCTGTGTCTGTACCCGTCTCTGTATCTGTGCCCATCTGTGTCTGCATCTGTCTCTGTGACTGCACCTGTGTCTGTCTGTGCCTGTCTCTGTGACTGTACCCGCCTTGTGACTGTACCCGTCTCTGTGACTGTACCCGTCTCTGTGACTGTACCTGTCTCTGTGTCTGTGTCTGTACCCGTCTCTGTGTCTGTACCTGTATCTGTGACTGTACCCACCTTGTGACTGTACCCGTCTCTGTGACTGTACCTGTCTCTGTGTCTGTACCCGTCTCTGTGACTGCACCCATCTCTGTGACTGTACCTGTCTCTGTGTGTCTCTGTGACTGTACCTGTCTCTGTGTCTGTGACTGTACCCGTCTCTGTGACAATGTCTGTACCTGTCTGTGTCTGTACTGCGGTCTGTGACTCTACCTGTCTCTGTATCTGTAACTGCACCCGTCTGTGTCTGTACCCGTCTCTGTATCTGTGCCCATCTGTGTCTGCATCTGTCTCTGTGACTGCACCTGTGTCTGTGTCTGTGCCCGTCTCTGTGTCTGTACCTGTCTGTGTCTGTACCCGTCTCTGTGTCTATACCTGTCTCTGTGTCTGTACCCATCTCTGTGTCTGTACCTGTATCTGTGTCTGCACCCGTCTCTGTGTCTGCACCCGTCTCTGTGTCTGCACCCGTCTCTGTGTCTGTACCTGTATCTGTGACTGTACCCGCCTTGTGACTGTACCTGTATCTGTGACTTTACCCGTCTCTGTGACTGTACCCGTCTCTGTGACTGTACCCGTCTGTGTCTGCACCCGTCTCTGTGTCTGTACCTGTATCTGTGACTGTACCCGCCTTGTGACTGTACCCGTCTCTGTGACTGTACCCGTCTCTGTGACTGTACCCGTCTCTGTGACTGTACCCGTCTCTGTGTCTGTACCCATCTCTAACTGTACCCGTCTCTGTGACTGTACCCGTCTCTGTGACTATACCCGTCTCTGTGACTGTACCCGTCTCTGTGACTGTACCCGTCTCTGTGACTGCACCCATCTCTTTGACTGTACCTGTCTCTGTTTGTCTGTTACTGTACCTGTCTCTGTGTCTGTGACTGTACCCGTCTCTGTGTCTGTGACTGTACCCGTCTCTGTGACAATGTCTGTACCTGTCTGTGTCTGTACTGCGGTCTGTGACTCTACCTGTCTCTGTATCTGTGACTGCACCCATCTGTGTCTGTACCCGTCTCTGTATCTGTGCCCATCTGTGTCTGCATCTGTCTCTGTGACTGTACCTGTATCTGTGTCTATACCCGTCTTGTGACTGTACCCGTCTCTGTGTATGTACCTGTATCTGTGTCCATCTGTGTCTGCATCTGTCTCTGTGACTGTACCTGTATCTGTGTCTGTACCCGTCTCTGTGTATGTACCTGTATCTGTGTCCATCTGTGTCTGCATCTGTCTCTGTGACTGTACCTGTATCTGTGTCTGTACCCGTCTTGTGTCTGTACCCGTCTCTGTGTCTGTACCCGTCCAGGTGAGTCGGATGTTCATTGATAATCAGACCTTAATCAGATTCATCAGTATATAAACTACAACCAGCGGCAGGGACTACTTCCTGAAACACACACAAAGGACGGAGGACAAATAAATCATTTCCTGAGTCTTTGTTCTACAGATCAGAGTCCACACACACACACACACACACACACACACACACACACATAGTAACACACAGTAACACACACAATGTGTGTGGTTCCCCCCCCCCCCCCAAACACACACATCCCGCTCCGTCGTGTCAGGAGGAGCCGTTTGTTTTGCGGCCCTGCAGCCGCCGGAGGGGCGGTGCAGACTCTGTCTGATAAATACACCAGTGACACGTGTAAAGCCGCCGGAGGCGCATGCGGCTCTCACCGTGCGGCCGCTGCACGGACAGGTGACCGGGCGGTGCTCGGGGCGCAAGCGGCGGGCGGGACTTACCTAAGCTGCCGGTGAATCCGTCCATTTTCCGGGATAAAAGCGGGAGTCCGGGCCGGAGGCCTGCGGGAGGCTGAGCGCACACTGCGGGCCTCCGTCCGGGTTTTTCCACCGCAGCGAAGGGAGGAGGAGGCGAGTCGAGCCGAGCCGAGCCGGGTCTGTCCCCGCCGCGCTGCCCGCCCTGTCCGTCCGTCCGTGAGGCCGAAGATCCGCCGCTTTCCTGCGGGCTGGAAGAAGAAGCCGCTCCCGGAGGATCCGACACAGACACCGAGAGAAGCCGCGGAGCCGCAGACACGACGGACCGACGCTGCTGCGCGTTTCCGACTCCGCCTGCTCTGGCAGCGCGCGCTTCCCCCGGAGGAGGAGGAGAAGGAGGAGAAGGAGGAAGGGGGCTGTTACAGACAGAGACACAGATGGGGGAGTCAGGTTTCAGCCTCTCAGCTGAGGAGCTGCGGCGCCCCCCGGCGGTCACTCTACGTCATCACAAACACATAAAGTTTATTCAATTCAAACTCACCAGTGCTGTACCTGACTGTAGGTTCGTTGGAGATGAGCCAGGCCTGCGCAGATTCGATCACCGGCGTTCGGCGCACAATGCACGCCGGGTAGTTTTGTGTTCATCCCGACTTGCTCTGCCTTGCTCGGCCACAGTTTTTAGAGCCAGGCGCTGCAGTTGCTCTCCACCGACTGCACCGCCTGGCTCTCACCTGATCTAATAGTTGATTGGTTCAGATGTCAACTCAACAAGATGACGTTTTAGATACAGAGTCTACTGTGTATTAACACTGGACTGTTTTAATTATTTAAGTATTTAGCAACACAGAGACTGGTGGTCAGTGGGATGTGAGGACAGATGTGAAGCCCTGACTGTATCTGACTGAACCTTAATGAAAGCTGCTGTCTTGTTGTTTTTTTTTTCCTCTGAAAATATTAACCTTATATTCAAGCACAGTGTATTCAGCCTGTGTAGTTGAGGGGACGGGTCAAACTGATATCACGCTGATTTACAGGAGAGTTCATGTCAAATGGAGGATAAACCATGAACATAAACTACAGATCACCTGTAAAGCATTTTAATAAATTAATCTATCATAATTAAAACAACTGGAGACTAAAAGCAAACTATATGGGTCTGATCACTTTTTTTTAATGAACTGACATCATTCCAGACAGGATGTGAGTGTGTCTGTGACTTCCTGTACGGACTGAAGGCTGCTGGAAACTGTCGGGAAACTATCCGACTTCACTGCATCTTTTTGTCACCGCCCCCGCCGTGGCCGCCTGCTCTTGTCTACTTTTCAGGCGAGGCACAGTTCATCTCAAACAAGCCTTGTATCTGTGCATCATCAGCCAGGATGGAGATGATGATCAGTGACGGTTTCCAGAAACCTTTAGTCTGAACAGGAGGTGACAGAAACACTGACTTCCTGTCAGATCTGAGCCTGTTATCACTCATAAACTAGTTTGTTTTAATTAGGCCTATGACAAATACCGTCAGATACAGTCAGCTACAAACAGATACAGCCAGATACAGTCAGATACAGTCACCAGCAATCAGATACAGTCAGGTACAGTCAGATACAGTCAGGTACAGCCAGACACAGTCAGATACAGTCAATGACAATCAGATACAGTCAGACATAGATACAGTCAGGTACTGTTGGGTACAGCCACATACAGTCAGGTACAGTGAGATACAGTCAGGTACAATCTGGTAAAGTGAGATACACTCAGGTACAATCAGTTACAGTCAAATACAGTTAGGTACAGTCAGACACAGTCATACAGTCAGGCACATTCTGGTAAAGTCAGATACAGTCAGACATAGTCTGACTGTACTTGACTGTACCCAACGGTACCTGACTGCATCTGACTGTGTCTGACAGTCAGATACAGTCAGGTACAGTCAGTTACAGTAGTACAGTCAGGTATAGTCAGATGCAGTCAGACAGTCAGATACAATCAGTTCAAGTCAGGTACAGTCAGACACAGTCATACAGTCAGGTACAGTCAGATACAGTCAGGTACAGTCATACAGTCAGTTACAGTCATACAGTCAGGTACCGTAAGTTACAGTCATACAGTCAGATGCAGTCAGACAGTCAGATACAGTCAGGTACATCCAGGTACAGTCATACAGTCAGGTCCAGTCAGATCCAGTCAGGTACAGTTAGATCCAATCAGGTACAGTCAGACACAGTCATACAGTCAGGTACAGTCGGGTACAGTGAGATACAGTCAGGTACAATCTGGTAAAGTGAGATACAGTCGGGTACAATCAGTTACAGTCAAATACAGTTAGATACAGTCAGGTACAGTCATACAGTCAGGTACCATCAGGTACAGTCAGGTGCAATCTGGTAAATTCAGATACAGTCAGGTATGGTCAGTCAGTCAGGTACAGTCATACAGTCAGGTACCATCGGGTACAGTCAGGTGCAATCTGGTAAAGTCAGATACAGTCGGGTATGGTCAGTCAGTCAGGTACAGTCAGACACAGTCAGACACAGACAGGTACAGTCAGATAGAGTAAGGTACAGTCAGATACAGTCAGTCATGTACAGTCACGTACAGTCGGACACAGTAAGATACAGTCAGCTACAATCAGATAGTGAGGTGCAGTCAGACACAGCCAGATACAGTCTGCTACAATCAGATAGTCAGGTACAGTCAGATATAATCAGGTACAGTCAGGTACAATCAGATACAGTCATATATAATCAGATACAGTCAGACACAGCCAGATACAGTCTGCTACAATCAGATAGTCAGGTACAGTCAGATATAATCAGGTACAGTCAGATATAATCAGGTACAGTCAGGTACAATCAGATACAGTCAGATATAATCAGATACAGTCAGGTACAGTCAGTTACAGTCATACAGTCAGGTACAATCTGGTAAAGTCAGATACAGTCAGATACAGTGAGATACAGTCAGGTACAGTCAGATACAGTTAGATACAGTCAGGTACAGTCAGGTGCAATCTGGTAAATTCAGATACAGTCAGGTATGGTCAGTCAGTCAGGTACAGTCAGATATAATCAGGTACAGTCAGGTACAATCAGATACAGTCATATATAATCAGATACAGTCAGACACAGCCAGATACAGTCTGCTACAATCAGATTGTCAGGTACAGTCAGATATAATCAGGTACAGTCAGGTACAATCAGATACAGTCATATATAATCAGATACAGTCAGACACAGCCAGATACAGTCTGCTACAATCAGATAGTCAGGTACAGTCAGATATAATCAGGTACAGTCAGGTACAATCAGATACAGTCATATATAAACAGATACAGTCAGACACAGTCAGATACAGTCTGCTACAATCAGATAGTCAGGTACAGTCAGATATAATCAGGTACAGTCAGGTACAATCAGATACAGTCAGACACAGTCATACAGTCAGGTACAGTCAGACACAGTCAGATCCAGTCAGGTACAGTCAGTTACAGTCATACAGTCAGGTACAATCTGGTAAAGTCAGATACAGTCAGATACAGTGAGATACAGTCAGGTACAGTCAGATACAGTCAGGTACAGTCATACAGTCAAGTACTGCCGGGTACAGTTAGATACAGTCATACAGTCAGGTACTGTCGGGTACAGTTAGATACAGTCAGGTACAGTTAGATACAGTCAGGTACAGTCATACAGTCAGGTATTGTAGGGTACAGTCAGGTACAATCTGGTAAAGTCAGATACAGTCAGGTACAGTTAGATACAGTTAGATACAGTCAGGTACTGTCAGGTACAGTCAGGTACAATCTGGTAAAGTCAGATACAGTCAGGTATGGTCAGACACAGTCAGACACAGACAGGTACAGTCAGACACAGTCAGACAGACAGGTACAGTCAGATACAATCACTCGTGTACAGTCACGTATAGTCAGACACATTAAGATACAGTCAGCTACAGTCAGATATAATCAGGTACAGTCAGATATAATCAGGTACAGTCAGACACAGTCAGGGCTTCATATCTGTACAGATGTTAGTTTAAGACTGATATTTAATACTTAAATAATGAGCACACGAATGTCCATTAGACTGTTTAGTTTATGATGAATAGATTCAGTCTGTGATCACTGACGTTTCAACAGAATAAAACTTAAAATCAAATCAAATTTAAATCTCTGAAATTTAATTAAAATAAAAAATAAATACAAAAACAACATCTGAACCAATCACTTGTCAGATCAGGTGACAGCCAGGCATTTCCCATCATGCTCTGGGTCCAAAAACTGCGGCTGCCGCCACTTTTGTGTGACCTCAGAGCGAGTCGGGATGAAGTCGGACACAAAAGTACCCAGCATGCATTGTGAGGTGACTGAATCTGTGCAGGTCTGCGTCGTATCCAACGAGCCTATTGACTGGTGATGACATCACTCACTCAGCTGTCGTCATGGTGACCAGTTGACGATAAAGAACAATGATGATGATGCTGTTAAATGATGAAGCTCTTCTGACACGTCAGCATCATCAAATCATTTATGTCACTGATGATTGTTAAGTCAAATGAAAATAATAAAATCCAAAGATGTGACATCACAGCGTTCCTTTATATTTCACACTGACAGGAAGTCAAATCCAAACTTAAACTCAGAGAAGAAACTCGATGTCATTACTGTTTATAGACCGTAATCAATCAGACTAATCAGATCAATAATCAAACATTTACATACAAACTGTTTCAGACCAAACTTTATTTAGACCAATATAAAAAAACAAATATTAACTTTATAAAACAACAATCAGTCCCTTCAAAATAAAACTGATCAATAATCAGGGATCAAGGATCAATACCCAATAATCAGTAATCAAGGATCAATAAGCAATAATCAATGATGGATAACTGATGAACAGAGAAGAAGAAACAGTGACAGTTTGTTCTGATTGGCTCAAACATCCTGAAAACTTTATTCATACAAAACATTTTAACAAAAGAAACATTATTCATTCAGAGCTCGTTAACATGAATCCAGTGTCAATAAAATTTAAACATGTAATCATATGACCTGAAGCAGAAAGTGTTCAAAGGAACAGTCCACCATTTTATTTCATAAACGCTGATTCTGACTGTCGTTGGCCCTGCCCCCTTCCACTGATTCATCTGAAACTACGTCAATGATTGGACGATCAGTTACTGATCACATTTTAATGAGCAACTGATCAGTTCAGTCATTGATTAACTCCTCCTGTAAACAGAGCAGAAACCTGAACATGGTGATGATAATGATGACGATGATTTTAATGACAATGATGGTGATGATGAAGGAGGCACTGGACATTGAGCGGGTCAAAGGTCACTCTGGTCTGATGAACAGTAGAAAAGGCATAGAAGCTCGTTGGTCTCATGACCTGTGACATAATCAACACAACGTTCTCAGAGGTCCAACACAACGTCACAAGGTTAGCCAAAGGCGGCTGAAGGCAGACACAGAGAAAGAAGAAGAAGACGACGAAGAGGAAGGCACGTCTGATGGAGGGAACTTGGTCCAGTAACACCTTGCAGAGGCCACGCCCCCGGTGTCAGGGGACTACACCCCCGTAATCGTCATTTCAGTAGCTGAATTTGACCTTCTCGATGTCGGAGATCAGCGTCCGGGCCAGGTAGATCCCCACCATCTGTTCACAAATAAACACACGGGTCAGGTTCACAACACACCACCACAGACCAGAACAGACCACTACAGGCCTGTACAGAGCACTACAGACTAGACCAGTATAGACTAGTACACACCACCACAGACCAGAACAGACCACTACAGGCCTGTACAGAGCACTAGAGACCAGACCAGACCAGACCAGACCAGACCAGACCACTACAGACCAGTACAGAGTGGTACAGACCACCACAGACCAGTACAGACCACTACAGGCCTGTACAGAGCACTAGAGACCAGACCAGACCACTACAGACCAGTACAGAGTGGTACAGACCACTACAGACCAGTGCAGACCAGTACAGACCACTAGAGATCGGTACAGACTAGGGCTGGACAATTATGACAAAAAAATAATCATGATTATTTTGATATTGAAATAACGATTAATAAACACGATTATTCATTGATTTCAAAACTCGAGTATTTATGGAACCACCAAAACTCAACTTTAAATATAACTTATAGCTATAGTTGGTAATACTGTTCAGAAACACTTATTGTTATACTGGGTGAAATGGTCCTTCATCCTGAGAGTAGTCAATACATAATGTGTTCAGAAAAAGGAATGAAAAAAATCAGACATCTGTGGCAGCTGCAGGCCTGTAAAAACTCTGACCAATCCCTGCCATTCGGTGCAAATGGAAAGAACCAATCAGATGCCTTTATGTCTCGTCCCGAGCCCCCCTCTGTCCCTCCCTCCCTCCTCCCTGCGTGCACTCCTCACGTGTCACCGTTGCCGGAAATATTCAGCACACTCCTCAGCAGAAATACCGAGTTAGCAGGAGTTTGCTGCACAATGGCAGAGAAAATGCAGCCAAAAGTACCACTTCCAGCGTTACTTTTAACGGCTCGCCCCGCTAAACAGGTTGAGAAAAGAAAGTCAGAGGCAGAGAAGGCTGCGACGAAAAAGGCTTTGGATAAAGTGAGAGGACAAACCAGACATCAACATCGGTGCAGCTTTTGAACGGTGGAGACAACTGAGGGAGCTGAAGGGCCTGAAAAGTGATGCAGAGGTTGCTGTCTTTCTGTTGGACAGGTAATTATTTGTTTGCTTCGGGGGGATTTATTATTTTACTCAGCTCTCCTCTGCTCTGCTGACTCATGATGCGCGTTCAGGCATGTCTGGGCTCGTGGCTTTGGACGAACACTGACGGGAGGGGAAGGAGGGGGTGGAGCTTAGAGGAGGTGCCGCTTTCAAATCTTGCTAGCTCTCCAACATTACCAACTATGGCTTTAAAAGAACAGCCAGAAATAAATTAGTAACAAGTAAACAAGTAAAAGTAAAAGAAAAAGAAAAATAATAATAGTAAATTAAAATAATAATAGCAATAAAAACAATAAATAAAAATAAATACCCAATCTACTTGCACTCCTGCACAACTTGCAAAATTTACAACATGCAAAAAACACTAATAGCACGGCCAAACAAACAAGTGTCTTGAATCCTGGGTTGCTTACGGTACTGATGGGGCACATGTCCTTCGCTAGCATAAATGTCACAGCCTCTGTTATCTCTTGATGTCTGCGGGAGGTGGTGGGATATGGGACGGCATTGTAAAGAGTGTTATTAATGGAGGACTGTGTTGCAGTGGCGCTGGCTGACAAGCTTAAACTTTCTTGCTCCTTTATCACCTGGTCATAGCCCACTTTATGGCGAAACTTTAAATGATTGAATAAGTTGGTAGTGTTGCCTTGGGGGGTAGACACGACAGCGTGACAAACTTTGCAAACAATTTACTTTTGCTCGACGTCTGTCAACTTGAAGCAAAAATGTTTCCAGATGACTGAAGTTGTCCTACCTTTCTTCTCAACCAAAGGCTGCCTTTCTGCCATGTTCTCAATCGCTCGCTCCACATATTATTGATCCACACGTCACACGCTTGCTGCTGCTGCACATAACACAGGTGCATTCACGGTGCTTTTCCAGCACAGGAACTTACATACACGCCGTGCCATGCGGCGCATTAATCGTTTTTTAGGGATGCACAGAAATGAAAATTTGTGGCCAAAGCCGAATAATATTAAATGCTTGGCCGGATACTGAGTACTGAATACCGAATATGGTTGTTTAGTTTTTCATTAGTTTTTGCAGATGAACCCCCTCCAGATTAGTGTTGTCACGGTACCAAAATTGGGACCCACTGTAGGATACCAGTGAAAATATCATGGTTCTGACTAGTATCACGATACCACAGCTAAAATGAGGCAGATGTGCCTTTTGTCATTTATGAAAAGATAAATCACTTTTCTATAATACATCAATGATATTTCAATGGAATAAATTACTTATTGACTTATTCATACTTCAAAAACAGCAGCAATAAGTGATTAACAAAATAATAAAATATATATATATATATATATATATATATATAAATATATAAAAATAAATAAATAAAATAAAAATCAACCAGCCACCCTCCTCCCCTGACAATTAAAGAACAGTCCCTAAAGTGCGGTGAGGTTTGTGGGCTGTTACCTGCCACAAAGAGAGAAATGTGAACGGCTCGTTTCTCCTCTGATACGTCACATACCTGTGTTCGGCTGGCTCGGCTGTTCAGGTACTTCTGGGCAGTCATGACGTCAAGAAGAGGATATTATTGGAGCCGACTTCTCTGTCGCTGGTAAGCCGATGGCCGCCGTAATTGACAGGAATACATTACTGTCTGTGACCCCCGTTCAACCCACAACCGGTGGGATTCGCCTTTTGTTTCTGCTGCTGGTTGAAATCTGTAGGCTGCTCGCACAGCGTGCTGAATGATTTAACCCTATTTTGCTCGCTCAAAACTATTTTTAGTTGCAAATGCGAGTGCCGTGACGGGCGGATCGCCACACTGCCAACATTTTACTCTGTCCGTCACGGCACGCTGTTTGATTGTGTTATCAAAACATGCCGCTATTATTCTGCCTTGCTTTTAACTTATTCCACCGAATGCCAAATGTGTGTTTTTTTGCAATATTCAGCTGAATATCCAGTACAGACAACTACAAACAGTCCTCAGTACTTTTACAGAGACAGTACTGTTGCAGTACGTATTCTGAGCACTGAGGGAGCTGAGTACTGAGGGAGCTGAGTACTGAGGGTTCTTGTACCTGCAGCAGAGAGATGACGATGAACACGATGGCCACGGTGTAAAGGTTCCCTGGTAACCAGTCCTCCAACGCAATGATGCAACCTTTAGTGTAGATATGATCGCTCCACTCTCTCTGTACAAGAACCAGGAGAACTTCAAGTTAAAACTTTGATAACATTAATGTTCTCATAAACAGTTTAATGACATGTTTTTGTTAGAACATTAAAAAACATTAATCATGTTCTTGTTAAAAGGCTGGTGACATATTTCTGTGACCAACACTCATCAGATATATTAAAAAACAGTCAGGCTACATTTAACTTCAGGTCATCTTCACTCTAACTCCTCTTTGTCTCTGTCATTGTGATGTCACTGTGTTGTCACACTGAGAACACGTGTTCAACACCTCTGCAGTGTTTAATGATGACCTTTAAAAACTACATTTCCTGGATTAGAACTCACTGTCTTACCTGTACCTGTAGAGACACACCCATACCAACATGCTGACAGGACGTTACATTTAAAGAACAGGAAGTGACCTCACCTTCGGTCTGTTTCTGACATCGTAGCCACACTGAGTGTTCACCACCGAGTCCTGGAACAAACACAAACTGTTCTTTAGTGGAACACAAATAATGTCAATAAAGCTTATTATGTTGTTATGTTGGTGCAGTAACCAATGATGTTTATTGATGAATATTGATCGGTGATAAACTCACAGCAGGATCAGTATTGCAGCAGGAGAATGGAACACCACATTTCTCTCTGCTGCGATGGGTTCCATTGCAGCTGAAGTAATTATTTAGATCCCAGTCATCCGGATCCTGAGCTCCACAGCAGTGGTTCTGTTAAAGAACAGGACACTAAAGGGTTAACTAAGGGTTCTGTTTAAGAACAAGATACTAAAGGGTTAACTTAGGGTTCTTCTGTTTCACAGAAGTGGTTCTGTGAAAGAACAAGATACTTAAGGGTTAACTAAGGGATCCTCTGTTCCATAGCAGTGGTTCTGTTAAAGAACAGGATACTAAAGAGTTAACTAAGGCTTCTGTGAAAGAACAAGATACTTAAGGGTTAACTAAGGGATCCTCTGTTCCATAGCAGTGGTTCTGTTAAAGAACAGGATACTAAAGGGTTAACTAAGGGTTCTGGTAAAGAACAATATACTTAAGGGTTAACTAAGGGTTCTTTGTTCCACATCAATGGTTCTGTTAAAGAACAAGACACTAAAGGGTTAACTAAGGGTTCTGTTAAAGAACAAGATACTTAAGGGTTAACTAAGAGTTATTTGTTCCACATCAGTGGTTCTGTTAATGAACAATACACTAAAGGGTTAACTAAGGGTTCTAATGAAGAACAAGACACTAAAGGGTTAACTAAGGGTTCTGATGAAGAACAAGATACTAAAGGGTTAACTAAGTGTTCTTGTGTTCCACAAAAGTGGTTCTGTTAAATAACAGGATACTCAAGCGTTAACTAAGGGTTCTGTAAAAGAACAAGATACCTAAGGGTTAACTAAGGGTTCCTCTGTTCCACTGCAGTGGTTCTGTTAAAGAACGGGATACTAAAGGGTTAATTAAGGGTTCTGTTAAAGAACAAGATACTAAAGGGTTAACTAAGCGTTCTGTGAAAGAACAAGATACCAAAGGGTTAACTAAGCATTCTGTTAAAGAACAAAATACTGAAGGGTTAACTAAGCGTTCTGTGAAAGAACAAGATACCAAAGGGTTAACTAAGCATTCTGTTAAAGAACAAGATACTTAAGGGTTAACTAAGGGCTATTTGTTCTACATTGGTGGTTCTGTTAATGAACAAGACACTAAAGGGTTAACTAAGCGTTCTGTGAAAGAACAAGATACCAAAGGGTTAACTAAGCATTTTGTTAAAGAACAAAATACTGAAGGGTTAACTAAGCATTCTGTTAAAGAACAAGATACTTAAGGGTTAACTAAGGGTTATTTGTTCCACATCAGTGGTTCTGTTAATGAACAATACACTAAAGGGTTAACTAAGGGTTCTAATGAAGAACAAGACACTAAAGGGTTAACTAAGGGTTCTGATGAAGAACAAGATACTAAAGGGTTAACTAAGGGTTCTGATGAAGAACAAGATACTAAAGGGTTAACTAAGTATTCTTGTGTTCCACAAAAGTGGTTCTGTTAAATAACAGGATACTCAAGCGTTAACTAAGGGTTCTGTAAAAGAACAAGATACTAAAGGGTTAACTAAGTGTTCTTGTGTTCCACAAAAGTGGTTCTGTTAAATAACAGGATACTCAAGCGTTAACTAAGGGTTCTGTAAAAGAACAAGATACCTAAGGGTTAACTAAGGGATCCTCTGTTCCACTGCAGTGGTTCTGTTAAAGAACAGGATACTAAAGGGTTAACTAAGGGTTCTGTTAAAGAACAAGATACTAAAGGGTTAACTAAGTGTTCTTGTGTTCCACAAAAGTGGTTCTGTTAAATAACAGGATACTCAAGCGTTAACTAAGGGTTCTGTAAAAGAACAAGATACCTAAGGGTTAACTAAGGGTTCCTCTGTTTCACTGCAGTGGTTCTGTTAAAGAACGGGATACTAAAGGGTTAACTAAGGGTTCTGTTAAAGAAGAAGATACTAAAGGGTTAACTAAGCGTTCTGTGAAAGAACAAGATACCAAAGGGTTAACTAAGCATTCTGTTAAAGAACAAAATACTGAAGGGTTAACTAAGCATTCTGTTAAAGAACAAGATACTTAAGGGTTAACTAAGGGCTATTTGTTCTACATTGGTGGTTCTGTTAATGAACAAGACACTAAAGGGTTAACTAAGGGTTCTGTGAAAGAACAAGATACCAAAGGGTTAACTAAGCATTCTGTTAAAGAACAAAATACTGAAGGGTTAACTAAGCATTCTGTTAAAGAACAAGATACTTAAGGGTTAACTAAGGGTTGTTCTGTTCCACAGCAGTGGTTCTGTTAAAGAACAGGATATTAAAGGGTTAACTAAGGGTTCTGTTAAAGAACAAGATACTAAAGGGTTAACTAAGCGTTCTGTGAAAGAACAAGATACCAAAGGGTTAACTAAGCATTCTGTTAAAGAACAAAATACTGAAGGGTTAACTAAGCATTCTGGTAATGAACAAGATACTTAAGGGTTAACTAAGGGCTATTTGTTCTACATTTGTGGTTCTGTAAATGAACAAGACACTAAAGGGTTAACTATAGACCTCTTTGTAGCGTAACGCACATATTTTTGCCACACGTAACCCCGGTTCTCTGATAACCGAGTATGCTGTCATTAATTTACAGGAAGTCATTTTTCTCAGTGATAATGTAGTTGTTAAGTTGTTTTAATATACGTGAAATGTTTGCATCGACATTTTTGTAAGATGACCGGACGGTGTCATTTCCTGTAGCCGTAGAGTCTGCAGCTGGTAACGTTACAGCTGCACGTTAGTGATCGTATTATGTGGTGACTTTCCGCTGAATAAGTTATGTCGGTTGTTGTGGTTAAGGTTATTTGGTTGAATATCAACTTAAAACCAAAGGAGTGAAACGTTAACGTGGATGAAATTCACCAGATAACACTAATGTGACTGTGTAAACAGCCTCACCAGTTCTGCTGGATGTTAACCACAGTATTCGTTGTGATAATACTTGAAATACTACATCAAACTAAACTAATAACTTAACGAATATCTGACAGTTCGCTCAAAAAAGTAAAAAATAAAAGAAAGTAATGTTGTTATCTCTGTTCCATTTCAGGACCACCAGACAAAATACAAGCCCTGATTCATTTCAGGGCCACCAATGAAGACATGTTTACAAAAAGGAAGCAGGCTCCAAAAAAACTATGGGAGTGAGTAATTTGTAACTTGTGAACTGTTCATATTCATAACATAATTCTCAGTCACAACGGCAACTGTTCCCCTAATGATCAAGCATTCTGTTTCAATATGAAATCAGCACAGCTGCAGACGGCATTGTCGAGTTTGGTAACTGTACATTTGTTTTGGAACAGCCCCTATACTATCACTTTTTGGAAAGATTTTGTCAAGTATATTCGTTGCAACATTTATGCTCTATTTTCACTACTGTACAAAGATGTGCTGTTTGGATTTTATGATGTCAGCATTTCAAAACAAAAACAATTCTATATCATTAATCTATCTATTATCTTAGCGAAATTCCATATTCATTAGAGTAAATTTTGTAACAGAAAACTCTTGTTCAAAATTTTTATGAATGAAATGCAGCAACACTTAGAAACCATTCAGCACTCCACAAAATCCAAAGCTATAAAGACCCTGAAAATATGTAAACAATTTAATTGTTTGAGCTGCTGAACTTTTTTATTTATTTGTTTGTTTATTTTATTTCTTTTTCTTTTCTCTTAACCCTGGCATATTTGTTCTGTTCATGTCTGTCACTGCTTGTTTTGTACAAGAATTGAAATAAAGTGTTGGGGGGGAAAAACTCATCACGTCTTTTTATCGACGACTACTGATGACATATATTTCTTCTTCTTTGAACTGACAGACTGGACGGAGTTTTGGCATATTGCTGCCCCTGACAGTCTTAAGAAGTATTTGCCTTTGAGGGGTGTCCCATTTTAAAGTCACAAGATAGCCCTTAACACTTGGTTTTGAGGGCTAGTGAGATTGAGGGTTGAGCTTGAGAATTAAGACTGAGGGTTAAGATAGGAATTGTGATTGGGCCCAAAGGGTTAACTAAGAGTTCTGTTAAAGAACAAGATACTAAAGCGTTAACTAAGGGTTCTGTGAAAGAACAAGATACTAAAGGGTTAACTAAGGGTTCTGTTAAAGAACAAGATACTTAAGCATTAACTAAGGGTTCTGTGAATGAACAAGATACTAAAGGGTTAACTAAGGGTTCTGTGAATGAACAAGATACTAAAGCGTTAACTAAGGGTTCTGTGAATGAACAAGATACTTAAGGGTTAACTAAGGGTTCTGTTAAAGAACAAGATACTAAAGCGTTAACTAAGGGTTCTGTGAAAGAACAAGATACTTAAGGGTTAACTAAGGGTTGTTCTGTTCCACAGCAGTGGTTCTGTTAAAGAACAAGATACTAAAGCGTTAACTAAGAGTTCTGTCAAAGAACAAGATACTTCAGGGTTAACTAAAAGTTCTTAGTTCCACAGCAGTGGTTCTGTTAAAGAACCCGTAGTTAAAAACCTGTAGTTGAAGAACCTATAGTTAAAGAACTAATAGTTGAAGAACCTGTAGTTAGCACACACAGACAGCGATGACGTACCATCCTCTGCAGAGAGTCGATGAGGTTCTGCAGGTCGATATCGTCTCGGTAAGCTCTGACATTTGCCAGGAAGAACTCGTTGATCCACTCTCTGACCTGACTCTGAAAAACCACCGCCAGAACTGCTGCCGTCAGCTCCAGGAAGAAGATGAATCCAATCACTCCGGAGAACTGAAGAGAAACCACAAGAACCAATTTAATGTGGAACAAAACAGAACAAGATTTGTTTTAAACATACAAACTCCAGCAGACATATTGGTAACATAAAAACTTCAGCAGAGCGATGTTTTAATGTACAAACGTTGGTGTTTTTAACATACAAACACCAGCAAATGTGTTTTTAATGCATAAACGGTGTTTTTAATGTACATACTTCAGCAGACAGATATTTTTAACATACAAACTTGTGTTTTTAACATACATACTTTAGCAGACATATTGGTAACATAAAAACTTCAGCAGAGCAATGTTTTAACGTACAAACGTTGGTGTTTTTAACGTACAAACACCAGCAAATGTGTTTTTAACGCATAAACGGTGTTTTTAATGTACATACTTCAGCAGACAGATATTTTTAACGTACAAACTTTTGTGTTTTTAACATACAAACTTTAGCAGACATGTTCTTAACGTACAAACTTTAGCAGACATGTTTTTATCAAACTACAGCAGACATGTTTTTAACATGCAAACTTTTGTGTTTTTAACATACAAACTTTAGCAGACACGTTTTTTAACGAACAAACTACAGCAGACATGTTTTTAACATACAAACGTCAGCAGACACGTTTTTTAACGAACAAACTATGGCAGACATGTTTTTAACATACAAACTACAGTAGACATATTTTTAACATACAAACTACAGCAGACATGTTTTTAACGTGCAAACTTTTGTGTTTTTAACATACAAACGTCAGCAGACACATTTTTAACGAACAAACTACAGCAGACATGTTTTTAACATACAAACTGCAGTAGACATATTTTTAACATACAAACTACAGCAGACATGTTTTTAACATGCAAACTTTTGTGTTTTTAACATACAAACGTCAGCAGACACGTTTTTTAACGAACAAACTATGGCAGACATGTTTTTAACATACAAACGTCAGCAGACACGTTTTTTTAACTAACAAATGTCAGCAGACACGTTTTTAACGAACACACTACGGCAGACATGTTTTTAACATGCAAACGTCAGCAGGCACGTTTTTTAACTAACAAACTACAGCAGAAACGTTTTATACAAACTACAGCAGGCATGTTTTTAACATACAAACTACAGCAGACATGTTTTAACATACAAACTACAGCAGACGTGTTTTTAACATACAAACATCAGCAGACACGTTTTTAACGTACAAACTTCAGCAGGCAGATGTTTTCTCTCAGAGCTCCCACACAGCCAGCGAAGCCCAGGATGAAGGTGACTCCACCCACCACCAGGACCAACCAGACCGGGTCGAAGCCATGCAGCCGAGTCACCTGGGTCAGATCCAACAGGACTCCCTGTAAACCACATCAGACCAGTTCAAACCAGTTCAGGAGGTGGAACTTCTACATATGAACATCATGTGATAATAAATATCATGTATAAGATTTAAACAGTTCAGACTCTAATTATTTCTTATTATATATTATTATAGTTATTAAATATAAATATTAGTTTCACTGAGGTGATGGTCACATGACTTTGTCTGAGTGTGTTCAGTCACCTTTTCGCTCCAGGCCCAGAAACCAACGGCAATAAAGGCAACTCCAGCCAGCTGAACAGGAAGACACACACACACACACCAGCGATTAGACTGATCCAGAGACCAGCATTCACTTCAATTCATGAACACAAAGACACACACCAGCGATCGGACCAATCCAACAGAGACCGGCATTCACACACATTCATGAACACAAGGCTGTGTTTCATTGGTGCTCAAACACACCCTTATTGACTTCCCTTTGGGGAAATCCCCGCCACCGCCATCAGAGTCGTTGTGTGAAATATTAAATTAACTTTGTGAGATGGACCATTGGAGATCTGTATTTACCACAATGCACTGCAGTTGTGTATTCGATACATCAACAGTGGGGATGGTGACATTAAACTCCAGTGAAGTATGAGGAGATCTACATTATAAAATAAAGTTTGTAAACATGCCGTTTGTGTGACATCATCACAATGAGTCTGTTATGAAAGAGACGACATCACAAATTGGAGCAGGTAATGGCCATGTTGTAGTTCTGATGATTTATAAAAAGCAGTAACTGACGGTCCATCATGACGAGTACGGCCGCTCCCCAGCCTGCTGTTCTCCGCCCGCTGTCCCCAGCCCGCTGTCCCCAACCCGCTGTCCCCAGCCCGCTGTCCCCTGCCCGCTGTCCCAGTGTGACTCATACTGTTACAAAACATCGAGTGCAAAAAGGGAGTGGAACTACTAATGAAACACAGCAGAAGACGGACTGTTGAGAAAGACTTTATATTTCCTGCTCATCCACCACACAGGATGCCACTGACATCACTTCCTCTTAACTGACAGGCAGACAGGAAACAGCTGCAAGGCTCAGTGAACATGTGAAAAGGTGTGACTCACCCAGAAGATGATGTTGTAGCTGAACATCAGGTATTTGTAGCAGCAGCTGACCTCACCGCTGTCATAGCGATAGTAGTACATCTGTCAGGGAGCAGTTATACACCGTAAATATACATACATTGTCAAATATTTCATTTAACACACTCTAGTTATACAGTTCATATTTATGCTGTCAAATATTTTATAAAACACACTGTAGTTATACTGTCATATATTTTATATAACACACTGAATAATGTTCATAGATACTGTTCCACCTGACCCTAACGACTCACATTGTGCCCTTAATGACTCTGAAACTAAGAGCTCACGTGACCCCTACGACTCGACAAGGGTTCCCATCCACACAGGGTTTACAGCCTGCAACTTCATACCAGTCATTTAGAACTGAAGAAGCTTCTTGGATGAGAGGCCAAACGTCTTCAAGAAACACAAGCAAGTCCAGTTGCCTACGCTATTAGCACTTACGAATATACTGTTATATATATATAATATATTAAATTTGTATAGCGCTTTTCAAAGACCCAAAGACGCTTACATAGTAACACAAAAGGGGTAGTGACAGACGGGGGAACAAGCAGACAACAACATATACATATATATATATATATATATATATATATATATATATATATATATATATATATATATATATATATATATATATATACACAGTACAGGCCAAAAGTTTGGACACACCTTCTCATTCAATGCGTTTTCTTTATTTTCATGACTATTTACATTGTAGATTCTCACTGAAGGCATCAAAACTATCAAAACTATGAATGAACACATGTGGAGTTATGTACTTAAAAAAAGGTGAAATAACTGAAAACATGTTTTATATTCTAGTTTCTTCAAAATAGCCACCCTTTGCTCTGATTACTGCTTTGCACACTCTTGGCATTCTCTCCATGAGCTTCAAGAGGTAGTCACCTGAAATGGTTTTCCAACAGTCTTGAAGGAGTTCCCAGAGGTGTTTAGCACTTGTTGGCCCCTTTGCCTTCACTCTGCGGTCCAGCTCACCCCAAACCATCTCCATTGGGTTCAGGTCCGGTGACTGTGGAGGCCAGGTCATCTGCCACAGCACTCCATCACTCTCCTTCTTGGTCAAATAGCCCTTACACAGCCTGGAGGTGTGTTTGGGATCATTGTCCTGTTGAAAAAGAAATGATCGTCCAACTGAACGCAAACCGGATGGGATGGCATGTCGCTGCAGGATGCTGTGGTAGCCATGCTGGTTCAGTGTGCCTTCAATTTTGAATAAATCCCCAACAGTGTCACCAGCAAAACACCCCCACACCATCACACCTCCTCCTCCATGTTTCACAGTGGGAACCAGGCATGTGGAATCCATCCGTTCACCTTTTCTGTGTCTCACAAAGACACGGCGGTTGGAACCAAAGATCTCAAATTTGGACTCATCAGACCAAAGCACAGATTTCCACTGGTCTAATGTCTATTCCTTGTGTTTCTTGGCCCAAACAAATCTCTTCTGCTTGTTGCCTCTCCTTAGCAGTGGTTTCCTAGCAGCTATTTGACCATGAAGGCCTGACTTGCGCAGTCTCCTCTTAACAGTTGTTCTAGAGATGGGTCTGCTGCTAGAACTCTGTGTGGCATTCATCTGGTCTCTGATCTGAGCTGCTGTTAACTTGCCATTTCTGAGGCTGGTGACTCGGATGAACTTATCCTCAGAAGCAGAGGTGACTCTTGGTCTTCCTTTCCTGGGTCGGTCCTCATGTGTGCCAGTTTCGTTGTAGAGCTTGATGGTTTTTGCGACTCCACTTGGGGACACATTTAAAGTTTTTGCAATTTTCCGGACTGACTGACCTTCATTTCTTAAAGTAATGATGGCCACTCGTTTTTCTTTAGTTAGCTGATTGGTTCTTGCCATAATATGAATTTTAACAGCTGTCCAATAGGGCTGTCGGCTGTGTATTAACCTGACTTCTGCACAACACAACTGATGGTCCCAACCCCATTGATAAAGCAAGAAATTCCACTAATTAACCCTGATAAGGCACACCTGTGAAGTGGAAACCATTTCAGGTGACTACCTCTTGAAGCTCATGGAGAGAATGCCAAGAGTGTGCAAAGCAGTAATCAGAGCAAAGGGTGGCTGAAGAAACTAGAATATAAAACATGTTTTCAGTTATTTCACCTTTCTTTGTTAAGTACATAACTCCACATGTGTTCATTCATAGTTTTGATGCCTTCAGTGAGAATCTACAATGTAAATAGTCATGAAAATAAAGAAAATGCATTGAATGAGAAGGTGTGTCCAAACCTTTGGCCTGTACTGTATATACATAGATAGATAGATATATCTATATCTATATCTATATAACAGTATATTTGTAAGTGCTAATATACTTATATATATATAGATATAGATATAACATAAATACATATATATGTGTACATATATATATATATATATATATATATATATATATATATATATATATATACAGTGGTGGATAAAAGTTTTTGGACACCCTTAAAATTTTACACAATCTCAAATATTATCATGAAATATTTGTGGAAAAATCTTTTTTGTGTTTCAAAAGGTGTGGCTGCATTAGACAGATACAAACAAATACAAATTACATTTTTTTGTTTATTGTTTACAAGAAAAACTAACAAAACTAAATTCTTGACAATTCAATATGTCAGTTCTCAACATTGGCGGTATCAAAGTCAACAAATAACAGAGAATGTGTTCAAAACTGAACAAAAAATTAAAAAAACCATCACATCATCAAATTAATATTTAGTAGTCCTGTCACTGGCACGTAGTAGAGCTCTAATCCTGGCTGGCATGTTCCCCACGAGCCTTTCACACTGTTGAGGGGTAATCTTGTCCCATTCTTCTTGAATTACTGCTTTTAATTCTTCTAAATTCTTTGGTTTATGCTTTGAAACAGACCTTTTGATAATCCACCACAGATTTTCAATGGGGCTCATGTCCGGGGATTGAGCTGGCCACTCTAAGACCTGGATACTGTGCTCCTGCAGCCAAGTTCTACTGGCCTTGGATGTGTGGCAAGGGGCATTATCTTGTTGAAACATCCAGTTTTTACCTCGACGGAACAGTGCACGCGCAGAAGGGAGCATGTGGGTTTCGAGAATGGTACAATACTTGGTAGAGTTCCATGTGCCATCACAGACAGTGAGATGACCAACACCAGCAGCACTCATGCATCCCCAAACCATGATACTGCCTCCACCATGCTTGACAGTAGGTACTGTACATGCTGGAGATAATGCTTCGCCTGGCCTTCTGCGTCCCCTCAAATTATTAGGCGGAAGATAAAGCTGGAAACTGGACTCATCTGACCACAAAATCTTCTTCCAATTCCTGGCTGTCCAGTTCTTGTGTGCCTGGGCCCAACGCGCCGGGCTAACCTCTGTCTCTCATTGATCATGGGCTTCTTGATAGCCTTGTAGGACCTTAAGCCATGATCTAAAAGTCGGCCACGTACAGTGCGGGTGGAACACTGGACACCAGTTTGGTTTGACCACTGCTGCTGAAGCTCCTGTGATGTCATTCGGCGATTTTGCCTGCACATGCAGATCAGGATGCGGTCATTTATTGCTGAAGAAACCCTTGGACGCCCAGATCTTGGTTTATCTTCCAAGCTGTTGGTTCGTCTGTATTTCTGCAGAGTGTATCCAACTGCTGAAGGACTGCATCTGCACTTCCTGGCTATCTGGCGGCAGCTGTATCCTTCCTGGCTGAGAATCTTTATCTTCAGGCGTGTTTCCTGCGTGAGGTTCCTTGTTTTAGCCATTTTTGTGTCTGAAGAACTTTCAAATGTGCTGGCTTTATGTAGACACGAAGCTTGGCAACAAAAATTGTGTCTTTTAATAAAAAGAATGACCTTCATCACTGGTACCAAAATGACCCAATACTCAAAATTTCTTATGTATTTTTATGGAACCAATCAATTTTAAGTTTTTAATGGCTTTTTTAGGATTTATTTAGTATTTTGGCTGTGACTGTACTAAAAGAAATTGCACCTGAAGACCTAAGAGTGATTCTTAATGCAATATTTCACAAATGCATGGGGTGTCCGAAAACTTTTTTCCACCACTGTAGATATATATATATGTATACTGTCATATATTTTATATAACACACTGTAGTTATATACTGTTAATATATATGTATATATATATATATATATATATATATATATATACTGTCATATATTTTATATAAGGTACTGTTGTCATATAAAACTATAAACAGAAACAAGTAAACAATAATACATGAATATTTAACCAGATATTATTTGAAGTTCAGATCAGGCGAACGTTAGCTTAGCTGATGCTTATCTGTCTGCAACTCCGGAAGTAAGTTTGTTCGGGAATTTTCGGTTTCCTTCAGAAGTCCCGGATGACTTCTCCTGACCCACCGAGACCGGACGGTCCCGTTAATACCGGCCATTACCGGACCGTTTATTAAGAGTTTCGGTTTGTTCAGAGCTATCAGAAAATGGCTAATGCTAACTGTAAACTGAGCGGAGGAGATAACGGTAAAGGGAGTCAGCCTTACCTCGGGGCTCAGAGCAGACGGTAACGTTACCGTTAATGAAACCGGTAATGAAGAGTGTCCTCAGATGTCAGGTCTCAGATCAGTTACCTTGGGATCAGATGGTTTTATTCAATGTTTTTATTAAGTTTATTAAAGTTTAATCAAACAAATAAACAAACACACCCTGCTGCTACGACACTTCTTCTTCTACTACTTCCGCCTTTACTGCTGCCTCTGTTTCCACCAGAAAAAAACAAAACACAGCTGCTTCTTCTTCTGTCTCATTTACTGCTGGTGCACAGCTTTATTACCGCCACCTGCTGGAGAGTAGATGAACTGCAGGGACAACACTACAGACTGTTAAATCTACAGATAGACACACCTGTGGTTCTACCTGTTCTCATTTAAATAGACACACCTGTGGTTCTACCTGTTCTCATTTAAATAGACACACCTGTGGTTGTACTATCTAACTATCATCGTGTAATGTAATGCTGCAGAACATAAATAATTAAGCCATTTGGAGAGTTTATTTTGTGTTTGGAGTCTGTAAAGATTCTGTTTCTTGTTTCACACTGTAAACATGGAGCAGTTTGATGAGAGCGAGGAAACATTCTCATTTGTCGAGGAAGGTATGTTTTCTCTATTTTTTTTTATCTCTGAGCTCAGACTTGTTTACTCTGTTTACCTTTTTGTTTGTTTGTTTGAGAGGTTTAGGGTGAAACTTTGTTTTTTTGTCTTTGATAAAATCTTTGAACCTTGCCTGAATGACGGTTTTCCCCTGAGCAGAAAGTATTTTTACACTGTGGTACCTCAGTGACAGACGTGGTCCACCTGTAGTCCACCTGTAGTCCACCTGTGGTCCACCTGTAGTCCACCTGTGGTGCACCTGTGGTCCACCTGTAGTCCACCTGTTGTCCACCTGTGGTCCACCTGTGGTCCACCTGTTGTCCACCTGTGGTCCACCTGTAGTTCACCTGTAGTCCCCCTGCACACCTGCAGCATGTTACCTGTATAGGTGAGCGTCATTAGTTCCTGTTTGTCAGTGTTGACGAACACTGATGTAATAATCCACCAGCTGACTGGTGATGTCACTGACAGTCATTATGTTGATGAGCGGATTGACTCATGATCAGTGGTCATTAATGATCGTCTGCTGATATAAACAGAAAGTCTGACGACCAATCAGAACGGCTGTAGCTCATTAATATGCAGACTAACGTGAGGAGACAACGGTGTCAGCAGTTCGTCCTTCAGTGAAGTATCCGTGACAACTGGCTGCCTGCATGTTAACGATGTGAGGAGCTTGTGAAGGTAACACTGCCACTCTTAACGAGGACGCTCTGGCCGAACACACTTCCTGTGAGACTGCTGAGGTCACAGGGTCACATGGTCCTGATAAGAGAGACACGTGTGACTCAGACTGATGATCATCACCTTGACCCAGGCACTTGGTAACAGAGAAAATAAACAAGTTCTGATTAGAAGCGTCACCACAAACAGGATCAAACCTATCATCAGTCTGTATGTGGCCAGAAGTATGTGGACGCCTGTTGGTTCTGATGATGAGTAAACGTGTCGCAGCAAAGACTCAGAAGCTGAATCACATCACACTCTGCAGCCTGAATCCTGCTGTTACCATGGAGACTGTGACCTGATGTTCTCTGTCACCATGGTGACAGAACAGACAAATTTCTGGGTCACTCTGATGTTTAGCTGCAGTTTGTCAAAGCAACACAAAACTAACAAACAGTATGTTTATGGATCATTTCACACTTCTGTACCACCACACACACACACACACACACACACACACACACACACACACACACACACACATACACACAAACACACAGGCAAAGTCCAGAGGCAAAATTCATGACCTCCTGTCCTCAGATAGTACCTATCTAACCTCAGACACAGCTGTAAAACCTAATATATATTTAGATTGCTTCTCCCCAATTTCTCTTCAAGAATTGACAGCAGTGATTTCTTCATCTAAATCATCAACGTGTCTCTTAGACCCCATCCCAACTAGGCTACTTAAGGAGGTCTTTCCTTTAGTTAACACTCATATATTAGATATGATCAATATATCCTTATTAACAGGCTATGTACCACAGTCTTTTAAGGTAGCTGTAATTAAACCTCTACTAAAAAAGCCCACCCTGGATCCAGAGGTGTTAGCCAACTATAGACCAATATCTAATCTTCCCTTTATGTCAAAGATCCTTGAGAAAGTAGTCGCAGACCAGCTGTGTGATTTTCTCCATGATAATTTATTTGAGGAATTTCAGTCAGGATTTAGAGTGCATCATAGCACTGAGACAGCACTAGTTAAAATTACAAATGACCTTCTGATTGCTTCAGACAAAGGACTCGTCTCTGTACTTGTTTTATTAGATCTTAGTGCGGCGTTTGACACTATTGACCATCAAATTCTGCTACAGAGACTGGATCACTTAATTGGCCTAAAAGGTTCTGCACTGAGCTGGTTTAAATCTTATTTATCTGATCGTTTTCAGTTTGTTCACGTTCATAATGACTCATCCTTACGTACTAAAGTTTGTTTTGAAGTTCTGCAAGGTTCTGTACTCAGACCAATCCTATTTACTCTATATATGCTTCCTTTAGGTAACATCATTAGAAATCACTCTATAAATTTCCATTGTTATGCGGATGATACACAGTTGTATTTATCTATGAAGCCAGAAGAAACTAATCAATTAACTAAACTTCGTAATTGCCTTAAAGACATAAAAACCTGGATGAGCACCAATTTCCTGATGTTAAATTCAGACAAAACTGAAGTTATTGTTCTTGGCCCCAAACAACTCAGAGACTCTTTATCTGATGACATAGTTTCTCTAGATGGCATTGCTCTGGCCTAATATTGCAAAAATTAGGCCCATCCTGACCCAAAAACATGCAGAAAATTTAGTCCAAATTTGTTACCTCTATGACTAAGACTAAACTTAAGACTTTCCTCTTTGATAAAGCTTATAGTTAGGGCTGGCTCAGGCTTGGCTTGTACCAGCCCCTAGTTCGGCTGACTTAGGCCTAGTCTGCCGGAGGACCCCCCTATAATACACCGGGCACCTTCTCTCCTTCTCTCTCTCTCGTCTCCTGTTACTGCATATTGCTAACTTGGCCGTCCTGCATGTCACTAACTCGGCTTCTTCTCTGGAGCCTTTGTGCTCCACTGTCTGTCAGATTAACTCATATCACAGCGGTGCCTGGACAGCGTGACGTGTGTGGTTGTGCTGCTGCCGTGGTCCTGCCAGATGCCTCCTGCTGCTGCTGCCATCATTAGTCATTAGTCATACTTCTACTGTTATTATACACATATGACTATTGTCACACATGTATACTGCCAGATATTAATATATACTTTCAACATATTGTTCCCCAACAGCCAGAATTATAATTATATTACAACTTTCATTAATGTTGTTGTAAGCTACTGTCATTACTGTCTGTCCTGCATCTCTCTCTCTCTCTCTCTCTCTCTCTCTCTCTCTCTGTCATTGTGTCATACAGATTACTGTTAATTTATCACGTTAATCTATTCTGTACGACATCTATTGCACGTCTGTCCATCCTGGAAGAGGGATCCCTCCTCAGTTGCTCTTCCTGAGGTTTCTACCAGTTTTTTTCCCCATTAAAGGTTTTTTTGGGGGAGTTTTTCCTGATCAGCTGTGAGGGTCCAAAGGACAGAGGGATGTCGTATGCTGTAAAGCCCTGTGAGGCAAACTGTGAATTGTGACATTGGGCTTTATAAATAAAATTGATTGATTGATGTCCAGTTTCAGTCTGAACTTTAACCTGTGACAGGCTCTGTAATGTTCAGCTAATCAGAGACAGCAGAGGTGCAAGGCAAAGGTCAGGTGACCAACGGACATGGACAGAGTCAGAACGCTGGTTCATTTATTTGGACTGAAGAAAGTTACTCAGCAAAGAAAAACTGTGAGGCTGATAATTCAGAGGAAGTGTCAGACCCTCTGTGTTCCTTCATCATTTCCTGATCAATACAAACATTTAACTGATGGATCAGCTGATGAAAGAAAACAAGATGACGACCTTCACGTGACAATTAAAACTGAGCTGTCAGCCGTCAGTGGCACTTAACGTTCAAAACTTTATTAATATTGAAGGACTGTCACAGTCTGAAGTATTCCTAATAAACTGAACATTGTTGACTGCGTGTCAGTGTGAACGTGTCTGTAAAACTGTGTGTGATGTGATCTGTTACTGTGACGCCCCCCCCCCCCCCCCCCAAGCATACCATCACCATCTCCATGGCAACAGGGCTGGCAGTATGACAGGTTACATAATGTTTGGAGTGTTTTGTGTTTTGAGTCGGAGCTGAGACACTTTTCCTTTTTGTCCTCAGACAGATGAAACATGTTTACTTCAAACATAACAAACAGACAAACAAACAGAGGAGATGATCTGAGGTCTGCTGACGAACAGATAATCCTCTTTAATCCCACTGAGACCAGATGATGAGAGGAGGATCAACAAACCAACAACACATTCACATTAAAGAAACATTCATAGATCTTTTCTGATGTGACATGCTCTGGTTCCTCTGCAGAACCTGATCGTTCTGATTCCTCTGCAGAACCTGAACGTTCTCTGGTTCCTCTACAGAACAGAGACCCTAACCTGCAGCAGACACCTGCTGACCTCACCTGTCCGCAGGTATGTCAGTGAAAACAGACAGACAGACAGACAGATTCTTTTACAACAAAATAGATTTTATTTTTAATATTTTCTGTACAAAGTGTTCGTGTTCTGCAGAAACTGTCCGTCAACACTTCGACAAAATCCCCAACCGTCCCTGGACGCCTCGTCATCTGTCTGTCACACTGAAGGTCACACAGAAACGTCTTGTCCAATCACTGCACAGCAGCTCTGCAGCATCAGTCTTTGCTGGGCTGGGCAGCGAAGTAGAGCGCCATCAAGCAGTAGAGCGCCCCGCCCACCGTCAGCCCCATGGTGGAACGGTACAGCAGTCGGTCCATCAGCCCCTTCTTCAGGTGGATCGGCACGCCGTCTGACCTCTGACCACGAGAGAGACAGAGAGACACAGGTTAACCTATGACATCATCACACTGGTCACCTTATGACATCATCACACAGGTCACATGACACTGAATAACACACCGGAGTAGAGCTCAGTCCACAGCTGAACCAGCATTCTAAATATGAAAACACAGGGAACCAAAGAAACTCACTTAAGATACTCTAGAACATCTTCAAGGACACCTACAACATGTTTAAATACCCCCAGAACATCTTGAAGGAGTTCTAGAAAATCTTCCAGGACATCTAGAACATCTTAAAGTACCCCTAAAACATATTTAAGGAATTCTAGAACATCTTTAAGTACCCCTAGAACATCTTGAAGGAGTTCCAGGAAATCTTCAAGGACATCTAGAACATCTTAGTACCCCAAGAACATCTTCAAGGAGTTCTGGACAATCTTCAAGGACATCTATAATATCTTTAGGGGAATTCTAGGACATCTCAAAAAATTTCTAGAACATCTTTGATTACCCCAAAACATCTTCAGGGAATTCTAGAACATATTATAAGAACTCAAAAACATCTTCAAGAAACAATGGAACATCTTTAAGGACCCGCTTTCCTGCACAGAGGAATTTTTGTCACTCTTCACCAGTGTCAGAATGACGAGAACCGAAAATATAAACAGTTCAGATCCCGTCTGAATGTTTTTTTATAGTGACTGATCAGATGAAGCAGAATGTAAAGATCCAGTGGTCGGTTCTCTTCTCATCCACAGCCCTTATATTTCACGCATGGCGCTGGATGAGTCAGCTGAGCGGCATTGTTTTGATGGGGCCTGAACGTTCCGCTGTGAAGTTGGCATCAGTAAACCGCCTCATTAAATAAACACTGAATAACTGAACCGTGGAACATTACATTCTGCCTCCTGTTCCTCTCGTCTGAACCAGAATAATAAAGAGTTCTGCAGGAATTATGTTTATTCTGAGGTCAGCGTTGCTCTGGTTCCCTTGTCACAAAGAACCAATCAGATTGTTCCGTTGGAATTTTGATTTTTTTTTTTTTTTTTTTTTTTTTTTACAGAAAATTAACGTTTCTGATTCTTCAGGTTCAGCCAGATCATCTTCACTAATGACGGTCACATGACTGAACGTCATGACAATGAGGCTTTAAAGTCGTGCTCTGATGACATTCTGATGACATTCTGTCGTCTCAAATGTTAGAAAGGTTCAAAGGTCACAGTGGGGGTTTTACTGACGGAGAATAGAAGGTCAGAGTCTCTTCAACTCGTGTTAACACTGGCCTCATTTCAGACAGGAAGTGCTAACATGCTAACTCGCTAACATGCTAACTCATTCCTGCAGAAATCAGGTGAGAACCCATCTATGTTCTGATCCCCCTTCACATGTGACATCACCCTGAAGGTGTACTGCAGCTTCCTGTCACCTGAGAGCTGCTGATGATATCACAGTTACCTGGAAGAGTTTCTGCAGGTCAGGGACTTTGTTGGCTCCCAGGTACTCCACCTGACTTCCTGTTTCAGACGCCAGTTTGGTCGGAGAGGCAAAGATGACCGGAGGACTGATAGATGGGACACCTGGACGAAGACCCTGAGGGGACGGACAGAGACATCGTGGTGTTAATGGACAGATAGACAGATGGCTGGACGTACCCGTGGAAACTGTTTAAATTAGGGCTATGACAAAATTTTCAGATCACTTTTTTTTTTTTTTCAAATCATATCAGTTTCACAGTATTTAACTGTAATTTTGCTCGGGTTCGGCCCACTTGACATGCTGCTGGGGCCTATTCAAGTGCTGGAATTTGTTATTTACATGATAATGCCTAAACGCAACACAGTGAATTCCAGGGCTGGGGAACAGAGCGGCTGAATGGTCTGCTCGCCATGGTAGCCAGGTGGGCAGGGGGAACAGAGAGGTGGATGGAGGAAGAGGATCTGAGTGTGCGAGCAGGTGTGGCAATGTGGAGGAGGTCAGACAGGCATGGACATGGGGCATGGGGCTAGGTTGTGAATGGCCTTGAAGGTGAGCAGTAAAATCTTGTATTGGATACGGTGTGTGATGGGGAGCCAGTGGAGCTGCTGTAGGACGGGTGTGATGTGGTGAGTGGATGGGATCCTTGTGATGATTCGAGCTGCTGAATTCTGTACCAGTTGTAGTTTATGGAGTTTTTTGTGGAAGACCGAACAGGAGGGAGTTGCAGTAGTCAAGCCAGGAGGTGACGAGACTGTGGACCAGAATGGCAGCTGTGTGAGGTGTGAGAGAGGGGTGGAGGCACTTGATGTTGCGGAGATGACCTGTGGGGAAGGAGAAATGGAAGAGTTGTCAATAGATAATGTGAAACTGGGGGATTTGGATGGGGTGGTTTTAGTGCCAATGAGTAGAATTTCTGTTTTGTCGCTGTTTAATTTGAGGAAGTTGGATGAAAACCAGGATTTTATTTCAAGGAGGCAGTCAGTGAAGGAGGAAGGTGGGAGGGTGGAGTCGGGTTTGGTGGAAATATGAAGCTGGGTGTGATCAGCATAGCAGTGGAAGTGGATGTGATGTTTCCGGAAGATGTAGCCAAGGGGGAGTAAGTAAATGATGAATAGCAGGGGCCCCAGGACAGAGCCCTGGGGCACACCTGCGGTGACTGAGAGTGGTAGTGATGTGAATGATTTGAGTTGGATGAACTGAGTGCAGCCAGAGAGGTAGGATTTGAACCACTTGTGGGGGGTATGTGTGATGCCAATAGAGAGGAGTCTGTCCAGGAGGGTGGTGTGTGAGATGGTGCTGTAGGCCACACTCAGGTCAAGCAGGATGAGGATGGAGAGGAGACCGGAATCGGCTGCCAGGAGGAGATCGTTGGTGATTTTGAGAAGTGGCGTTTCAGTACTGTGGAGAGGGCGGAAACCGGACTGGAATTGATCAAAAAGATTACTGTGGGAAAGGTGGGAATGGAGCTGAGAGGCAACAGTTTTTTCAAGTATCTTTGAGAGAAATTGAAGATTGGAGATGGGACGGAGGTTATTGTGGTTAGTGGGATCTGCACCAGGTTTCTTGAGTATTGGGGTGACAGCAGCTGTTTTGAGGGGTGAGGGAACAATTCCAGTGGTGAGGGAAGAATGGATTATGTGCGTGATGAGAGTGGCCATAGAGGGAACGGTGGCTTTAACAAGAACAGCTGAAAGAGGATCTAGCTGGCAGGTTGATGATTTGGATTTTTTGATAAGACCAGTGGTTTCGAAAACGGAAGGTAGAGCAAATGCTGAGAGTGACTGGGATGGGGACACAGAGGGAAATAAGGAAGATGAATTGTGAGAGGAGCTGGGAGCAAGTTGCTGATGGATGTTATGAATTTTAGCAGTAAAAAAGGATAGAAGGGTATTACAAAAGGCAGTAGAGTACATCTATGGAGAAAGTGAGACCGGAAGTTGAGTAATGTTGCTGAGGAGTTAAAACAGGGCCCTTGAGTTATCGTTGTTTGAGTTGACGAAACCGGAGTAATAGGAGGATTTAGCCTGTGAGATGCAGTCCTTATAGTGGAGAATGTGGTTGTGATATATTTCCTTGTGCACAGTGAGACCAGTCTTATTGTAGAGGCGTTACAGTCGGTGTCCTTTGGATTTAAGTTGTCTGAGAGCGGGAGTGAACCATGGTGAGGAGCGGGTGAAAGTGACAGATCTGGTTTTGAGTGGGGCAAGATTGTCCAGGAGATTATGAAGACTGTTGTTGTAATGGAGTAGCAGTTCATCAGGGGGTGGAAAAGCTGTCTGCGTTGGGCAGGGAGTTTATGCCAGAGGAAAGAATGTCCAAATTAATGTCCTTAACGGAAAGAAATAGTGTGTGGGAGATTGATTTTGGAAAGTGCAAGGTTGGCGTTGAAGGAAACTAACATGATCAGAAAAGAGGAGGGGAATTGCCTTACAGTCGACAGGAGAGAGACCAGAGCAGCATATTAAATTGAGATTATGTCCTTTTGAATGTGTTGGGAAATTGATGAGTTGCTGGAGTCCAAAACTGTCAATTCAAGATGTAAAATTTCTGGTGAGATCATTGCTGATATTGTCCATGTGGATATTGAAGTCACCCAGGAGTGATATGCTTGGAAAGAGTGTGGAAAGATGTGTCAGGAATTGAGCAAAGTCATTTAAAAACTCATTTGGTTTAGAGGGACGGTGCACGGTGGCAACGATGGTGGGGATGGAGCCAGATAACTGTGAGGTGATGGATTCAAATGTGTGGTAGGCATGAGTAGAAACCGGCAGGACTTTCCACTTCTCACGGTAGAACATCGTGAGACCTCCTCCCCTGCCAGAGTCATGCGGTAGACAGCTATAAATAAATCCCGGGGGAGTGGATTCATTAAGTGGAATAAAATCATTGGGCAGTTGCCACGTTTCTGTTAAACAGAGAAAATAAAAGTTATGGTCTGTGATGAGATCCTGTATGAGCTGACCCTTGCTCGTGAGCGAGCGGATGTTTAACAGTCCGAAATTGCCATTGGTGTTAAAATGCTTGTGAGATGAGGAGGCAGGGGCACTCAGTTTTATGTAGGAGAAGTTATTTTTATTTACAGCTTTGAAAGTGGACTGAGGGCGGAAGGGTCTGACAGTTACAATGGTCACAATGGGGAGAGCAGCAGCAGAGGGGTGTAGTGACAGCAGGGGCCTGTAGGGGGAGTAGACGGAGACAGTGGTACACTGAGAAGGCACAGTAGAAGATGAGGGAGGGACCTGTGTGTGTGAGTTGGTGAGGTGAGTAAACAGTCAGTCACGTGGGTACGATTGGACAGCGTGCTGCAGGTTGGCTTTTAACATGTAGCTGCCGAGTCTGTTTGGATGGATACCGTCGGGTTTTAACAAGGATTGGTGATTCCAGAAGTTGAAATTATCTATGTAGCCTACACTGTGTGCCCTGCAGACAGACTGGAGCAAGGTGTGGAGCTGGAGGACTCTGCTGAACTTTTCTATCCCATGATAATGATCATCATTATTATTATTATTATTATTATTATTATAGTATTATTATCACTATTATTATTATTATCATTATATCATCATCATTATCATCATTATTATTTTTTATTACCATTATTATTAGTAGTAGTAGTATTACTATATCATCATCATCATTATTATTATTATTATTATTATTACATAAAACAGAAGGGTTATTGTTGGTTGAGCAAATGTTTAATTAATATATTTAAAAGCATTTTATTAATGAAGTTTGTGTAAAAAATTTCCTCTTAGAAAATAACTCATAATAATAAAGACGAGATTTGTATTTGTATTATTATTTGTCCACTGGTTATGTTTAATTTTTTAATATCATAGATTATTAAATGTACGATGAATGATACCATCACAGTAAACATTAAAACCAAAACTTCACTGCAGCCTGAGGTCCATTTACTATCTCAACACAAACAGACTTTAGACATGAATATAAATATTACCCATAATTCATCACTGTATATGTGACAGATCTGTCACAGAGAGTCACACATGAATCTTTTTTATATTTATAGATTTTATACTTTATATAAAAACCAGCAGGTCATGTAGTTTAAAATAGAAACTGACTGCAGTCTGCAATAAAACGCTACACTCTCACATTAATATTATTAGTTTATTTTTATCATGTATCTACGTCTGAATCACCTGTCGGGCCCAGCCCTCTCTGGGGGCCCCTCCCACACCAGTGGCCCCGGTATTTTCAGTCTGTCTGTATTTATGTCCCTGCTACAACAGGGGACACATGATGACAGCAGCATGTCACCTGTATCAGCTGATATCAGCTTTAAACTGATCCATCAGAATCAGACATCATTTTTATTATCAAATACAGTGACTGAACATTATTATATTATTATAAATATTATTATATCAGCGTGACCTCACTCTGACACCACGTGACTCATTAACAATAATAAAGGTCTCTGATTATAAAAACTTTGTTTCTGTCGCAGCTCAAATTTTATATTTTCATTTTCATTAAATTCAGAGTTTAAACTTCAGGACGACTGACGATTTTTACTTCCTGTTGTCCTGAACGTCAGCCACGACTCGGCTCGACTTGACTGGTCAGAGTTCAGCAGCGTGAACTCATCTACATGTGTGTGTGCGTGCGTGCGTGTGCCAGCGTTCAGAGGGGTGTTCCAGAAGGTGTGTTCAGTGAAAACTCTGAGTATGTTAACCCTGAAATGAGGGAAACTCTGGGTTTTCAGTTCCAGACAGAGGTAAGTCAAACTCTGAGTCAATCACCATGGCAACTGACTCTGTGAACCTAACCTGCTCACTGGCAGGTTTACTATAAGAAACCCTGAGTTCACCCTGTCTCCTCCCTACTGCCGAGCCTGAAGCAAGCTGGCAGACACACATGGGTTGTTCATATGTAGGAAGAATTAATTCACAATGCTTTACGCTGGGAGAGGATCTTCAGTTCTTCTCCGGCCACACATATCAAATCTGACACACCACAAATGTGCGCTCTCATCAGAGCAAATGTGCATCACGCTGTATTTTTTTTGCCAATGGTAGCTTTTTATATGATATTGGTGACCTACAGTACATGACATAGCCACTGAATGACATGTTATTGAAGCTACTTTGTTTAATAAATCAAATATGAATCAAACTAAAGGAAGGTACAGTCATAGCCAAGTCAAATATGCCTTACCTGTTTGAATGATGTTTTTATATTTCATTTTAAGCTGCTTCCAAGTGTGTTTTTCCCCTGTGAGATTGAACCTACATGAACATCAGATTTTATTCAAAACTACTTTCTCACCTGCAAGCTACGATTTTAATTAAGTGCGGTTAAATGTAAATTAATGGCAGGGCTCTCAGGTTTTGATCTCAGTTCAGAGTCAGATTATTGCTGGGTGGTGAAAGGGGGGGGGGGGGGGCTTATTGGATATGATGGTTTTTAAAGGATTCAAATTTCAAGTCATCAACCATCTGTATGTGCTTAAAACAGCTGCTGAAATTAGCAAGGATTCTTTTTTTAAAAAAATGGGGGGGCATTTTGCCTTAAACTGACAGGACAGTTGAGCGTGAAAGGGGAGAGAGACAGAGGGAGTGACATGCAGCAAGGTGCCACAGGCCGGAGTCGAACCTGGGCCGCTGCGGCAAAAGCCATATGGGACGCCTGCTCTATCCACTGAGCCACCAACATCCCATCAAAGCTGATATTGCTTGCTAAATTTCCCATGCTGCCTCTCTCTCCTTGGCAGCTTTAGTGCCGTTACTTTGTTTATGAAATATATGCTCATATTCGCTGTAGGCATTCGATAGCACCTCCATGTCCACAAGTGTAAAATAAGTTGACCACTTTTTCTCTCCAGTTGCCATGGTGACTCCAGGTATCGGGGCTCCACTGATGATGGCTTTTTATTGTGGTTGTGCACGTGCTTAACTCAAGGTGTACCTACTCAGAGTTGACTGAAGTAATTCTTATCAGCTGTTCTGGAACCAGATACTCAGAGTTTCCCAGCTCAGGGTAAGTCAAGTCAGAGTTTGTTGAGCCTCCAACCTGGAATAGCCCTCAGGTCGTCAGTTGGAAACTCATCCTGACGATCAATAAACAGAGTCGACTGGCAGTTTGGCCCCTCAGGCAAAGCTTCAGGTCAGAGTAAAAGTTTGAGTGAAGAACAAACATCAGTTGTTGATCAGTTATTGATCCTTCTGATCGTCCCTGATGGCGTCTGACTGGTCTGACTCAAACAGATAATCACTAATCAGAAGAGTCATTGATAGATGTTCTGTTGTAGAGTTATTGATTATCGGTCTGTGTGAACTGATCTCAGTAAAGTAAACATTTGATCTGTTTGTTTACTCTCAGTGTTTACACAGTTTGTTTACTCTGAGTAAACATTTTAAAACAAACAACAACATTTTCACAAACTGTCAGAAAAAATAAAAATGATCATTTACAGATAATCACTAAGCGCATTGGTCCTTATAAGACAGAGACATGTTCTCTGTTTTCAGACTCATTGTCAAGGTTTTGATCAGCTTTAAATGATCGATCACTTACATGAGACGATGATCAGCTGATTGATCAGTAACAATAACGATTTCAGACCTGACGCCACCAAAAAAATGAATTACCTATCGATCAATAACACAAACAGCTGACAGAGGTGACAGATCACTGATCTCACTTGTTGATTAACCGCAGGTTGTGTCTGTTAGCATTAGCATCAGGTGCTAACAAGGTCACGCGCAGTTCCGGACTCACCTGCGGGCTGTAGGCGGCGGCGGGAGCTCCGGTAAGGCGCTGCGTCACTCCGTTCAGTTTGTAGTACATGTCTGACTGCGGTCACACACCTGGACTCACCTGAGCACGAGACGGTCTGACCTGTTCACACCGGAGACACGAGCTCACCTGCTGCTGCGCTGCTGACGACACTGTACTGCGTGGTGACATCAGAGAGGCACAGAAGGACCCGACGCAGAAGGTAGTACGTCATCTGCCTGATCGAAAAAAAGAAACCATACGCCTTATCGATACACAGAGTGATCGATCATTTTATGTGTTCATACTGGTGTTATTGATCATTTCATGTGTTTATATTGGTGTTATTGATCATTTCATGTGTTCATTTCAGTTATTGATCATTCTATGCAGTCATATCAGAGTTACTGAGAATTTAATGTGTTCATATTGCAGTTATTGATCATTTAATAAGATAAGATACACCTTTATTGATCCCATAATTGAGAAATTCCAGTGTTACATCAGTCAAGGAGAAAGAGTCAGATTAAAGATTTCAAAAATTCAAAAATGAATGTGTTCATATTGGAGTATTGATCATTTCATGTGTTCAAACTGGTGCTATTGATCATTTTATGTGTTCATATTGGTGTCATTGATCATTCCATGTGTTCATAGCTGTGTGTGTGTGTGTGTGTGTGTGTGTGTGTGTGTGTGTCTGTGTCTGTGAATTAATGCATGAATGAATGAATGTATGAATGGTGTGACCGGTTAAAGGCTCAGATCAGATTTTTTTTTCCATCTTTGCCTCACAAACAGGAAGCAAATAGTTTTTTTGTGGTTGAAAACAAAAGAATGAACACATGAACCAAACAACTGGATACAAAAACAGTTCAGGCGTCGATCAATAATAAAAAGTACGAGTCGTCTGATCGATACTCGTCAGGTTAAAGGGTCTGTGGAGCTTTGGTTTGAGCTCTGCAGTGTTTCACACCATAGAAGAAGAAAAAGTGTCATTAGTGAGATAATTCACACTTCAGATGTCTCCAACACTTCCAGTTCCTGTCTCAGAGTCTGCTGTAGCCATGGAAACTATGGACAGTGTCCAGCCTGTCCCAGCAGATCCAGTAACATCACAGCCTATTGGTTTAACCCGACAGTCCACTTCATGTCAGACGCTGGTCCTGAAGGGGGCGCTACAGGAAACAGCAACATGTGAGGAACAGGAAGTAGATCAGCTGATGTCCAAAGGGAAGCGTCCTGAAGGAGACGAGGCGTTGACGTGTTCACGGAGAACATCTGACAACCACTCGTCTGTTTCACAGATCAGTTCTTCAAAGGAACTGTGATGTTCCCGCAGAACTCAAAGTCAAAGTTAAATAAATAAATAATCATAACACTGAATAAGTAATAATATCACATGATAATAATAATTAAACAATTAATAATTACATAAACAATAATCAAAGGAGTAATGAGTCATAATTTAATAATTAAAGGGAAGTTCATCCACTTTTAGAGAAAAAGATAAAAACCACAAAGATTTGAATCTTAAAATGAACTGAATCTTTTTTCTGAGAAGAAAACAAAGACTGTCTGTGTATGTATGTGTGTGTGTTATAACACACACACATACATACACGTGTGTGTGTACAGAGTCGTGCAGAAGTTTGGGCCGCGCTGGTCACAGTGTCGTTTACTGTGAGTCTCACATGAGCTGATCTCCAGCACACATGAAGTTAAACATGTTAAACATGTGTCTGAAGATTTTAATCAAGATGTTAGTTACAGCTGAGCTGTGAGACAGCTGAGCAGTGAGACAGTTGAGCAGTGATACCTCTGAGCTGTGAGACAGCTGAGCAGTGAGACAGCTGAGCAGTGAGACCTCTGAGCTGTGAGACAGCTGAGCAGTGAGACAGCTGAGCAGTGAGACCTCTGAGCTGTGAGACAGCTGAGCAGTGAGACAGCTGAGCAGTGATACCTCTTAGCAGTGATACCTCTGAGCTGTGAGACAGCTGAGCAGTGAGACAGCTAAGCAGTGATACCTCTTAGCAGTGATACCTCTGAGCAGTGAGACAGCTGAGCAGTGATACCTCTGAGCTGTGAGACAGCTGAGCAGTGATACCTCTTAGCAGTGATACCTCTGAGCAGTGAGACAGCTGAGCAGTGAGACCTCTGAGCTGTGAGACCGCTGAGCAGTGAGACAGTTGAGCAGTGAGACCTCTGAGCTGTGAGACAGCTGAGCTGTGAGACAGCTAAGCAGTGATACCTCTTAGCAGTGAGACAGCTGAGCAGTGATACCTCTTAGCAGTGAGACCTCTGAGCTGTGAGACAGCTGAGCTGTGAGACAGCTAAGCAGTGATACCTCTTAGCAGTGAGACAGCTGAGCAGTGATACCTCTTAGCAGTGATACCTCTGAGCAGTGAGACAGCTGAGCAGTGAGACAGTTGAGCTGTGAGACCTCTGAGCAGTGATACCTCTGAGCTGTGAGACAGCTGAGCAGTGAGACCTCTGAGCTGTGAGACAGCTGAGCAGTGAGACAGCTGAGCAGTGAGACAGTTGAGCAGTGAGACAGCTGAGCAGTGAGACCTCTGAGCTGTGAGACAGCTGAGCTGTGAGACAGCTGAGCAGTGAGACCTCTGAGCTGTGAGACAGCTGAGCTGTGAGACAGCTGAGCAGTGAGACCTCTGAGCTGTGAGACAGCTGAGCTGTGAGACAGCTGAGCAGTGAGACCTCTGAGCTGTGAGACAGCTGAGCTGTGAGACAGCTAAGCAGTGATACCTCTTAGCAGTGAGACAGCTGAGCAGTGATACCTCTTAGCAGTGATACCTCTGAGCAGTGAGACAGCTGAGCAGTGAGACAGTTGAGCTGTGAGACCTCTGAGCAGTGATACCTCTGAGCTGTGAGACAGCTGAGCAGTGAGACCTCTGAGCTGTGAGACAGCTGAGCAGTGAGACAGTTGAGCAGTGAGAGCTCTGAGCAGTGAGACAGTTGAGCAGTGAGAGCTCTGAGCTGTGAGACAGTTGAGCAGTGAGAGCTCTGAGCTGTGAGACAGCTGAGCAGTGAGACCTCTGAGCTGTGAGACAGCTGAGCAGTGAGACCTCTGAGCAGTGAGACCTCTGAGCTGTGAGACAGGTGAGCAGTGAGACCTCTGAGCAGTGAGACCTCTGAGCTGTGAGACAGCTGAGCAGTGATACCTCTGAGCTGTGAGACAGCTGAGCAATGAGACAGCTGAGCAGTGAGACAGTTGAGCAGTGAGAGCTCTGAGCAGTGAGACAGTTGAGCAGTGAGAGCTCTGAGCTGTGAGACAGCTGAGCAGTGAGACCTCTGAGCTGTGAGACAGCTGAGCTGTGAGACAGCTAAGCAGTGATACCTCTTAGCAGTGAGACAGCTGAGCAGTGATACCTCTTAGCAGTGATACCTCTGAGCAGTGAGACAGCTGAGCAGTGAGACAGTTGAGCTGTGAGACCTCTGAGCAGTGATACCTCTGAGCTGTGAGACAGCTGAGCAGTGAGACCTCTGAGCTGTGAGACAGCTGAGCAGTGAGACAGTTGAGCAGTGAGAGCTCTGAGCAGTGAGACAGTTGAGCAGTGAGAGCTCTGAGCTGTGAGACAGTTGAGCAGTGAGAGCTCTGAGCTGTGAGACAGCTGAGCAGTGAGACCTCTGAGCTGTGAGACAGCTGAGCAGTGAGACCTCTGAGCAGTGAGACCTCTGAGCTGTGAGACAGGTGAGCAGTGAGACCTCTGAGCTGTGAGACAGCTGAGCAGTGATACCTCTGAGCTGTGAGACAGCTGAGCAATGAGACAGCTGAGCAGTGAGACAGCTGAGCAGTGAGAGCTCTGAGCTGTGAGACAGCTGAGCAGTGAGACCTCTGAGCAGTGAGACCTCTGAGCAGTGATGCCTCTGAGCTGTGGGACAGCTGAGCAATGAGACAGCTGAGCAGTGATACCTCTGAGCTGTGAGACAGCTGAGCAGTGAGACAGCTGAGCAGTGAGACCTCTGAGCAGTGATACCTCTGAGCTGTGAGACAGCTGAGCAATGAGACAGCTGAGCAGTGATACCTCTGAGCTGTGAGACAGCTGAGCAGTGAGACAGCTGAGCAGTGAGACCTCTGAGCTGTGAGACAGCTGAGCAGTGAGACAGCTGAGTAGTGAGACCTCTGAGCAGTGATACCTCTGAGCTGTGAGACAGCTGAGCAGTGAGACAGTTGAGCAGTGAGACTTCTGAGCTGTGAGACAGCTGAGCAGTGAGACAGCTGAGCAGTGAGACCTCTGAGCAGTGATACCTCTGAGCTGTGAGACAGCTGAGCAGTGAGACAGTTGAGCAGTGAGACTTCTGAGCTGTGAGACAGCTGAGCAGTGATACCTCTGAGCTGTGAGACAGCTGAGCAGTGAGACCTCTGAGCTGTGAGACAGCTGAGCAGTGAGACAGCTGAGTAGTGAGACCTCTGAGCAGTGATACCTCTGAGCTGTGAGACAGCTGAGCAGTGAGACAGTTGAGCAGTGAGACTTCTGAGCTGTGAGACAGCTGAGCAGTGATACCTCTGAGCTGTGAGACAGCTGAGCAGTGAGACAGTTGAGCAGTGAGACTTCTGAGCTGTGAGACAGCTGAGCAGTGAGACAGCTGAGCAGTGAGACCTCTGAGCAGTGATACCTCTTAGCAGTGATACCTCTGAGCTGTGAGACAGTTGAGCAGTGAGACAGCTGAGCAGTGAGACAGCTGTCCCCAGGGTCTCTTGTTGACAGTGTTTTCAGGTCACTTGGTCATGTCACTAAGAAATGGACATTAACAGGAAGTGTGGAGGTGATGCTGAAAACTGTGTGAGAGAGGAAGAGTGGTGGTGCACTGTTGTACTGAGCAGACACACCTGGACAGGTATGACCTTCATGGAAGGGTCACCAGAAGAAAACTTGTCCTGTGTCCTCACCACTACATTCACACTCACAGGTTTGTGAAGGGACATCGAGACAAGACTGATGCTTTATGGAAACACGTCCTGTGAGCAAAGGGACACCTGTCCACCTGTTACAGACGGGGTGGACGGATGAGACAGAGGGACACCTGTCCACCTGTTACAGACGGGGTGGACGGATGAGACAAAGGGACACCTGTCCACCTGTTACAGACGGGGTGGACGGATGAGACAGAGGGACACCTGTCCACCTGTTACAGACGGGGTGGACGGATGAGACAAAGGGACACCTGTCCACCTGTTACAGACGGGGTGGACGGATGAGACAGAGGGACACCTGTCCACCTGTTACAGACGGGGTGGACGGATGAGAAATCCACAATGGACGCCCTGAAGAGGAGCCAGCTGAAGGTTAGGCCACGCCGCTCACAGTCCCCTGACCTAAACAACATGTGTGGATAGAGCTCAAAGAGTAGAGCATGAAGAAATCCTCCAAACAAGAACTGAGAGACTCTGAAGAAGAAGAAGAAGAAGAAGAAGAAGAAGAAGGGGCCCTACTAAGCACTGACCCTGCAGGGGGCCCAAACTTTGGCTTCAGGACCTTTTTTTGTTATTTTGAAACTGTAAAAGATGAAATTAAAAGTTTAATCTTTATTAAAATATTAAACAAATGTTTCATCTTTAACTTCATGACTTTTATAGATCAGTTCTTCTACTCACAGTAACTACGTGACTCTGTAGGTTTGTGTCCTCCTCATATCTCGAGAAGCGTTCATCAGATCTACTTCACACTCGGCAGGTGTATTTCTGGGGACTCAAACAGAACAGTCCCTACAGCATTCAACAACAGATGATCAAAGACAGACCGGAGATATTATATCGTGGTAAACTCAAATATTTTAAGCGTCAATGACGTAACTTTTGCAGTTAAAGATTTTGTTCTTGGACTCAAGGAAGTGCAGAACTCTACAGAGTCAAACATGAGGTCACAGCGAGCCATCGGCGGATCACTGACTGCAGGTCATGTTGGATATATTGATGTTACAGCCGAACTCTTCTTCAGTTTCCCGGAGTCAACGGGACAGGGTCTTACAGGATCAGAGACACTCTGCTGCAGCAACTCAGAGTGTGAACATTCTCCATACGAACCTTTAAAACTAACAACGTTACCACCGGTAAAATACCTCTGTTAACAAAACCCATTCTCAACTTTATAAACAGTGGTTCAAGAAAGTGACTAATTAAAACTTCCACTGACTGTATTTATTTTATTGTGACTGTAAGCAGCTGCGACTCATGTGAGTGATGTGACTATGTCACAGCAGGTGACAAGTGTGTTCCTCAGGACCTAAAGAAGAGAACAGTTAACTATGAAGTTGTTCGTATGAGCAGTTCTCGAGAGTTCATATCAGACACTCAACTGGTTTAATTCATGCTGAATAATAAAAACCACCAAATTCACAGCACTGAAATATTTTACTTTGAAAATCGTCACCTTTGTTGCTGCCGTCCTCATTAGATACATGACAGACTGAACGCAAACATAAATCTGTGATAAGAGCCAGATATTAGACCAATCACATCTGTTAAAACATCTACTGATCAATTCATCCATTCATTTTCATCCTCTTATCAGGGACTGGGTCTTGTCCTCTATACATCCCTCTCCCCAGCTCCGTCCTCCAGCTCCTCCTGGAGGAAGGGAGGGAAGCGTTCCCAGACCAGATGAGATCTATAATCCCTCCAGTGTGTTCTGGGTCTGCCCTGGGGCCTCCTACCAGCTGGACCAGGAGGATCCTGATCAGATGTTGAACCACCTCAACATGAAGGAGCAGCGGCTCTACTCCGAGCTCCCTCCAGATGTCTGACTCCTCCCCCTATCTCTAAGGCTGAGCCCAGACACCCTACAGAGGAAACTCATTTCAGACGCTTGTATCTGTGACCTCATTCTTTCAATCACTACCCAGAGCTCATGACCATAGCTGAGGGTTGGTACGGAGATGGAACCACATTATCTGCAAATAACAGAGACGCAATTCTGAGGTCCCCAAACTGTACCCCTTCCTCTCCCTGGCTGCACCTCGAGATCCTCTCCTTGAAAATCACAAACAGGATGGAACAACACCCACTGAGTTTGATGACACAGCTCTCGGCGACTCACACAGGGACCGGATGGATAGCAGTGACCCCGGTCCCTTGTATACCTGCAGGAATACAAGGGACATGTCCTCTGAAATATGTCTGCTAACATGTCGTACGGCGACAGTCCTCTGAAATACGTCTAACATATCGTATTGCGACAGTCCTCTGAAATACATCTGCTAACATGTCATACGGTGACAGTCCTCTGAAATATGTCTACCATGGCGTACAGCGACAGTCCTCTGAAATACATCTGCTTACATGTCGTACGTTGATCGTTCACAGTGTTCAGTTTATCAGTTCCTTTTCTTTTTGTCAGGTAAATAAAAATTCAAGTTCCAACAGTTAGATGAACATTAATGTGACTCTTAAAAAGCTGATGGGACATCGCTGCCACTGGCATTTAAATTCTCCACAGAGTGACAGTCAGCTGATCAAGGTCATGTTGTATCCATGTCAGCAGCAACGTTGCTCAGTTGCTCGTTGGTCAGTTGATGAATTCGGCAGACAGGCTGTGGGTGCAGCGGGCGGAGCGCACCTTGAGCTCGTGGTAGCACTGGATGAAGCTGTGGTAGATGAAGGTGATCGGCAGCGCCAGCAACACGATGCCACTCACCACGCAGAGGCCACCCAACACACGACCCGCCACCGTCACTGGGTACATGTCCCCGTATCCCACTGTCGTCATGGAGATGATCACCCACCAGCAGGCAGCGGGGATGCTGGCATAGTCCTGGTTTCCGGTCTCCAGGTCCAGGCCATGCTCCAGCAGCTGGGCCAGTGCGCTGAAGATCGCCATGGCGACACAGATGAATATCAGCAGCATCATCATCTCGCGATAGCAGCGCCGCAGCGTCAGTCCAAGCGTCTGCAGGCCTAGGAAGTGACGAGCCAGTTTGATCACCCAGAAGATTCGCATGATGCGCAGGACGCGCAGTGTGACGCCGGCCCGCTGCAGCTGGGAGTTCTCCCCCGTCAGGATCGTCATGGTAACAGAGACATAGTACGGCGTGATAGCCAGCAGGTCGATGATGTTCAGAGGACAACGGACAAACTCACATTTGTCCCGAGACACAAGGAAACGGACGATACACTCCGCTGTGAACCAACCAATACACACCGCCTCAATGATCCTGCAGTGAAAGACAGACAGAGGACCAATCAAAGACAGGGGACAGAGATAGAGGACTAATCAGAGACAGGGGACAGAGACAGAGGACCAATCAGAGATGTGGAACAGAGACAGAGGACCAATCAGAGAGAGGACAGATGGAGGACCAATCAGAGACAGGAGACAGACAGAGGACCAATCAGAGAGAAGAAAGAGACAGAAGACCAATCAGAGAGAGGATAGACAGAGGATCAATCAGACAGAAGACAGAGACAGAGGATCAATCAGAGAGAGGACAGATAGACAGAGGACCAATCAGAGACGTGGAACAGAGACAGAGGACCAATCACAGAGAAGACAAACAGACAGAGTGCCAATCAGAGACATGGAACAGAGACAGAGGACCAATCAGAGAGAAGACAGACAGAGGACCAATCAGAGACATGGAACAGAGACAGAGGACCAATCAGAGACAGGGGACAGACATAGGACCAATCAGAGAGAAGACAGAGACAGAAGACCAAACAGAGAAAGGAGACAGACAGAGGACCAATCAGAGAGAGGATAGACAGAGGACCAATCAGAGATAAGACAGAGACAGAGGACCAATCAGAGAGAGGATAGACAGAGGACCAATCAGAGAGAAGACAGAGACAGAGAACCAATCAGAGAGAAGACAGACAGACAGAGGACCAATCAGAGATGTGGACAAGAGACAGAGGACCAATCAGAGAGAAGACAGACAGACAGAGGACCAATCAGAGACATGGAACAGAGACAGAGGACCAATCAGAGACGGGGGACAGACATAGGACCAATCAGAGAGAAGACAGAGACAGAAGACCAAACAGAGAAAGGAGACAGACAGAGGACCAATCAGAGAGAAGACAGAGACAGAGGACCAATCAGAGAGAGGATAGACAGAGGACCAATCAGAGAGAAGACAGAGACAGAGAACCAATCAGAGAGAAGACAGACAGACAGAGGACCAATCAGAGATGTGGACCAGAGACAGAGGACCAATCAGAGAGAAGACAGACAGACAGAGGACCAATAAGAGACATGGAACAGAGACAGAGGACCAATCAGAGATGTGGAACAGAGACAGAGGACCAATCAGAGACGTGGAACAGAGACAGAGCACCAATCACAGAGAAGACAGACAGACAGAGTGCCAATCAGAGACATGGAACAGAGACAGAGGACCAATCAGAGAGAAGACAGACAGACAGAGGACCAATCAGAGACATGGAACAGAGACAGAGGACCAATCAGAGAGAAGACAGACAGACAGAGGACCAATCAGAGACATGGAACAGAGACAGAGGACCAATCAGAGACATGGAACAGAGACAGAGGACCAATCAGAGACAGGGGACAGACAGAGGACCAATCAGAGAGAAGACAGAGACAGAAGACCAATCAGAGAGAGAGGATAGACAGAGGATCAATCAGAGAGAAGACAGAGACAGAGGACCAATCAGAGAGAAGACAGAGACAGAGGACCAATCAGAGAGAGGATAGACAGAGGATCAATCAGAGAGAAGACAGAGACAGAGGACCAATCAGAGAGAAGACAGACAGACAGAGGACCAATCAGAGACGTGGACCAGAGACAGAGGACCAATCAGAGAGAAGACAGACAGACAGAGGACCAATCAGAGACGTGGAACAGAGACCGAGGACCAATCAGAGACATGGAACAGAGACAGAGACCAATCAGAGATGTGGAACAGAGACAGAGGACCAATCAGAGACGTGGAACAGAGACAGAGGACCAATCAGAGACATGGAACAGAGACAGAGGACCAATCAGCCACATGGAACAGAGACAGAGACCAATCAGAGACATGGAACAGAGACAGAGGACCAATCAGAGACATGGAACAGAGACAGAGGACCAATCAGAGACGTGGAACAGAGACAGAGGACCAATCAGAGACATGGAACAGAGACAGAGGACCAATCAGCCACATGGAACAGAGACAGAGACCAATCAGAGACATGGAACAGAGACAGAGACCAATCAGAGACATGGAACAGAGACAGAGGACCAATCAGAGAGAAGACAGACAGACAGAGGACCAATCAGAGACATGGAACAGAGACAGAGGACCAATCAGAGAGAAGACAGACAGACAGAGGACCAATCAGAGACATGGAACAGAGACAGAGGACCAATCAGAGACATGGAACAGAGACAGAGGACCAATCAGAGACAGGGGACAGACAGAGGACCAATCAGAGAGAAGACAGAGACAGAAGACCAATCAGAGAGAGAGGATAGACAGAGGATCAATCAGAGAGAAGACAGAGACAGAGGACCAATCAGAGAGAAGACAGAGACAGAGGACCAATCAGAGAGAGGATAGACAGGGGATCAATCAGAGAGAAGACAGAGACAGAGGACCAATCAGAGAGAAGACAGACAGACAGAGGACCAATCAGAGACATGGAACAGAGACAGAGGACCAATCAGAGAGAAGACAGACAGACAGAGGACCAATCAGAGACATGGAACAGAGACAGAGACCAATCAGAGACATGGAACAGAGACAGAGGACCAATCAGAGAGAAGACAGACAGACAGAGGACCAATCAGAGACATGGAACAGAGACAGAGGACCAATCAGAGAGAAGACAGACAGACAGAGGACCAATCAGAGACATGGAACAGAGACAGAGGACCAATCAGAGAGAAGACAGACAGACAGAGACCAATCAGAGACATGGAACAGAGACAGAGGACCAATCAGAGAGAAGACAGACAGACAGAGGACCAATCAGAGACATGGAACAGAGACAGAGGATCAATCAGAGAGAAGACAGAGACAGAGGACCAATCAGAGAGAAGACAGAGACAGAGGACCAATCAGAGAGAGGATAGACAGAGGATCAATCAGAGAGAAGACAGAGACAGTGAACCAATCAGAGAGAAGACAGACAGACAGAGGACCAATCAGAGACGTGGACCAGAGACAGAGGACCAATCAGAGACAGGGGGACAGACAGAGGACCAATCAGAGAGAAGACAGAGACAGAAGACCAATCAGAGAGAGAGGATAGACAGAGGATCAATCAGAGAAGACAGAGACAGAGGACCAATCAGAGAGAAGACAGAGACAGAGGACCAATCAGAGAGAGGATAGACAGAGGATCAATCAGAGAGAAGACAGACAGACAGAGGACCAATCAGAGACGTGGACCAGAGACAGAGGACCAATCAGAGAGAAGACAGACAGACAGAGGACCAATCAGAGACGTGGAACAGAGACAGAGGACCAATCAGAGACGTGGAACAGAGACAGAGGACCAATCAGAGACGTGGAACAGAGACAGAGGACCAATCAGAGACATGGAACAGAGACAGAGGACCAATCAGAGACGTGGAACAGAGACAGAGGACCAATCAGAGACATGGAACAGAGACAGAGACCAATCACATAGAGGACAGAATGTAAACAGAGAACATACTGACTCTCAGTCTGCACCCTCAGGTGTCCCCAGTCCTACCTGTGCTGGTCCAGGGTCTCAGCGGTCTTCCAGTCCGGTAAGGTGCTGGCACACAGCATCACCATGGAAATGATGACAAACAGCATGGACACTGAGGCGAGGACCTGTGCCACCAGGGAGGACGTGGGCTCCTCGAATGTCCTCCGTATCGTCTCCAGCCAGCGGCTCTGCGGCTCCTCAGGACATCGGAACTCCTCCTCAGGGAAGAAGTGGACGAAACAGTCGGACATGCGGTGGTCGAGGAGCCGCTGGCAGCAGGGCTGGAGGTCGGAGCTCTCCAGGCCCCAGTACAGCATCTCATTGTAGAAGGACAGCTCACACATGTGCGGGACGAAGCGCAGCTTCCCATGCTGCACATACAGCATGATGAAGCTGAAGGCCTCCGAGTGGCGGTCGAAGAAGAACTCATTTCTGTCGCGGTCGTAGTCGTCACAGAGCTCCAGCAGTTCGCTCTCCGACACACAGCGGTGCAGCCGGCTGAGCCTGCTCAGAGGGAGGCGCTTCATCAGCTCCGCAGAGAAGGAAAACCGCCGCCCGCCGACATTCAGGGTGCAAAGACTGTTGCCGAACTTCATCCTTGTTTTCTTACAAACTCAGACGGTGTCTGGACTCCGTCTTCTGTTAGAAACTTCGCCTGAATTTGGACTCCATCCTTTGTTATAAACTCAAGACCTCCAACTGCGTCCGGACTCTGTCTTCCGTCCGAAGCAGTTTCGTCTCACCAACTTCCTGTTTTCAATTGTGTACAGGAACTCTTTGCCTTTGGAGAAAGACATAAAAATGTTTCAGTGACCAAGAACAACAACAACAACAATGGGAGGAGTCTTATTTCGGACCTACATAGACTTTAAATGATCTCTTACATGTTTTAATGTTCCTGAAGACGTCGTCCTGTGACATCAGAGACAGACGGACAGATCTAGGATCAGACACCCGGGAAGATCCAGGATCAACTGTGACCACACACTGTGTGTTTAAATTCACCTGATGAAGCAGCAGCTCATTGTTTCTAAAGTCTCGTCGGAGGATCCTGTCGGACTTCTGCTGTGTTTCCCTCTCTGTTGAATCTGAGACTGAAGAGCAGCAGCAGCAGCAGCTCCTCCTCCTCCTCCTCCTCCTCCTCTTCCTAAGATTGGAGAGGAGGACGATCAGAGTCGATGATTCAGGCAGCAGTCGGTCAGAGCTGCAGAGCATCTGAACCTCCACAAACCTGCCCAGTGTCTGACAGACTGAAGACAGCTGCTCGTTTTCACCGTCATCCTCCTCCTCTTCCTCAGATCTGCCCCCCCCCCCATCAGAATTAAATATGTTGCTGTGATGTTTCAGTGAGGATGAGGAGCAGATATGAATAATGGTTCACATGTTACTGATGAAGAGGCAGCAGCAGGTTTCTGTGAGGAAACATCTCCCTCTGCTGGATGACTCAGTGAACTGAAGATCATCTGAACAGGAAGTAAATACTCACGTCTAAAAGTCAGGAGGAGATTTAAATCACCTTCACACCGTCAGCAGATAAAGGGCACTAACACACCTCATGTTAAAACACAAGGAGGGAAACGTGTTTTAATGCAGCCTGACACTTAATAATCAGAGGTGATGTGCGAGCAGAACTTCATACAGACAAGTTCTGGACAATAAAAATAGTTTATTATTGACGTGCATCAGACAGGCTCTGCCCCCTTCATGGATTCATCATGTTTTATCTGCTCTGTGAGAATGTGGAACGATAATGAGCTGAGAAACATATCTGAAGTTGAAAAGTAGCTCAGAGAGTTCAGGAGTAGAAAACAAACGTTCCTCACTGAACAGCTGAGACTCGTATTACCATCTGAGGGTGAAGAACACAACAGAGTGATGTCATCATGATGTCATGATGTTCAAATAAAGTACTGTCACATGATCCATACACGATGCCTGAGGACAGTCAGGTGGTAAGATCATTCTGCACAGTGAGAACTTTTACTGCTGGGACTTAAAGTTCATTGTGATGATACTTTACTGATTTAAAACACACAATATTTATAGAGTTTGTCAAAGATCTGAGAACACTGACAAATTTCAGCTCAGCGTCAGAGTTTAAACGTCATTTATAACTGCGGAGTTCACATGTTATAGTGGTCCAGTAGAATTTACCTGAAACACATCCTGGAGTCACACAGAGGAAACTGACACATTAGCTTCTAATCTGCAGTTAGGAACAACAGAAACATTTAACAAAGGGAATGTTACTAAATTCAGCTTAGTTATAACTCACAAGTATCAACAATAAGACAGCTGTCTCATACGAGGAACATTTCCCCACAAGAACAACATGCTAACGTTATTACCACAAGCCTATGGTATTATACATTGTATAAATTAGCCAAGCAGCGAGCAGAGTTTAGTGGAGAACAGCTGTAGAAAAGCTGGGGAACATGTGGGGAACAGCTGGAGAACAGCTGGAGAATGTGGAGAACATGTGGAGAACAGCTGGAGAACATATTTAATAAACAACAATGTGTAAAACAGCTAGAGAACATGTGGAGAACAGCTGGATAACAGCTGGTGAACAGCTGGAGAACATGTGTAGGACAGCTGGAGAACAGCTGGAGAACATGTGTAGGACAGCTGGATAACAGCTGGTGAACAGCTGGAGAACATGTGTAGGACAGCTGGTGAACAGCTGGAGAACATGTGTAGGACAGCTGGAGAACAGCTGGAGAACAAGTATAAACAGCTGGAGAACATATTTAATAAACAACAATGTGAAAAACAGCTGGAGAACATGTGTAGGACAACTGGAGAACATATTTAATAAACAACAATGTGTAAAACAGCTGGAGAACATGTGTAGGACAGCTGGAGAACAGCTGGAGAACAAGTATAAAACAGCTGGGGAACATATTTAATAAACAACAATGTGTAAAACAACTGGAGAACATGTGGAGAACTTGTGGAGAACAGCTGGAGAACATCAATCAATCAATCAATCAATTTTATTTATAAAGCCCAATATCACAAATCACAATTTGCCTCACAGGGCTTTACAGCATACGACATCCCTCTGTCCTTTGGACCCTCACAGCTGATCAGGAAAAACTCCCCCAAAAAAAACTTTAATGGGGAAAAAAATTGGTAGAAACCTCAGGAAGAGCAACTGAGGAGGGATCCCTCTTCCAGGACGGACAGACGTGCAATAGATGTCGTACAGAACAGATCAGCATAATAAATTAACAGTAATCCGTATGACACAATGAGAGAGAGAGAGAGAGAGAGAGAGAGAGAGAGAGAGACAGACAGACAGAGACAGAAAGAGAGAGAGAGAGACAGAGAGAGACAGAGAGAGAGAGAGAGACAGACAGACAGACAGACAGACAGACAGACAGACAGACAGAGACAGAGAGAGACAGAGAGAGAGAGAGAGATGCAGGACAGATGGTAATGACAGTAGCTTACAACAACATTAATGAAAGTAATAATATTAAAACTATAATTCTGGCTACTGTGGTACAATATGCTGAAAGTATATATTAATATCTGACAGTATACATGTGTGACAATAGTCATATGTGTATAATAACAGTAGAAGTATGACTAATGACTAATGATGGCAGCAGCAGCAGCAGGAGGCATCTGGCAGGACCACGGCAGCAGCACAACCACACACGTCACGCTGTCCAGGCACCGCTGTGATATGAGTTAATCTGAGAGACAGTGGAGCACAAAGGCTCCGGAGAAGAAGCCGAGTTAGTGACATCCAGAATGGCCGAGTTACCAAGATGCAGTAATAGAATACGAGAGAGAGAGAGAGAGAGAGAGAGAGAGAGAGAGATAGAGAGAGAGAGAGAAGGCGAGAAGGTGCCCGGTGTATTATAGGGGGGTCCTCCGGCAGACTAGGCCTAAGTCAGCCTAACTAGGGGCTGGTACAGGGCAAGCCTGAGCCAGCCCTAACTATAAGCTTTATCAAAGAGGAAAGTCTTAAGTCTAGTCTTAAATGTGGAGACGGTGTCTGCCTCCCGGACCGTAACAGGAAGATGATTCCACAGGAGAGGAGCCTGATAGCTGAAGGCTCTGGCTCCTGATCTACTTTTGGAGACTTTAGGGACCACGAGTAACCCTGTGTTCTCAGAGCGCAGTGTTCTGGTGGGATAATATGGCACTATGAGCTCTCTAAGATATGACGGAGCTTGACCACTTAGAGCTTTATAAGTTAACAGTAGGATTTTAAATTCAATTCTGGATTTTACAGGGAGCCAGTGCAGAGAAGCTAAAACAGGAGAAATATGATCTCGTTTCTTAGTTCCTGTTAGTTCCTGTTGTTGAATTCTGAATTAGCTGGAGAGTTTTTAAGGACTTACTAGAGCTACCTGATAATAAAGAGTTACAGTAATCCAGCCTTGATGTAACAAAAGCGTGGACCAATTTTTCTGCATCTTTTTGGGTCAGGATAGGCCTAATTTTCACAATATTACACAGGTGAAAAAATGCAGTCCGTGAGGTTTGTTTTAAATGAGAATTAAAAAGACAAATCTTGATCAAATGTTACCCTGAGGTTTCTTACGGTAGTGCTAGAGGCCAGATAAAGAGTCTCTGAGTTGTTTGGGGCCAAGAACAATAACTTCAGTTTTGTTTGAATTTAACGGAAATCAGGAAATTGGTGCTCATTCAGGTTTTTATGTCTTTAAGGCAGTTATGGAGTTTAGTTAATTGATTAGATTCTTCTGGCTTCATCGATAAATACAACTGTGTATCATCCGCATAACAATGGAAATTTATAGAGTGATTTCTAATGATGTTACCTAAAGGAAGCATATATAGAGTAAATAGGATTGGTCCGAGCACAGAACCTTGCGGAACTCCAAAACAAACTTTGGTACGTAAGGATGATTCATTATGAACGTGAACAAACTGAAAACGATCAGATAAATAAGATTTAAACCAGCTCAGTGCAGAACCTTTTAGGCCAATTAAGTGTTCCAGTCTCTGTAGAAGAAGTTGATGGTCAATAGTGTCAAACACTGCACTAACAACTAATAAAACAAGTACAGAGACGAGTCCTTTGTCTGAAGCAATCAGAAGATCATTTGTAATTTTAACTAGTGCTGTCTCAGTGCTATGATGCACTTTAAATCCTGACTGAAATTCCTCAAATAAATTATTATCATGGAGAAAATCACACAGCTGGTCTGCGACTACTTTCTCAAGGATCTTTGACTTAAAGGGAAGATTAGATATTGGTCTATAGTTGGCTAACACCTCTGGATCCAGGGTGGGCTTTTTTAGTAGAGGTTTAATTACAGCTACCTTAAAAGACTGTGGTACATAGCCTGTTAATAAGGATATATTGATCATATCTAATATATGAGTGTTAACTAAAGGTAAGACCTCCTTAAGTAGCCTAGTTGGGATGGGGTCTAAGAGACACATTGATGATTCAGATGAAGAAATCACTGCTGTCAATTCTTGATGAGAAATTGGGGAGAAGCAATCTAAATATATATTAAGTTTTACAGCTGTGTTTGAGGTTAGATAGGTACTATCTGAGGACAGGAGGTCATGAATTTTGCCTCTAATAGTTAGAATTTTGTCATTAAAAAAGCTCATAAAATCATTACTGCTAAGGGCTAAAGGAATACAAGGCTCAATAGAGCTTTGACTCTCAGTCAGCCTGGCTACAGTGCTGAAAAGAAACCTGGGGTTGTTCTTGTTTTCTTCTATTAATGCTGAGTAATAGTTTGCTCTGGCATTGCAGAGTTTAATCTGAGACTGTCTGTCCAGATTAAACGAGATTCTTCCAGTTTGGTTAATCGCCATTTCCTTTCAAATTTTCACGATATTTGTTTTAACCTACGGGTTTGAGAGTTATACCAAGGAGCGAACTTTCTTTGCTTTTTTAACTTCTTTTTAAGAGGAGCTACAGAGTTGAGTGTTGTTCGCAGCGAGCCTACGGCGCTATCAACAAGATGATCAATTCCGGAGAGGTTAAAGTCAGTACGGGTAAACTCTGTTACTGAAGGACTTGGTATTGAATTTAACGACAGAGTAATCATTTCCTTAATTTTTGCGACAGCACTATCTGATAAACATCTAGAATAGTAACTGTTGCTGAGTGGCGTGTAATCGAGTAAAAAGAAATCAAAAGTAATCAGATAATGATCCGATAGCGACGGATTCTGTGGAAAGACTTTTAGGTTATCAATTTCAATTCCATACGTCAGAACTAGATCGAGGGTATGGTTAAAACAGTGAGTGGGTTCATGTACACCCTGACTGAAGCCAATGGAGTCTATTAATGAGATAAACGCGGTAGCCAGGGAGTCATTATCAACGTCGACATGAATGTTAAAATCGCCTACAATAATAACTTTATCTGATTTAAGAACTAAACTGGATAAAAACTCTGAGAATTCAGATAAAAATTCAGAATACAGGCCAGGAGCACGGTACACTATAACAAATAAAAGTGGCTGTGAGGTTTTCCAGGTCGGATGTAAAAGACTAAGAACGAGGCTTTCAAATGAATTATAATCTAGTTTAGGTTTAGGGCTGATTAACAGACTAGAGTTAAAAATGGCTGCAACTCCCCCTCCTCGGCCGCTGCCTCGAGGAATGTGGGTATTATTATGACTGGGAGGAGTGGACTCATTTAGACTGACATATTCATCTTGACACAGCCAGGTTTCAGTGAGACTGAGTAAATCAATATGATTATCTGATATTAATTCATTTACTAACACTGCTTTAGACGACAGAGACCTGATATTTAACAGTCCGCATTTAATTCTCCTCTTTTGTCTTTCTGTCACAGAAGAGGTTTTAATTTTTATGAGGTTGTTATGCACAACTCCTCTTTGTTTAATTTTAGATTTAAATAATTTAGGTGGTCGGGGGACAGACACCGTTTGTATAAACCTATGAAAACTATGGCTGGGTAACTGAACTAGAAGCTCAGAGAGGCGTTTAGGACTGCGACTCTCTGTCCTGGTCTCAACTCTGGGTTGTCAGGGATTTAAATTACTAATAAAGTTTGCCAGGTTCCCAGAAATGAGAGCAGCTCCATCCAAAGTGGGATGAATGCCGTCTCTCCTAATAAGACCAGGTTTTCCCCGGAAAGTTTGCCAATTATTAACGAAACCCACATCGTTTGCTGGACACCACCTGGACAGCCAGTGATTAAATGATGACATGCGGCTAAACATGTCATCAGTGGTCAGATTTGGGAGGGGTCCAGAGAAAACTACGGAGTCCGACTGAATGGTTTTCCATGGTGCGGAGCCGCGCTTCTAATTCACTATGCGTCGCCTCCAACGCAGCAAATAAGCTACACTTATTACAGTTACCACTGTCACTAAAGGAGGCAGAGGCATAACTGAACATCTGGCACACCGAGCATGAAAGAGCAGAGGGAGAAGCCATCGCTAACTGTAAAGCTAATGTAGCTACCAAGGCTAGTAACATGCAAACAACAGCTAAGAGATTAGCGAGAAAGTCGTAGAAAGGAGGAGAGCTACATGTGCTTAAACAGAACTAGTGTGGGTTAAGACTTGAAGTAGACGTTAAAGCAACTCAAGTGAGAAAGCAGGCTGGTAGAATCCACCAGAGAAGTACAGAGATGCTGTCACAGAAACACCGGAAATGACACAACTCGCTTACCACAATACGTCAGCACGTCAGCATGAACATGTGTAGGACAGCTGGAGAACATGTGTAGGACAGCTGGAGAACATGTTGAGAACAGCTGGAGAACATTTGGAGAACAGCTGGAGAACGTGTAAAAACAGCTGAAGAATAGCTGGATAACATTGAGAACAGCTGGAGAACAGCTGGTGAATAGCTGGAAAACGTGTGGAACAGCAAGAGAAAATATGGCAAACAGCTGGAGAAGAGCTGGAGAACATGTGGAGAAATGTGGAGAACAGGTGGAAAAAAGCTGCAGAAAAGCTAGAGAACGTGGAGAACAGCTGGGAACGTGTGGAGAGCAGCTGGAGAACATGCAGAGAACAGCTGGAGAACATGTGGAGAGCAGCTGGAGAACATGTGGGGAACATGTAGAGGACATGTGTAATAAGGGTAGAGAACATGTAGAGAACTTTTCGAGAACATGTGGAGAGTAGCTGTAGAACAGCTGGAGAATGTGTGGAGAACAGCTAGGGGACATGTGGAGAACAGCTGGACCGCATGTGGAGAACAACTGGAGAACATGTGGAGAACATGTGGGGAACAGCTGGAGAACATGTGTAGAACATGTGGAGAACAGCTAGAGAACAGCTGGAGAACATGTGGAGAACGTGTTGAGAAAACTGTAGAACAGCTGGGGATCAGCTGGAGAACAACTGGAAAACATGTGGAGAACAGCTGGAGAACATGTAGAGAGCAGCTGGAGAACATGTGGAGAGCAGCTGGAGGACATGTGGAGAACATGTGTAGAACAGCTAGAGAACAGCTGGAGAACATGTGAAGAGCAGCTGGAGAATATCTGGAGAACATGTGAAGAGCAGCTGGAGAACATGTGTAGAACAGCTAGAGAACAGCTGGAGAACATGTGGAGAAAAACTGGAGAACAGCTGGGTATCAGCTGGAGAATATGTGGAGAACAGCTGGAGAACAGCTGGAGAACAGCTGGAGAACATGTGGAGAACAGCTGGAGAACATGTGAAGAGCAGCTGGAGAACATGTAAAGAGCAGCTGGAGAAGATGTGGAGAACAGCTGGAGAACATGTGAAGAGCAATTGGAGACCATGTGTAGAACAGCTGGAGACCATGTGGAGAGCAAGTGTAGAACAGCTGGAGACCATGTGAAGACCATGTGTAGAACAGTTGGAGAACATGTGGAGACCATGTGTAGAACAGCTGGAGAACATGTGGAGACCATGTATAGAATAGCTGGAGACCATGTGGAGACCGTGTGTATAACAGCTGGAGAACATGTGAAGAGCAGCTGGAGAAGATGTGGAGAACAGCTGGAGAACATGTGAAGAGCAATTGGAGACCATGTGTAGAACAGCTGGAGACCATGTGGAGAGCATGTGTAGAACAGCTGGAGACCATGTGGAGAGCATGTGTAGAACAGCTGGAGACCATGTGAAGACCATGTGTAGAACAGTTGGAGAACATGTGGAGACCATGTGTAGAACAGCTGGAGAACATGTGGAGACCATGTATAGAATAGCTGGAGACCATGTGGAGACCGTGTGTATAACAGCTGGAGAACATGTGAAGAGCAGCTGGAGAACATGTGTTGGAGAACATGTGGAGAACAGCTGGAGACCATGTGTAGAACAGCTGGAGAACATGTGGAGACCGTGTGTATAACAGCTGGAGAACATGTGAAGAGCAGCTGGAGAACATGTGTTGGAGAACATGTGGAGAACAGCTGGAGACCATGTGTAGAACAGCTGGAGAACATGTGGAGACCGTGTGTATAACAGCTAGAGAACATGTGAAGAGCAGCTGCAGAACAGCTGGAGAACATGTGAAGAGCAATTGGAGAACATGTGGAGACCATGTGTAGAACAGCTGGAGAACATGTGGAGACCATGTGTAGAACAGCTGGAGAACACGTGGGGAATGTGTGGAGGACATGTGAAATCAAATCAAATCAAATCAAATCAAATGCCTTTATTGTCATTGCACAGCTGTACAACAAAAGTCAAGTGCAACTACCTTGTGGTAAAAAAAAGACAACACAACAACATAACAACAGCAAGAGTTAAATAAATAAATAAGCAGTAATAAATAAAAGCTGTAAAAACAAAATCAATGTATTGCAAACACGCCCGACCCCCCCCCCCCCCCCCCCACAAGATTATGAGTTGAAATTGAAAACAAATGTTTAATAAAGAAGACGATGATTCAGCAGTTTACTCAACAACACTTTAATTTCAAACAGAATCTTTTCTCTTTAACAGGAAACAGAAGCTCCGTCAGACAAAGTTTCATATTAACAGAAAACTGTCAGATGTGTCTTCTTCCTACAAACAACCTTCGACCTCACACTTACCATGTTTTTTTTCCCTTTAACACATATATTTCATCATAAACACTGACAATCTGAGCAACAAACAAAAACAACAACACAATAAAAACACATTTGAAAACTCTTCATCGTCTCGTCCGTCAGCACCTGAAGGTCAAAACATTATGTTTGAGGTTCATCTGAGGTTTGAAATGTCTGCTCTGATGGAGGAGGAGCAGGAGCAAGAGCAGGAGGAGGAGGAGGAGGAGGAGGAGCAGGAGCAGGAGCAGGAAGAGCAGGAGGAGGAGGAGGAGGAGGAGTTTATGAGCTGAAGATCACATGCTGTATAACTCTGATCAGTTCGGGTCGATGTGACGTTCAAGTTATTAAATAAAAACTGAAACGTGAAGTTTTTCAGCTGAAGAAAAGTGAAGTTTGTTTTTTTCATCAGTTTGACAGTTTCATAAATATTAAATCTGATTTATTGTCGTCGTGTTTCATCAGTCTGAATTCAGATCATTCTTTTATTTGATTTTATAATTAATATTTATATTCTTCTGATTAACCCTTTAAACTCTCTCTCTCTTCCTGGAGAATCTTCACACGCTTCTTATCAATAAATCTGAACGACCTGAGCTCAAAGATTATTTAAGACAATGAACCAGAATAACTGATCAAAGTTTTGAAACTGTGTCTTTAAAATTAAAAAAAAAAAATTACACAAAAAAAACTAAAAAAAATTCTATGTAAATTATTTTTAATAAACATAAACAAAAAAATCATGAATACAAACAACATATTTCTTATTTAAACTGCAGACTTTTTAATTTTTAAGATTCAAACATATTAATAGAGCAGAGCAACAGGACGCTGTGATGGATTCATCTTCGTTCCTCTGACGCCACTGTGTGGTTTCACGTGGTTTAACATCGTACATGAGAAATGCAGTGACATCATTACAGTGACAACAGGAGCTCTGCTGCACAAAGAATAAACATTCTATGGTTCTTATTTTAGATCCATGTAAATACAGGAAACACCACGTCTGACGATGTGATGAAGATGAAGATGTGATAAAGATGACAATGTGATGAACGCCCCTCGTCCGTCTGCAGGAGATGTTTAAAGGGTTAAATGCTGAGCTGTGATTGGTTGAACTGGTACCTGGTTAAATCTAACTGAATCTGACTGATGGAAACCTCGTATGACAAACACAGACTTTTGTAATAGCTTAGTGAAAACCTAGTATCTCCACAGCATCAGTGTTATTGAACAGTTTCTGGTTCATCATCAGCATTTGGTGACATCACACTTTCTGGATTTTAATGGTTTAATCTGAACTAATGAACTTCTCGATGTACAAAAATAAACAATATGACCATTTCCCCTCGGAGCTGTTAAATGTAAAACACAAACATGGAGACGTTTCTGTGGTGTTGTACTCTCGTGTCTCAGATTGGTCCTCCTTTCAATGTTGTTTCTGATAAACAATGTAAATAAATAAACTGAATGTAAATGTCTGCTGATCTGATTTGTTGTTGCATTAATTAAACTAAACAAACTGTATTCTGACATGTTGGAGATACATAATGTAAAGTCCTTAAAAGCATCATTGGGTAAAAACCTTTTCACTGATATAAACCCGTCAGACGGAGGACGGCATTCTGCGTCAGGTGAAAAAGGTTCGACCGTGTTTGTCTATAAACCTTGTAAAACATTTACAATGACTGTCTTCATGTGACTTCATGTTCATCATGTTCAGTGTCCCTGAACGCCACACCGAGCTGATGAAGCCGCCCATCGTCCACCTGTTCACCTCCATCACAGCCAGTAACACCTGAATGCAGCCCGCCGCGGACAGCCGGGGTCCGACCCGACACAGTCACCGATGAGATGTAAATAAATCTGGTTTATACGAGTTTTTATTGGTGGAGGGTTTGAGTATGTCGAGTTGTGTTAATGTGACGGGTGAGTCGGATGAGTCGGCGGCGGGTTGACATCAGGACTTTGTGCAACGTCATCAGATTTATGTCATTCATTTAGTCAGTGTTACTGTTACTGTGTTTGTGATCAATAAAGTTTCCAGTTTGATCCTTTTAGTAACAAATGTCTCATCGTCCAGGTCGTCATGATGATCTGGACAATAAGAATCGTCATGACGATGTCTCATCGTCATGACGATTCTCGGTCATCCAGGTCGTGGTGACCTTCAGTCCTACGACATCACACTTCAGGGTTCTTCTGGTTCTTCACAGGATGTCAGAGAGGAAGGAAACATTTCTGCTGATGGTCAGTGACATCACACTGACGCTGGGATTCTACTGGATGATACATGTCATAATCTGATTGGTGCAGATCATTCTCAGAAGACGTTATGATTTTTTTCTCATCATGTTTTTACATATCAAAATGTTCCGACTTTTTAAACAAAACATGAAACTTTTACATCAAACATTCTGATTGGTCATGCGATGTGACATCATCAAAGACACACGGTTTAGCTGCGTTCAAAACGTTTGTACGAGGTTATTTGAGATGTAAATGTTGGACTCTGATCATCAGCAGAAACATGAACGTCCTCATTCAACCTCGACTGATCTCAGTTGTCCTGTTTTTCCTGGTCTCCAGTCCGTCAGTCCGACTCACAGGGAACCGACCGGAATCAACCACTTTGAAAATCTGATTCAACATGAAAAAATAAGTTCGTTCATGGCAGGGAGTCTGACAGATTTTCTGTATGTTGATCATTTCTTCAGGATGAATGATGTTAGCTAACGTCACGTTAACATCTGAGAACTTTAAAACAGCTGATAAAATCTTCGTGTATTCATCTCTGAAAGAGTCCTACGTTTCATCTCATGAATCTGAGAAACTGTTAGCTAAGCTCCACCCTCCGACATGTTGTTTGGTGTTTCTGGGTCGGCGTGAGCGTTGTTGTTTATTATTATTTATTGAAAGTGAAGAAATTTTTCAGCATTTAGCATTGAAGCTAACAGTTTCCCCCTGCTTCCAGTCTTTGTGCTAAGCTAGGCTAACCACGTCCTGGTTGCACTGAAGACACAGAGATGAGGCTGATTTGAAATGTGTAACTCTGGAGGAGGTGGAGCCTAAACAGGATATATTAAAATGAATTTCTAATACTTGAATTGTAAATAAAGTGTCATCTTCTTACAGCTCAACGTACATTTATTTAACTTTTCTAGTCCGTTAGTCAGAATCAACATAACAACAGTCCTCAAAATAATGGAGCAGGAAGTCCAGGTTCAAATATCCTCACTGTCCTGAAGGGTTCACAGTTAGCTACCGTTAGCATGACCTCAGCTCAATAAGAGATCGGTACGCCCACATTTTAAGTAGGTGGCAATTCAAATAGCTGGCTCACATCAGATAGTGGGTGGCCTTCGTATGGTCTTAAAAACACTATACATTAGATAACAGTAAATTTACATTTTGATGTGAAAGCTGGAGTCTGGTGGACTATCTTGGTTGTTGGTGTGAAAACACCCTGAACAGACAGCAGCTGAGGCAGAGCAGTGGGTTGTGGGAAAGGCAGGTGTGGAGAGAAGGGAACGGAGTGTGTGCAGACTAACGTTGGTCTGCGGTAACCGTCCTTTGATAAGGACTTTAGAGACCACCACACCTGCCCCAGACTGTCATGGAGGACGTGGAGTCCCTGTCCACAGTGTCCATTACAGGTGCGGGTCAGTGAGCGAACCATCACAGGTGTGGCTCAGTAAACGCACCATTACAGGTGTGGGTTAGTGAACGCACCATCACAGGTACGGGTTAGTGAATGCACCATCACAGGTACGGGTTAGTGAATGCACCATCACAGGTATGGGTTAGTGAACGCACCATCACAGGTACTGGTCAGTAAACGTATCATCACAGGTACAGATCACTGAACACATCATCACAGGTACAGGTCAGTGAAGGCACCATCACAGGTACGGGTCAGTGAAGGCACCATCACAGGTACAGGTCAGTGAACGCATCATCACAGAGGATCAGTAGAAACACGTTAAGGCCCGTTTAGTTAAACATTATGTTACAGGTGAGACCTGAGAGGTCGACAGGTGACCAGTCTGTACTGTGACATCATCATGAGGACACACCCCTTTCAGGTGCATCAGTTTGATTGGTTATCACTGTCTACCACAGGCCACAGATACATTTAGATAATAAAGTTGTAACACTGAAATAAATGAGGTGTAATGACATGAGAATAAACTCGTCTCGTTACGTTAAAACATTTTTTTCTTAAGTTGTTTGACTTTTTGTTAAAATACCAAGACAATATTTTTTTACGATAACATTTTCACCAGATATTCAGACTTTCATCTGAACTGTGTCCCTGAATGCACCGACCAAGACAATTATTAGTTCTGTTTGATTGAAATTCAAAAGCTTTAATGATCTAAAATTAAACTCAGTTTTTACAACAAGAAAAGTTTGTTTGTTTGTTTGTTAATTCGTTTTATTGTTAATTAAAATTAATCTCAGTTAAAAACTCGACTGAAGGTTCTCAGATCGTCTCGTGTTTCTCACACTCAGTCGTTACACTGATCTGAAAACCTCCATCACAACACCAACACTACCAGCTGTGGTCACATGACATGGAGAACGTTGTTTCTGACATCACTTCCTATGAGGGTCTCTGAGGAACAGGAAGTTCTGAGGCACATCGGTAAAAGCAGAGTAAACAGTGGTAACTGAACGCCTCGCCCACAGCTGACGTCACCTGACAGGTGAGTACAGAAGGTTGTGATGGAGGAACAGCGCACATGTTCCTGTTTGAACAATGGTGTCCAGCAGGGGGAGCTGCTGCAGGCTTCAACTGTGAACGAGGTGTGGCGTGTGTGGCGCCTGTTCTCCATCTTTAGGAGGTGTGTCTGAGGAGCAGCGTGGGGGTGGGGCACCACTGGCTGTGGGGGTGGTGGTGAGGCGTGGGGGAGCAGTCGCAGGAGCAAGGGGGGGCGGGCTTACCCAACACCCCTCCAGAGTCTAGGGGGTATTCCAAAATGGAGGCTGGCGCCGCCAGAGCATACGGGTAGTCGTACGGCGTCGCATAGATCAGACTGGACTCAGGCCCCGTCCCCTGCATCAGAGCCGCCGGGTGAGGCGTCCCATTGGGCAGCACCGTCTGGATCTGACGAATCAGAGGCATCAGGGTGGGGCCTGTGGGGGCAGGTGTACGCAGGACGGTGGGTGGAGCCAGTACAGGGGCGGGGCCAGAGAGGACACGAGGAGTCTGAGTAGAGGCTGAAAGAGAGAAGGAAAGGAGGCTGAGGAGGAGGAGAGGAAAGGAGAAGGAGAGGACGAGGAAAGAAGGAGGAAGAGAGGAAGAGGAGGAGAGGAAAGGAGGAGGAGAGGAAAGGAGGAGGAAGAGGAGAGGCAGGGGAGGAGAGGAAGAGAAAGAGGAGAGGAGGAAAAGCAGGAGGAGGAGGAGCAGGAAGAGGGGAAAGGAGGAGGAAGAGAGGAGAAGAGGAAAGGCGGAGGAGAGGAGGAGAAGAGGAAAGGATGAGGAGAGGAGGAGGAGAGGACAGGAGGAGGAGGAGGAGAAGAGGAAAGGATGAGGAGAGGAGGAGGAGAGGAAGAGAAGAGGAAAGGAGGAGGAGAGGAGGAAGAGGAGAGGAAAGGAGAAGGAGATGAGGAGGAAGAGGAGGAGGGAAGGAGGAGAGGGAAGGAGGAGGTGGTTTGAAACGTCCCTTTATTAAACCACTTCAGGGAACAACAAAAAATCTATGGCGTTTGCTTCATAGAAACAACAAACAAAAAACAACATCATCAACACCAAGGGTGATTCAGACAGTAATATTTAACTCCCCATCCTCCCCCACAGAGTATAAGATCCCCCAACAGCCCATGTACGGGTGAAGGTCTGCACATCGTCCATCATTCAGTAGTATACATACTGCACCCTGAGTCGGGCCTCAGCAGTCCCTTCAGAAACAGTACCGGCTCCACACTGCCCACACTCTGAGCCCGGTTTCTGCGTGTCAGCCAGATGGCTAACTTTGCAGAGCCAGACAAAAGTTCAACAGTGTGTGGACAGGCTTTTTCTTGGCACAGTATTTTGGGCCAAGATGTTGAGGCAGGGCAGCACAGACTTGCTTCACTACTCTGTTGATCAGCCTGATAGAGGTGATGTTGCTGTTGTCTCTCAAAGCATCCACAGATGTTGCCGTCATCTTCTTCAGATGTCCCAGTTTGGTACAACAAGCTCGTCTGAGGTCGTCTCACAAGCTGGCAGACTGCAGCGTTTAGGTCTGTATGAAACTGTTGAAGAACAAAGGTTCCTCAAACAACCACAGGCCAGGAGTCTCACTGGTATCACGTGTGACTGTGAACATCTGCCAAGCCTGCAGTACAGAGCTGTAGAATGGTGTTAATCCACTGAGGTCAATTTCTTCAGGTTGAAGAAATAGCTGTTTATCATAGCCCAACTGCCCAGCTCTCCTCAGCAGCAGTTGAGCCATGTCATACCAGCTTGGGACACAGTCATTTAACAGTTTCTGTGCAGTAGTGAGTCTGGAGGAGGCAATCTTTGACTGGATGTTGATGATCCCTGTCCCCCTTCAGCCACAGGTAGGTAGAGGGCAGATGCCTGGTTCAGTGTTTACCGGACCAGAAAAAGTCAACGATGGCTCTCTGAATGTCCTCTATCAGGCCTCTTGGTGGTGTCAGAGCAATGAGTCTGTGCCAGAGGGTCAAGGCAACCAAGTTATTGGCAACCAGAACTCTTCCCCTATATGACAACTGGGGTAGCAACCATTTCCATTTAGACAACTGAGCACACACTTTCTCCTTCACTCCCTCCCATTTTTTTTCTGGAAGCCCTCAGTGCCCAAAAAAACCCCCAACACCTTCAGTCCCTTTGTCCGCCACTCAAGTCCTCCAGGCAGACTTGGCATCACCTGATCCCTTCGCTTTCCTTCCCACAAGGCTTCACTTTTGGCCCAATTCACCCGTGCAGATGACGCCTTTTCATATAGGGACAGGGTGTCTTTCAAGCTATGGAGTTCCCTCTCACTAGAAACAAAAATATTTACATCATCTGCGTAAGCCGAAATAGTAGGAAAACCTCGACCAAGCTTACAAGACCCAGCCAGTGGGAGACCACTGAGTCGACCCCTCAGCCTGCACAGCAAGGGTTCAATGGCTAAGCTGTACAGCTCTCCAGAAATGGGACAACCCTGCCTTATCCCTTGCTTTACAGGGATTGGCCGACTCAGCCCTGCCCCCATCTTCACCAAACAGTGAGCATTTTTATACAGTAAACTAACCCAAGACAGAAACCCATCACCAATGCCAAATGCTTTGAGTGCAGAAAACAAATAAGAGTGATCCACCCAATCAAAGCTTTCTCTTGACCCAAAGAAACAATACCAAAACTGACATTATAATATTTACACACATCAATTACATCACCAATGAGAAAAATGTTGTCCATGATTGACCTATCAGGAACACAATAAGTTTGATCGTGATATATGATCATACCCAGAGTGTCACTGAGTCTGTTTGATAAGGCTCTGGACAGCACTTTATAGTCTGTACAGAGGAGGGCCATTGGCCTCCAGTTTTTAAGTCGGGCCAAATCTGCCTTCTTTGGCAGCAGAGAAAACAACGCATGCTGACAGGATACAGGAAGAGATCCTGTTCTGGTGCCCGACTTGATGTCATCTGGTTGATAGCAACTGTCAACTCCTCCAGTGTCAGTTCACAATCTAGAGCAGCTTTCTCTTCCTGACTGAGCAGTGGGAGCCCCTCCAGGAGCTCCTCACAGCACTCCATGATACATGGTTCTGCCCCAAAAAGGTCCGCATAGAAGTTCATTGCATGGGTCCTCATTTCACCTGGATTAGTGGTGACTCTGCCTCCTGGCAGCTCAAGGCAGGTCATCTGCTTCCTTTGTGCCACCGACCTCTCCAAGTTGAAAAAGAAGGAGGTTGGGGCATCCATATCCTTTAACTGAAGGAAGCGAGACCTTACATGAGCTCCTTTTACCCTCTCCTGCAAGCCCAAAGCCAACTTCTTCTTCTTAAGCTGGTGACCCATAGTAGGGTCCAAGTCTTCATGTAATCTCTCCTCAATGCTATTTATGCTTGTTTCAAGATCCTGAAGTGCCACCCTGATCTTAGCAATAAAATTAGAGGTGTACTGTTGGCAAAAGACACAGATCTGTGCTTTACCGACCTCCCACCATAGCTGCAAAGAACTAAAGTTGGGTTTCTGGGTTTTCCAATATTGCCAAAAACACTTGAAACTCTTGCAAAAAGTACTGTCTAGCAGGAGTTTGTTATTGAAGGACCAGTAAGACTTAACCCTGTCACTTGGCGAGACGTTCAAGTCAGCATTAACAAAATGGTGGTCAGTAAAACCAACTGAGTATATGTTACTGTCAATGAGTCTGGAGCTGAGGCTTTGAGAAATGTAAATCCTGTCTAACCTGGCAGCACTAACCCTGTTGTTGCTGACCCTCACCCATGTGTACTGTCTGGACTGTGGATGTTTGACCCTCAAAGTGTCTAACAGATCAAGGTGTGTGATGATGTTATGAAGGCTCTGAGCTGACTGAGGGTGGGGTTCCTCACTGTCTACTGTGAAATCTGTGGTACAGTTAAAATTTTCACCAATAATGAGCTGATCCTGTTGGTAATTTCTCAGCTCATTTTTTAACAGAGTTAAAAAACGACTCTATCTGTACCTTGATTTGGGGCATATACATTAACAAAACAAAACACTGTGCTATCTATTCTGCCCTTACAATAAGCAGGCACCCCTTCACCATTTCTACAGAGGATAAAATATTGGCATTTGCTGTTGTTTTGAAAAGGACAGCTACTCCTGCACTTAAGTTAGTGCCATGGCTAAGGATGCATGGACCCTCCCACCATAAGCCCCAGTCTGTTTCGTCTGCTGGATTGGAGTGTCTCTTGCAAAAAAATACCACATGAGTATTTTTTAATGTAGAGATTTCTGAGACTAAAGCCCTCTTGTGCCTGTCCCTCCCCCCATTAATGTTTAGAGACCCCATTTTAAGACTACACATAAAGAGGTCAGAAGAGAGGAAAAGAACAGAAAAAACAAGTAGAGAACAATGAGAAGAGGAGAGCACCGTGTGATACATGATCATTTTTACTTTCTGGTCCTTCTAACAGTTTTACCTTTTGTTGCTTTCCTCAAAGTTGTAATGTGCTTTGTGAGGCGAAAGCGCGTCTTTTCATCCAAAAGGTCAAAACCAACCAACCTTTTCAGGACACCAACAGATCTGATGAATTCATCAGTGTCATTGAAACAGTCACTCACTTTTTCAGTTTCATCCAAAAAGCAATTAATGTCCTCTAAGGAATAGGTACTGTGTCTGACTCAATGTCACAAAACATGTCATCTCCTTCCACTAATACCTGGTTACTGAACACACTCTGTCCGTCAGTAGTCATCTCATTGTGTTTTCTATCTGCAGCACTTACAGAGGCTATTTCCTCCACATATTTTACTGGTGCCTCAGAGCCCGCACACACAGAGTTGCTGAGGCTGTCTGCAGCCACAGAGATCTGTGGCCTGTCGGGCTGGCTCTCCCCCGGTGCCACGGCTCAGCACCGGGGTCTCCGGCAACCACAGTTTAGCATCCCTACATCCCAAGCTCACAGTGTTAAACCCACTGGCAAATTTACCAAACCTCTGGAGTTCAATCTCCAAAAGCTCGTTAGGAATAAACGGAGCTGACAGCGGGGAGACCTGCACAAACAAATCTCTGACAAATACTCCACTCTGTATCAGCTGATGAGCGAGAGGCTCGTCTTTAAGGAACACAACCACTACTTTATTCATCCTCGATGCAAAACATAGTTTGTCGTGACCTACCTGCTCACCTGCAGCCAACAAAACTTCCTCCACAGTAAAGCTACTATCCGGCGGGACTATCCTCACTCCCTGCCATCTCAGCGGACGCCATTCCTCCCGAAAAAAAACATTGGACAAAACCACTAAACACTCGTCAGAACACTCAGCAAAAGAACTGAAAAAAGCATACCTGATGAGAGTAGAGGAGAGGGGAGGAGAGGTGAAGGAGGAGAGGCAGGAAAGGAAGGGGAAAGGAAAGGAGGAGATGAAAGGAAGAGGGGGAGAGGAAAGGAGGAGGAGAGGAAAGGAAGAGGAGGAGGAGAGAAGAAGGAGAGGAAGGGAGGAGGACAGGAGGAGGAGGAGGAGAGGCAGGAAAGGAGGGGGGAAGGAAGGGAGGAGATGAAAGGAAGAGGGGGAGAGGAAAGGAGGACAGAAGGAGGAGTAGGAGGAGAAAAGGAGAGGAAAGGAGGAGAGGAGGAGGAGAGGAAAGGAGGAGGAAGAGGAGAGGAAGGGAGGAGGAAAAGAGGAGGAGGAGGCATCTGATTGGTTGGTGTCTTACAGGGTTTGATGTTGGCGTCTCTGTACGTCCCGTTCAGGATGGCTAACTCCATCAGCTGCATCTTCTTCAGACTGTCCTCACCCTCCACCTGAAACACAGAGACAACGTCACGTGGTGCTGTAGGGGGCGGGGCCTAGTCGGACCACTGGGGGTAGAAACAGGAAGCATACACCATAAACACATAAAAATATAACATCATCACCATAAACACAACACAGTGGAGTTTCAACTGACGGAGTCTGGGTGATCTGACATGTTCTCCCCGTGTCAGCGTGGGTTTCCTCCAGGTGCTCCGACATAGTCTCCCAGTATCAGCATGGGTTTCCTCCAGGTGCTCCGACATGTTCTCCCTGTGTCAGCGTGGGTTTCCTCCAGGTGCTCTGACATGTTCTCCCCGTGTCAGCGTGGGTTTCCTCCAGGTGCTCTGACATGTTCTCCCCGTGTCAGCGTGGGTTTCCTCCAGGTGCTCCGACATGTTCTCCCCGTGTCAGCGTGGCTTTCCTCCAGGTGCTCCGACATGTTCTCCCAGTGTAAGCATGGGTTTCCTCCAGGTGCTCCAGCATGTTCTCCCTGTGTCAGCGTGGCTTTCCTCCAGGTGCTCTGACACGTTCTCCCCGTGTCAGCGTGGGTTTCCTCCAGGTGCTCCGACATGTTCTCCCCGTGTCAGCATGGGTTTCCTCCAGGTGCTCCGACATGCTCTCCCTGTGTCAGCATGGCTTTCCTCCAGGTGCTCCCACATGTTCTCCCCATGTCAGTGTGGGTTTCCTCCAGGTGCTCCAACACGTTCACCCCGTGTCAGCGTGGGTTTCCTCCAGGTGCTCCGACACGTTCTCTCCGTGTCAGTGTGGGTTTCCTCCAGGTGCTCTGACATGTTCTCCCTATGTCAGCGTGGGTTTCCTCCAGGTGCTCTGACATGTTCTCCCTGTGTCAGCGTGGCTTTCCTCCAGGTGCTCCGACATGTTCTCCCCGTGTCAGCATGGGTTTCCTCCAGGTGCTCCGACATGCTCTCCCTGTGTCAGCATGGCTTTCCTCCAGGTGCTCCCACATGTTCTCCCCATGTCAGTGTGGGTTTCCTCCAGGTGCTCCAACACGTTCACCCCGTGTCAGCGTGGGTTTCCTCCAGGTGCTCCGACACGTTCTCTCCGTGTCAGTGTGGGTTTCCTCCAGGTGCTCTGACATGTTCTCCCTATGTCAGCGTGGGTTTCCTCCAGGTGCTCTGACATGTTCTCCCTGTGTCAGCGTGGCTTTCCTCCAGGTGCTCCGACATGTTCTCCCCGTGTCAGCGTGGGTTTCCTCCAGGTGCTCCGACATGTTCTCCCCGTGTCAGCGTGGGTTTCCTCCAGGTGCTCCGACATGTTCTCCCCGTGTCAGCGTGGCTTTCCTCCAGGTGCTTCGACATGTTCTCCCCGTGTCAGCGTGGGTTTTCTCCAGGTGCTCCGACATGTTCTCCCCGTGTCAGCGTGGGTTTTCTCCGGGTGCTCCGACATGTTCTCCCCGTGTCAGTGTGGGTTTTCTCCGGGTGCTCCGACATGTTCTCCCCGTGTCAGTGTGGGTTTCCTCCAGGTGCTCCGACATATTCTCTCCGTGTCTGTGTGGGTTTCCTCCAGGTGTTCCGACATGCTCTCCCTGTGTCAGCGTGGCTTTCCTCCAGGTGCTCCGACATGTTCTCCCCGTGTCAGCATGGGTTTCCTCCAGGTGCTCCGACATGTTCTCCCCGTGTCAGCGTGGGTTTTCTCCGGGTGCTCCGACATGGTCTCCCCGTGTCAGTGTGGGTTTCCTCCAGGTGCTCCAACATATTCTCTCCGTGTCTGTGTAGGTTTCCTCCAGGTGTTCCGACATGCTCTCCCTGTGTCAGCGTGGGTTTCCTCCAGGTGCTCCGACATGTTCTCCCCGTGTCAGCGTGGGTTTCCTCCAGGTACTGCGACATGTTCTCCCTGTGTCAGTGTGGGTTTCCTCCAGGTGCTCTGACATGTTCTCCCTGTGTCAGCGTGGGTTTCCTCCGGGTGCTCTGACATGTTCTCCCCGTGTCAGCGTGGGTTTCCTCCAGGTGCTCCGTCATGTTCTCCCTGTGTCAGCGTGGGTTTTCTCCAAGTGCTCAGACATGTTCTCCCTGTGTCAGCATGGGTTTCCTCCAGGTGCTCTGACACGTTCTCCCAGTGTCAGTGTGGCTTTCCTCCAGGTGCTCCGACAAGTTCTCCCCGTGTCAGCGTGGCTTTCCTCCAGGTGCTCCGACACGCTCTCCCCATGTCAGCGTGGGTTTCCTCCAGGTGCTCTGACACGTTCTCCCTGTGTCAGCGTGGGTTTCCTCCAGGTGCTCTGACATGTTCTCCCCGTGTCAGCGTGGGTTTCCTCCAGGTGCTCCGACATGTTCTCCCCGTGTCAGTGTGGGTTTCCTCCAGGTGCTCCGACATGTTCTCCCTGTGTCAGTGTGGGTTTCCTCCAGGTGCTCTGACATGTTCTCCCTGTGTCAGCGTGGGTTTCCTCCAGGTTGAACAAATAGCTGTTTTTTGTCATAGCCCAACCCCCCAGCTCTCCTCATCAGCAGTTGAGCCATGTCATACCAGCTTGGGACGCAGTCATTTAACAGTTTCTGTGCAGTAGTGAGTCTGGAGGAGGCAATCTTTGACTGGATGTTGATGATCCCTGTCCCCCTTCAGCCACAGGTAGGTAGAGGGCAGATGCCTGGTCCAGTGTTTACCGGACCAGAAAAAGTCAACGATGGCTCTCTGAATGTCCTCTATCAGGCCTCTTGGTGGTGTCAGAGCAATGAGTCTGTGCCAGAGGGTCAAGGCAACCAAGTTATTGGCAACCAGAACTCTTCCCCTATATGACAACTGGGGTAGCAACCATTTCCATTTAGACAACTGAGCACACACTTTCTCCTTCACTCCCTCCCAGTTTTTTTCTGGAAGCCCTCAGTGCCTAAAAAAAACCCCAACACCTTCAGTCCCTTTGTCCGCCACTCAAGTCCTCCAGGCAGACTTGGCATCACCTGATCCCTTCGCTGTCCTACCCACAAGGCTTCACTTTTAGCCAAATTCACCCGTGCAGATGACGCCTTTTCATATAGGGACAGGGTGTCTTTCAAGCTATGGAGTTCCCTCTCACTAGAAACAAAAATATTTACATCATCTGCGTAAGCCGAAATAGTAGGAAAACCTCGACCAAGCTTACAAGACCCAGCCAGTGGGAGACCACTGAGTCGACCCTTCAGCCTGCACAGCAAGGGTTCAATGGCTAAGCTGTACAGCTATCCAGAAATGGGACAACCCTGCCTTATCCCTTGCTTTACAGGGATTGGCCGACTCAGCCCTGCCCCCATCTTCACCAAACAGTGAGCATTTTTATACAGTAAGCTAACCCAAGGTTTCCTCCAGGTGCTCCGACATGCTCTCCCTGTGTCAGTGTGGGTTTCCTCCAGGTGCTCTGACATGTTCTCTCTGTGTCAGCGTGGGTTTCCTCCAGGTGCTCTGACATGTTCTCCCTGTTAATTGGTGACTCTAAATTGTCCGCAGGTGTGAATGTGAGTGTGAATGGTTGTCTGTCTCTATGTGTCAGTCCTGTGATAGTCTGGTGACCTGTCCAGGGTGAACCCTGCCTCTCACCCAGTCCAAAATCCAAAGAACCAACTTCTTGTCACATGTCACACACACACACACACACACACACACACACACACACACAGAGCAGATGATCAGGTTCTCTTCTCCTTTTGTTGCCCGGCGACAAAGTTCTCCTGGCTGGTGGAGGAAATGCGGATCCTGACACACACTCACTCACACACACACACACACACACACACACACACAGTGCTCAGTCCCCTTCAGACAGTGTTAACATCACAGCAGGATGCGGGGGACTAACTGTTCCTCTGTTCCTCTGAGGTTAGAGGTCAGGTGACTCACGGCAGGCACCAGCAGCTTGTTGACTTCCTCCACGGCTCGTTTGAGTTTGATCTCAGCTCGATTCTGAGCATCTTCCACCGTGATGAGGACGTGAAGGTCTTCGTTCAGGTGCTCCCAGTTAGGCTTCCCTCGGTTCTGCTCCTCCTGCTCAGGGACAGAGGGAAAGATGGACAGACAAAGACACAGGGACAGAGGGACAGGGACAGAGGGACAGATGAACAGACAGAGACACAGGGACAGAGACACAGGGACAGAGGGACAGATGGACAGACAAAGACACAGGGACAGAGACACAGGGACAGAGGGACAGATGGACAGACAGAGACACAGGGACAGAGAGGATCTGCTGTAGTAACAAACCTGCACCATGAAGTTAATTAAGAACTAAACACCTGTATGACCTCACAGTAAACACTTGTGTGACCTCACAGTAAACACCTGTGTGACCTCACTGTAAACACCTGTATGACCTCACATTAACTCATTGGTTCAGATATGAGGTCATGTGAAATCTGACGGTCAGAGCCTCCGTGACCTTCAGGATATGTCGTTTATGCTAATGAGGGTCGTCACAGGTGTGTACGTATGCAGAGTGGGCGTTACCTTCTTCCTGTCTCTCATGGAGCCCCGCCCTCTCACCATGATCTTACATCCTGTCTCTGCCTCCAGCTGCTTAGCCGTCAGACCTCGAGGTCCCAGAATCCTCCCGACAAAATTAAACTGAAACAGAGAGGAGTCACACACTGGTAGCCACGACAACCGGCCAATCAATCAGACAATACCCAAACCACCAATAACCTGGTGATCAATAACTGTTCGATCAGACACACTCACGTCAGGGAACTCCTTTGTGGGAACATAGAGTTTCTCCTGCAGCTGGACAGTCGGACCAACGGCGTCAGGCAGCTCGCTGCTTCTGTCTGAACCGTTCAGAGTGTTGGTGTACATGTCCTTCCTGACACGACTGATCTCTGAAACACACGTTTACATGTTAAGATGACAACACAACATGTGACATTTTAACATGTCAACACAGCATGCAACATGTTGCCATGTTAACACAATATGTATGCAACTTGTTAACATGTCAACACAACATGCAACATGTTGCCATGTTAACACAACATGTGACATCTTAATATGACAACCCAACACACAACATGTCAACACAACACGCAACATGTTAACATGTCAACACAATATGTGGCATAGTAATATGTCAACAAAACATGTAACATCTCACCAGAACATGCAACATGTTCATATGTCAACAGAACAAGCAACATGTTAATGTCAACAGAACACGTGACATCAATCAATCAATCAATTTTATTTATAAAGCCCAATATCACAAATCCCTCTGTCCTTTGGACCCTCACAGCGGATAAGGAAAAACTCCCCCCCAAAAAAACCCTTTAACGGGGAAAAAAATGGTAGAAACCTCAGGAAGAGCAACACAACACATGACATGTTAATTGAACATGCAACATGTTAATATGTCAACAGAACAAGCAACGTGCTAATATGTCAGCAGAACACGTTTTTGTCAAGAGGACACGCAACATTTTAATGTCAACAGAACACATGTTTTTGTCAAGAGAACATGCAACATGCTAATATGTCAACAGAACATGCAACATTTTTATATGTCAACAAAACATGCAACATGTTAATATGTCAACACAACACACGTTAATATGTCAACACAACACACATGTTAACATGTCAACAGAACAAGCAACATGCTAATATGTCAACATAACACACATGTTAATATGTCAACATAACACACAACATGTTAACATGTCAACAGAACACGCAACATGTTAAAATGTCAACACAACACATGACCTGTTAATTGAACATGCAACATGTTAATATGTCAACACAACACACATGCTAATATGTCAACACAAACACACATGTTAACATGTCAACAGAACAAGCAACATGTTAAATTGTCAACACAACACATGACGTTAATTGAAAATGCAACATGTTAATATGTCAACACAACACACAACATGTTAACATGTCAACACAACACATGACATGTTAATTGAACATGCAGCATGTTAATATGTCAACACAACATGCAACATGTTAATATGTCAACAGAACAAGCAACGTGCTAATATGTCAACAGAATACATGTTTTTGTCAAGAGGGCATGCAAAATTTTAATATGTCAACAGAACACGTTTTTGTCAAGAGAACATGCAACATGCTAATATGTCAACAGAACATGCAACATTTTTATGTCAACAAAACATGCAACATGTTAACATGTCAACAGAACAAGCAACATGTTAATATGTCAACACAACATGCGACATGTTAATGTCAACAGAACAAGCAACATGCTAATATGTAAACAGAACAGGCAACATGTTACTATGTCAACAGAACATCCAATATGTTAAAATGTCAACACAAGACACGACATGTTATTTGAACACGCGACATGTTCACATGTCAACAGAACAAGCAACATGTTAATATGTCAACACAACACACAACATGTTAACATGTCAACACAACACACAACATGTTAATATGTCAACAGAACACGCAACATGTTAATATGTCAACACAACACACAACATGTTAACATGTCAACACAACACACAACATGTTAATATGTCAACAGAACACGCAACATGTTAATATGTCAACACAACACACAACATGTTAACATGTCAACACAACATGTTAATATGTCAACAGAACACGCAACATGTTAATATGTCAACACAACACACAACATGTTAACATGTCAACACAACACACAACATGTTAATATGTCAACAGAACACGCAACATGTTAATATGTCAACACAACACACAACATGTTAACATGTCAACACAACACACATGTTAATATGTCAACAGAACACGCAACATGTTAATATGTCAACACAACACACAACATGTTAACATGTCAACAGAACAAGCAACATGGTAATATGTAGGGATGCAGGAATTAGCAAAAAACGTGCATTGGCATCGGATCGGACTGCATGGAAAAATGCCGATCCAAGAACTCCGATCCAGTTTTTCATGGAGCCCGATCCAGGTTTTCTGGCCAGCCCAGGACTCCCAAGTAGTCCATTCTAGTGATCCGCTCCAGCACTTACTATTAATCCATCAGGCCAGCATGCAGACACCCAGGAAACAGCAGCACCAGGCTGGCACTGACACTAAAATAACTGAAAAGGAAAGGCTGCACTGTTTTTTAAATGTCAACAGTGTCTTGTGGTGTTAATCTATGTTTTATTTATTAGGGGGCCAAAGCACAAGTGTGTGGAGTCTTGCTGCTGTTTTAATTTCAATGTTAGACATTTTAAAGATTTCTTGTGTTGATTTATTTTCCTTTTTTTAAGATTTTTTTGGGGCTTTTTGCCTTTAATGTATAGGACAGACAAGCGTGAAGGGGGGAGAGAGAGAGAGGGAGTGACATGCAGCAAAGGGCCACAGGCTGGAGTTGAACCCAGGCCGCTGCGGCAACAGCCTTGTACATGGGGTGCCTGCTCTACCACTAAGCCACCGACGCCCCAGTGTTGATTTATTTTCTATTTATTAGGGGGCCAAAGCAGCCAAAGCAAACCAGCTATATTTTTTATTTAATGTTAATGTTCAAGTTTTAAGTTTGTTTATTTAACCCTGTTAACAATAAACAGGTCAGTTTCTCATACCAACTGTTGTAGATCATTCTATCTAAACTGATTAAGTAGTTGTTCTTGTTAGAGTAATATTGCTTGATCAAACCTTTTCCTTTTCTGACAACAAAATAAGTGAATATGTATAATACGCGCTTGGATCGGATCGGTATCGGCCAAAACTCAAGGCTGTAATATTGGTATCGGATCGGAAGTGAAAAAGCTGGATCGGGACATCCCTACTAATATGTCAAAAGAACACGCAACATGTTAAGATGTCAACAGAACACGCAACATTTTAATGTCAACAGAACACATGTATTTGTCAAGAGAACATGCAACATGCTAATATGTTAACAGAATATGCAACATTTTTATATGTCAACAAAACATGCAACATGTCAACAGAACAAGCAACATGTTAATATGTCAACAGAACACGCAACATTTTAATGTCAACAGAACACGTTTTTGTCAAGAGAACATGCAACATCTAATATGTCAACAGAATATGCAACATTTTTATATGTCAACAGAACAAGCAACATGCTAATATGTAAATAGAACACGCAACATGTTACTATGTCAATAGAACATCCAACATGTTAACATCTCAACAGAACACGCAACATGTTAATATGTCAACAGAACACGTTTTGTCAAGAGAACATGCAACATGTTAATATGTCAACACAACATGTTAATATGTCAACAGAACACATTTTGTCAAGAGAACATGCAACATGTTTATGTCAAGAGAACATGCAACATGTCAACAGAACATGTTCATATGTCAACACAATACGCAACAGACATATTTTATGTTTCATTATTTCATGTTTCATTCTTTCCAAACTCTTTCCTCAGAAGAGGAGAAATAAATGATTCACATCTCTGTGTGGTTTCATTCAGATAAACGCTATCTCTCAGTTTAATGAACTCCAGTCATCACAGACTAAACTCAAACACACACCTTCTTCCAGGTGTAAAAACTAAACACACCAATCAGAACCACTGTATCAAACACAGCCTTGAGACCACAGACGACCCATGTGACCACATGACACACAGAATGAGAACATACGTGACAAAAGACAACAGGAGGGAAGACGACAAAGACAAATCATCATAACTTCCTGCCTCTTCAGTTCATCATGTGCTTGAACATGCCCGCCCTGTGGACCCCAGACAAGACGCCCAGTTTGGGCCCATACACAGGTCGCCCTGACATCATAAGTTAAAAACAGATTAACCAGTAACACTGAGGACAAGAGATGGGTGGTGTCACCGTCAGAACATGTGGTGTAGATCTGTTGCAGTTTGCAGCTGCTCCACCAAGTGGAGCCTCTCGGTTTTCAATGAGTCAGAGCTACAGGTGTGTTTGGTGACAAACTGTAAAACAAATGCACCTCCCACCATCTGAGGAGGAGAACAGTTTCTGTCTGAGGATCGAGCTGACATCAGCTGCTGTTTGGTTAATGCAGACTGAGAGTGTCAGACAGTAGCAACATAATCACACATTTCCTACAAACTAACAGGACAGTGAACCGCTTCATTAAATCGACCAGCTCTGTCAGTCAGACAGAAGTCTGCGTGGAGATCAGAGGAACCCGTTTCAGATTAATTCAGTAATGTTATACTTGTTCTGACTGTTAAACAGCAGTTTGGATAAAATGTTAACTAGTCTGATCGTCATCACATGAAGTTCTCCAGCTGTTTGAACGTTTTGGGGTCAGTTGTGATTTTATCGTTCAGGGAGGTCGGGGTTCCTCAGATGGGCTCCTTTAACTCTGACGTAGCCTCGTCTGAATCTGCATCAAACTGGTCACATCAGTGGGTTCATTTCTTTATTTTTGTATTAACACATTAATGATTAACTGACAATTGATTGTTAAGGTGACTGTTGGTCAAGGAAACTGGCTTTAATTTGCATCCCTGAATCAAATCGGCATGATGATGTCACATGTCACATGATTGAAGGTCTGATGACTCGTAGCTCAAATTATTCATCATTATTTCAAACTCATTAACTTATTAAATGTTTAATGATTTAATTACAATCAGATCCTGTAAACTGTGAGTCCAGTGACATTCATGGACACTGAGATTCAGACACACACACACACACATACATTTTAGCCTCTGAATGAATTGACTGGATGAATGCAATGATGAAAAGCTGCACTCAGTGTAACTGAGACAGAAGGAGAAATAAGAGGTGAAGAAGATGAAGATGAAGATGAAGGAAACAGACTGACAGAACTTCATTAAGCAAACTGTGGACTTTTTTCTTCATCTTCCTCCTCTACTCCTACTTCTTCTCCGTCTCTATGAGTCGCAGGTGTTTCTGACTCCACCCTCTTCCTGTTTCCCGCGGGTCAGGTGACCTCAGAGTTTAATGATTTTTGGTTTTAATTATTTTGTGAATTAAGAAAGAACTAATCAAATAAAACATCAGATGGAGTCGTGTCTGGTTTTAACAAGGTTTCACAGATTAATTTGTATTTGTATTAAATGTTTCAGAGATAAAATAAAAGTTTGGGTTTTCAGTGATGTTACAGACGAGTTCTGTAAATATAAATAAATTATTTATAAAGACACTAAATTTAAACTTTAAACTTTTTCACTTCAGAGAAACTGATCACAAATGTTCCTCTGAAAAATAAAAGTATTAACTTCGAGATATGTTTTATAAAATTAAAGTTTTTACAGATGAAATCTTTATTGATTTAAAATTAGTGAATGAATAAACCTGCTGCTCACACTGATCAGAAATCATCAGACTGAGATCAGAGATAAACTGATTCATCGACTGACAGAAAATAATCAAACATTCTGTCAAAGAAAAAGTTGTTTTTTTTTTATTCTTTGACATTTAAGAAATGAAAGATTAATCAGTTATTGAATAAAATAACAAAGTTAATCAACACTGAAAATATTCGTACTTTAAACATTCTTCAGAATAAATATTTTTAATACAGTGATCTATTATCATCAGTTATTCTACTGATTATTTTCTCTGTTAATTATTGATTTAACAAAATGTCAGAAACACTGAAACAATGTGACGTCACTAATATTCATATCAATATCATTACTTTATGTGAATTTACTGTGAAGAAAAGATAATATTTTACGAGATTGTTTTTATTGTTTGAATAATTCAAATCAAATAAATCCATATTTTTTTCATTATTATTATTGCTCGATTACTGATCGATTTGGTCGATCGTCAAAGTGTTTTTACTGCTGATTTGCCTTCTACCATGAGAGATCAGACAGACAGGGGGACAGTGAGACAGATAGGGACAGACATACAGGTCTCTCACCCTGGTCCAACAGTCTCTCCAGGTGCTGGAAGATCCCGGTGAAGTTCGGTAAACTGTTCATCAGCTTCTTGTCGTTCATCAGTTGCATCAGATAATCCGGACTCGGTCTCGGCTTGTCCTTTCCCTCCATGTCCCCCACCATGGTCCCACGTTCCGGATCACGGCACACGGAGCACGGACATTAATCCAGACTCGGTCCTGGTCCCGATCCTGGTTCCTGCTCCCTGTCTCCTCCTTTAATTCCACAAGTTGACAGAACTCAAAAACGGACTCTGTGAAGCGTCCTCTGGCCCGGGGGACTGATCCGGATCACAGAAGAACCCGGTCCTGCAGCACCTCCGGCGCTCAGTAGCTGTCTGTCGGCCAGCAGCGGCTCCGTGCTCCGGTCTGCTCCGTCCGGTCCTCCTCACTCACACTGAGACTGAGAGACAGTCAAATCCAACACCAGGAGACACTCTGTTTCCAGTCCGGCCTTCACAATAAGAGCACGAGTTCAAACTGAAGAGCTCTGATCAGATTTTGATGTTAATGAGCACTTGCTGTTTCCCTCCACCTGACAGGTGTGACGTATCAGCAGCGTCATCACTGCACAGGTGTGTTTGATCACAGTGAAAGGTCTCTGTAGGACAGGTGAGCTCTGTGAGGACGGCTCGTACTGGTCCCAGTCCCTCTGTACCTGAACCAGTCCCTCTGTACCTGATCCAGTCACCCTGGACCTGAACCACTCCCTCTGTACCTGGACCAGTCCCTCTGAACCTGAACCAGTCCCTCTGAACCTGAACCAGTCCCCCTGGACCTGAACCAGCCCCTCTCTACCTGGACCAGGACTGAACAGGCCTGGTTCAAGTGGATCAGGATCCTCCTGACCTGCTGACACAGGTGAGACTCCTCCCACTCTGACTCCGCCCCCTCTCTGACAGCAGGTTATTAATGAAGATGAAATCAGACTCAGACAAACTGAACAGGAAGTGTGGAGGTTGGACTTCCTGTTGAGACACAGCATAGTTTAGTCTGGTGGGTTTGATTCATGTCAGAGAGGCGTCGGTGGCACCATGGGAAACACATATTTACACATGATGAAGAAAAAGCAGCATAAACAACAGAAACTGAAAGTAAGTAAACAGAAACTATAAACTCACTGCTGATTGGCTGACAGCTCAGACACGCCCACCAACAGACGCTCCTCAAAACCTGTCTCGCATCATTGAAGGTGTTTAAGGTAAGATTAATCTGTTTCCTGGTTCTTCATGTTGTGTGTTATAATCTCAGATGGACGCCATGTTGTGTGTTATAACGTCAGATGGACACATGTTGTGTGTTATAACCTCAGATGGACGCCATGTTGTGTGTTATAACCTCAGATGGACGCCATGTTGTGTGTTATAACCTCAGATGGACGCCATGTTGTGTGTTATAACCTCAGATGGACGCCATGTTGTGTGCTATAACCTCAGATGGACGCCATGTTGTGTGTTACAACCTCAGATGGACGCCATGTTGTGTGTTATAACCTCAGATGGACGCCATGTTGTGTGCTATAACCTCAGATGGACGCCATGTTGTGTGTTATAACCTCAGATGGACGCCATGTTGTGTGTTATAATCTCAGATGGACGCCATGTTGTGTGCTATAATCTCAGATGGACGCCATGTTGTGTGCTATAACCTCAGATGGACGCCATGTTGTGTGCTATAATCTCAGATGGACGCCATGTTGTGTGTTATAATCTCAGATGGACACCATGTTGTGTGCTATAATCTCAGATGGACGCCATGTTGTGTGTTACAACCTCAGATGGACGCGATGTTGTGTGTTATAACCTCAGATGGACGCCATGTTGTGTGCTATAACCTCAGATGGACGCCATGTTGTGTGTTATAACCTCAGATGGACGCCATGTTGTGTGCTATAACCTCAGATGGACGCCATGTTGTGTGTTATAACCTCAGATGGACGCCAGTGTTGTCAATCAATCAATCAATTTTATTTATAAAGCCCAATATCACAATTTGCCTCACAGGGCTTTACAGCATACGACATCCCTCTGTCCTTTGGACCCTCACAGCTGATCAGGAAAAACTCCCCAAAAAACCCTTTAATGGGGAAAAAAAATGGTAGAAACCTCAGGAAGAGCAACTGAGGAGGGATCCCTCTTCCAGGACGGACAGACGTGCAATAGATGTCGTACAGAACAGATCAGCATAATAAATTAACAGTAATCTGTATGACACAATGAGACAGAGAGAGAGAGAGAGAGAGAGAGAGAGAGAGAGAGAGAGATGCAGGTAATGACAGTAGTTTACAACAACATTATTGAAAGTAATAATATTATAGTTATAGTTCTGGCTACTCTGGTACAATATGTTGAAAGTATGTATTAATATCTGGCAGTATACATGTGTGACAATAGTCATATGTGTATAATAACAGTAGAAGTATGACTAATGACTAATGATGGCAGCAGCAGCAGCAGCAGGAGGCATCTGGCAGGACCACGGCAGCAGCACAACCACACACGTCACGCTGTCCAGGCACCGCTGTGATATGAGTTAATCTGAGAGACAGTGGAGCACAAAGGCTCCGGAGAAGAAGCCGAGTTAGTGACATCCAGAATGGCCGAGTTATAACGTGTGTATTATAACCTCAGGTGGACACGTTTGTGCTATAATCTCAGATGGACGCCATGTTGTGTGCTATAATCTCAGGTGGACGCCATGTTGTGTGCTATAACCTCAGATGGACGCCATGTTGTGTGCTATAATCTCAGATGGACGCCATGTTGTGTGCTATAACCTCAGATGGACGCCATGTTGTGTGCTATAATCTCAGATGGACGCCATGTTGTGTGCTATAACCTCAGATGGACGCCATGTTCTGTGTTATAACCTCAGATGGACGCCATGTTGTGTGCTATAACCTCAGATGGACGCCATGGTGTGTGCTATAATCTCAGATGGACGCCATGGTGTGTCCTATAACCTCAGATGGACGCCATGGTGTGTGCTATAATCTCAGATGGACGCCATGGTGTGTGCTATAACCTCAGATGGACGCCATGGTGTGTGCTATAATCTCAGATGGACGCCATGTTGTGTGCTATAATCTCAGATGGACGCCATGGTGTGTGCTATAATCTCAGATGGATGCCATGTTGTGTGCTATAATCTCAGATGGACGCCATGTTGTGTGTTATAATCTCAGATGGACGCCATGTTGTGTGCTGTAACCTCAGATGGACGCCATGGTGTGTGCTATAATCTCAGATGGACGCCATGTTGTGTGTTATAACGTCAGATGGACACATGTTGTGTGTTATAACCTCAGATGGACGCCATGTTGTGTGTTATAACCTCAGATGGACGCCATGTTGTGTGTTATAACCTCAGATGGACGCCATGTTGTGTGTTATAACCTCAGATGGACGCCATGTTGTGTGCTATAACCTCAGATGGACGCCATGTTGTGTGTTACAACCTCAGATGGACGCCATGTTGTGTGTTATAACCTCAGATGGACGCCATGTTGTGTGTTACAACCTCAGATGGACGCCATGTTGTGTGCTATAACCTCAGATGTACGCCATGTTGTGTGTTACAACCTCAGATGGACGCGATGTTGTGTGTTATAACCTCAGATGGACGCCATGTTGTGTGCTATAACCTCAGATGGACGCCATGTTGTGTGTTATAACCTCAGATGGACGCCATGGTGTGTGCTATAATCTCAGATGGACGCCATGGTGTGTCCTATAACCTCAGATGGACGCCATGGTGTGTGCTATAATCTCAGATGGACGCCATGGTGTGTGCTATAATCTCAGATGGACGCCATGTTGTGTGCTATAATCTCAGATGGACGCCATGTTGTGTGCTATAATCTCAGATGGACGCCATGGTGTGTTATAATCTCAGATGGATGCCATGTTGTGTGCTATAATCTCAGATGGACGCCATGTTGTGTGTTATAATCTCAGATGGACGCCATGTTGTGTGCTGTAACCTCAGATGGACGCCATGGTGTGTGCTATAATCTCAGATGGACGCCATGTTGTGTGTTATAACGTCAGATGGACACATGTTGTGTGTTATAACCTCAGATGGACGCCATGTTGTGTGTTATAACCTCAGATGGACGCCATGTTGTGTGTTATAACCTCAGATGGACGCCATGTTGTGTGTTATAACCTCAGATGGACGCCATGTTGTGTGCTATAACCTCAGATGGACGCCATGTTGTGTGCTATAACCTCAGATGGACGCCATGTTGTGTGTTATAACCTCAGATGGACGCCATGTTGTGTGTTATAACCTCAGATGGACGCCATGTTGTGTGTTATAACCTCAGATGGACGCCATGTTGTGTGCTATAACCTCAGATGGACGCCATGTTGTGTGTTACAACCTCAGATGGACGCCATGTTGTGTGCTATAATCTCAGATGGACGCCATGTTGTGTGCTATAACCTCAGATGTACGCCATGTTGTGTGTTACAACCTCAGATGGACGCGATGTTGTGTGTTATAACCTCAGATGGACGCCATGTTGTGTGCTATAACCTCAGATGGACGCCATGTTGTGTGTTATAACCTCAGATGGACGCCAGTGTTGTCAATCAATCAATCAATTTTATTTATAAAGCCCAATATCACAATTTGCCTCACAGGGCTTTACAGCATACGACATCCCTCTGTCCTTTGGACCCTCACAGCTGATCAGGAAAAACTCCCCAAAAAACCCTTTAATGGGGAAAAAAAATGGTAGAAACCTCAGGAAGAGCAACTGAGAAGGGATCCCTCTTCCAGGACGGACAGACGTGCAATAGATGTCGTACAGAACAGATCAGCATAATAAATTAACAGTAATCTGTATGACACAATGAGACAGAGAGAGAGAGAGAGAGAGAGAGAGAGAGAGAGAGAGAGATGCAGGTAATGACAGTAGTTTACAACAACATTATTGAAAGTAATAATATTATAGTTATAGTTCTGGCTACTCTGGTACAATATGTTGAAAGTATGTATTAATATCTGGCAGTATACATGTGTGACAATAGTCATATGTGTATAATAACAGTAGAAGTATGACTAATGACTAATGATGGCAGCAGCAGCAGCAGCAGGAGGCATCTGGCAGGACCACGGCAGCAGCACAACCACACACGTCACGCTGTCCAGGCACCGCTGTGATATGAGTTAATCTGAGAGACAGTGGAGCACAAAGGCTCCGGAGAAGAAGCCGAGTTAGTGACATCCAGAATGGCCGAGTTATAACGTGTGTATTATAACCTCAGGTGGACACGTTTGTGCTATAATCTCAGATGGACGCCATGTTGTGTGCTATAATCTCAGGTGGACGCCATGTTGTGTGCTATAACCTCAGATGGACGCCATGTTGTGTGCTATAATCTCAGATGGACGCCATGTTGTGTGCTATAACCTCAGATGGACGCCATGGTGTGTGCTATAATCTCAGATGGACGCCATGTTGTGTGCTATAACCTCAGATGGACGCCATGGTGTGTGCTATAACCTCAGATGGACGCCATGTTCTGTGTTATAACCTCAGATGGACGCCATGGTGTGTGCTATAATCTCAGATGGACGCCATGGTGTGTGCTATAATCTCAGATGGACGCCATGGTGTGTGCTATAACCTCAGATGTGTGTGCTATAACCTCAGATGGACGCCATGGTGTGTGCTATAACCTCAGATGGACGCCATGTTCTGTGTTATAACCTCAGATGGACGCCATGGTGTGTGTTATAACCTCAGATGGACGCCATGGTGTGTGCTATAATCTCAGATGGACGCCATGGTGTGTGCTATAATCTCAGATGGACATGGTGTGTGCTATAATCTCAGATGCCATTGTGTGCTATAATCTCAGATGGACGCCATGTTGTGTGTTATAATCTCAGATGGACGCCATGTTGTGTGCTATAATCTCAGATGGACGCCATGGTGTGTGCTATAATCTCAGATGGACGCCATGTTGTGTGCTATAATCTCAGATGGACGCCATGTTCTGTGTTATAACCTCAGATGGACGCCATGTTGTGTGCTATAACCTCAGATGGACGCCATGTTGTGTGCTATAATCTCAGATGGACGCCATGTTGTGTGCTATAACCTCAGATGGACGCCATGGTGTGTGCTATAATCTCAGATGGACGCCATGTTGTGTGCTATAACCTCAGATGGACGCCATGTTGTGTGCTATAATCTCAGATGGACGCCATGGTGTGTGCTATAACCTCAGATGGACGCCATGTTGTGTGCTATAACCTCAGATGGACGCCATGTTCTGTGTTATAACCTCAGATGGACGCCATGTTGTGTGCTATAACCTCAGATGGACGCCATGGTGTGTGCTATAATCTCAGATGGACGCCATGGTGTGTGCTATAACCTCAGATGGACACATGTTGTGTGTTATAACCTCAGATGGACGCCATGTTGTGTGTTATAACCTCAGATGGACGCCATGTTGTGTGTTATAACCTCAGATGGACGCCATGTTGTGTGCTATAATCTCAGATGGACGCCATGGTGTGTGCTATAATCTCAGATGGACGCCATGTTGTGTGCTATAATCTCAGATGGACGCCATGTTGTGTGCTATAATCTCAGATGGACGCCATGGTGTGTGCTATAATCTCAGATGGACGCCATGTTGTGTGCTATAATCTCAGATGGACGCCATGTTGTGTGTTATAATCTCAGATGGACGCCATGTTGTGTGCTATAATCTCAGATGGACGCCATGGTGTGTGCTATAACCTCAGATGGACGCCATGGTGTGTGCTATAATCTCAGATGGACGCCATGGTGTGTGCTATAATCTCAGATGGACGCCATGTTGTGTGCTATAATCTCAGATGGACGCCATGTTGTGTGCTATAATCTCAGATGGACGCCATGGTGTGTGCTATAATCTCAGATGGACGCCATGTTGTGTGCTATAATCTCAGATGGACGCCATGTTGTGTGTTATAATCTCAGATGGACGCCATGTTGTGTGCTATAATCTCAGATGGACGCCATGGTGTGTGCTATAATCTCAGATGGACGCCATGTTGTGTGCTATAATCTCAGATGGACGCCATGTTCTGTGTTATAACCTCAGATGGACGCCATGGTGTGTGCTATAACCTCAGATGGACGCCATGGTGTGTGCTATAATCTCAGATGGACGCCATGGTGTGTGCTATAACCTCAGATGGACGCCATGGTGTGTGCTATAATCTCAGATGGACGCCATGGTGTGTGCTATAACCTCAGATGGACGCCATGGTGTGTGCTATAATCTCAGATGGACGCCATGGTGTGTGCTATAATCTCAGATGGACGCCATGTTGTGTGCTATAATCTCAGATGGACGCCATGTTGTGTGCTATAATCTCAGATGGACGCCATGTTGTGTGCTATAATCTCAGATGGACGCCATGTTGTGTGCTATAATCTCAGATGGACGCCATGGTGTGTGTTATAATCTCAGATGGACGCCATGTTGTGTGCTGTAACCTCAGATGGACGCCATGGTGTGTGCTATAATCTCAGATGGACGCCATGTTGTGTGCTATAATCTCAGATGGACGCCATGTTGTGTGCTATAATCTCAGATGGACACCATGTTGTGTGTTATAATCTCAGATGGACGCCATGTTGTGTGCTATAACCTCAGATGGACGCCATGTTGTGTGCTATAACCTCAGATGGACGCCATGTTGTGTGCTATAACCTCAGATGGACGCCATGTTGTGTGCTATAATCTCAGATGGACGCCATGTTGTGTGTTATAATCTCAGATGGACGCCATGTTGTGTGCTATAACCTCAGATGGACGCCATGTTGTGTGCTATAATCTCAGATGGACGCCATGTTGTGTGTTGTAATCTCAGATGGACGCCATGTTGTGTGCTATAACCTCAGATGGACGCCATGTTGTGTGCTATAATCTCAGATGGACGCCATGTTGTGTGTTATAATCTCAGATGGACGCCATGTTGTGTGTTATAATCTCAGATGGACACCATGTTGTGTGCTATAATCTCAGATGGACGCCATGTTGTGTGTTATAACGTGTGTCTGTGGTTCCTCTGATCTGTCTCAGGTTGAAGTCTCGTCCTGATGTGACAACTGAATCTATGAGATGACAGAGCCACTGATGGTGTCTCATACGTCCAGGGGGGATAAAACACTTCTTCTGGTGTTTGTCACTCTGAAGAATGTGGGAGAGGCAGACACACACCCATACACACACACCCTGTGACGAAGACTTGTCACTGAGTACGGGCAGCACATGGTAAAGATGGCACTCAGGAAATGCTCACACATGGTTAGCCACACACATTATTAACCCATGTCATTTAATATTCATTCAAAGAAAATGTAACAAGACATTAAAGGGCGGGTCATCAGGGAGCCACGCCCCCTCACAATGTGTTCAGGAAAATTTGTGTCTTTTCTAATAACAAGCCATGGATGACCTGAGAGGTCAGACTCCTGCTGAAGGCTTGCAACGTGGCCTACAGGTCTGGGAACACGCAACAGTATAGCGCTGCCAGGGCAGAACTGAGGAGGGGTATCAGAACTGCCAAGGCAGCCAACAGGAGAAAAATTGAGAGCTTGGCAAGGCATACGCCATATCATAAATCAGAACACAGACACAAACACAACCACCGGTCACAGTGCTGCAATGGCAGAACAGCTCAACCGGTTATTCGGCCGTCAAGACAGGGAGGGAGCAGGGACTGTTATCACCTCAGCAACAGCTTCAGGTAACCAGACACTCTCTTTGCAGACCACTGAGGTAGCACGCACACTTCGTAACATCAACGTGCACAAAGCAGCTGGCCCAGATGGGATCGCAGGATGGGTTCTCAGAGACTGTGCTATGGAGCTTGCTGGAGTATTCACAGACATCTTCAACACATCGCTGGTACAGTGCTTTGTTCCCACCTGTCTGAAAACATCTGAAATAGTGCCAGAACCAAAGCAGAGTGTAATAACTGGGCTCAATGATTACAGGGCAGTGGCACTAACAACGATTATTATCATGTGTTTGGAGAGACTAGTACTGAAGAACATTAAGGCTGCTCTCCCTCCTACTCTGGACCCCCACCAATATGCATACACAGCAAATTGATCAACAGATGTACTGACCCACCTTGAACAGCAAGGAACATATGCACGGCTGTTATTTGTGGATTACAGTTCTGCATTTAACACTATTCTTCCTTGCAGACTGTTCCACAAGATGACCAACTTGGACCTCCCTTATAACATCTGCCTGTGGATATGGGACTTTCTAACCAACCGGCCACAAACAGTCAGGAATGGGAATGTGGACATGGAGGTGCTCACGAATGCCTACAGCGAATATGAGAATATATTTCATAAACAAAGTAACAGCACTAAAGCTGCCAAGGAGAGAGAGGCAGCATGGGAAATTTAGCAAGCAATATCAGCTTTGATGGGATGTTGGTGGCTCAGTGGATAGAGCAGGCGTCCCATATGGCTTTTGCCGCAGCGGCCCAGGTTCGACTCCGGTCTGTGGCACCTTGCTGCATGTCACTCCCTCTGTCTCTCTCCCCTTTCATGCTTAACTGTCCTGTCAGTTTAAGGCAAAATGCCCCCCAATTTTTTTTTTAAAAAGAATCCTTGCTAATTTCAGCAGCTGTTTTAAGCACATATAGATGGTTGATGACTTATTTGAAATTTGAATCCTTTAAAAACCATCATATCCAATAAGTCCCTGCTCTCTCTCTCTCTGTCTCCCCATTTCACACACACCGTCCTATCCATTAAAGGCAAAAGCCCACAAAAATAATCTCAACAAAAAAACAGGTAAGGCATATTTGACTTGGCCATGACTGTACCTTCATTTAGTTTGATTCATATTTGATTTATTAAACAAAGTAGCTTCAATAACATGTCATTTAGTGGCTCTCATTGCGCGTCGTTCCCTCTCTCCCTCAACATTATGCTGTTTTGCCATTAAAGGAAACAAAAGCCCTGAAAAAAATCTTAAAAAAGAGGAATTCCACAGAACTGCAGGTTCTACGTGGATACATGATGCAGTGATTCATGAATACTTTTCTTATATTCAAAGACTCCGCGGTGTAACTTGGCTCACTGATGGAACTCAACATCCCATAATAGCTCCATGTGAGAATAAAGGAGATTACATGAAGTCATTTCACAGCAGTTAAATGAACCTCAGCCTAATATTGACAGAATGAAGTCAGTAGAAACAAAACTTTTACCAGTCTGTTTAATATCTGTGTGTTTGATGTTGAGTTTGTGCCCAGTGTGTTTGGGCTCCATCACATTACAGCTGAATAAGATGATACAGCAAATTATATTAACATATATGAACTCTGTGTAATGTTACTGTATTTTCTGTATATTAGACACATTAACACATCACATCACCTCGCATTACCTACTAACACACTCTACAGTCTGTTCCCATCACACCTCACGCTGTTCAGCTGCAGCTGACGTGTTAGTTTTTGTTTTGTTTTTCATTTCACAGTCATTAAAATCTCTGACTCAGCTGAGATGAAACAATCAGCTTTCTGCTTTCTGCCACTGAATGTCATGTTATCTGCACTCTACTGATGATGTCTGTTGGTGCTCACTGTGAACGCGCCTCTCTCAGGCTGAACATACTCAGAGTTGATTGAACTAATGCTGATCAGCTGTTCTGTTTCTCAGCTCAGGCTCAGTCAGCTCAGAGATCGGGATTAGGCTCAGAGTTTGTTAAGCCTGCTTCCTGAAACAGGGCCCAGTTAACATAAACATCATAAGTAAACAAACAGCATCACAGGTCTGATTCCTGTCTCAGCCTGCTTCCAGTTAAAGGAACAAAGAGTCTCAGAGCTTATGGATGAACGAAGATTGTTTGTGTCTGACATCAGCTGACTGTGTGTTGGTCCTTTGTTCTCTGTCACACAAAGGACCAACACAAACAAACAAACATCTGTCTGTCTGCAGTGAGCTCTCTGACTTAGAGTTATATAATAAATATACAGATCTCCATGACTGTTCTCCTCTTCTTAGAGTTAGATATATATATATATATATATATATATATATGTATACATGTCTGTTTTCTGTTTAAATGTTCCAGGTTTTATGAGGTGTTCTTTTCTTGCCCCTGTCTCAACTTTAATGGAACATGTTATATCAAAATCAGAATACATTTATATATATAATTTATATTAGTTACAAGTAAACAATAAAGTTTATGAGTTTGAACACTGAATATATTTGGACTGCGTTCATTTGAACATTGAATATTGAATATGCCTTCATGAAATAAAAATCTGGATGACCACCAACAGCCAGAAAACTGAACTCCTTGTTGTTGCTCCCAAGACTCTGCTCTGTGGGGCTGGAGATCTCGTCCTCACTGTTGATGGCTCCTCAATCTCGCCGTCCTCTGAGGTTCGCAACCTGGGTGTCACCTTGGACTCCACTCTTTCTTACGACACACACATCAAATCCGTCACCAAATCAGCTTTTTTCCAGCTCAGGAACATCTCCAGACTCCGACCTTCACTCCCCGACTCTGTTGCTGAGACTCTAATACATGCCTTCATCACCTCACGTCTGGATTATTGTAATGCCGTTCTGTACGGAGTCACCAATAAAACTCTTGGCAGACTCCAACATGTTCAAAACTCAGCTGCCAGGGTTCTCATTCGCACTAAACCCCCACTCTCAAACAACTGCACTGGCTTCCTGTTAAGTTGCGGATCACCTTCAAACGTCTCCTGCTCACCTACAAATCTCTGCACACCCTTGCCCCTCAATATTTAACAGACCTCCTTCATGTTCACCACCTGTCCCGGAACCTGTGATCTGCGGCCTTGGGCCTCCTTTCAGTTCCTCGTACTAGAAGGCAAACCTTTGGGAGCAGGGCCTTCAGTGTGGCAGCTCCCACCCTCTGGAACTCACTTCCGCTGGAGATTCGCCAGGCACCAACTCTGGACTCTTTAAAATCTCAGCTAAAGAGGCACGTTTTCCTGCTGGCTTTCGCCAGCTAGTTGTGTTTTCTGTTTGTTCATGTCATGTGATTTTGTGTTTGTCTGTGTGATTTTGTGGTTGTTTGCAATTGTGAAGCGACCTTGGGTTTCTTGAAAGACACTATATAAAATTGATTTTTATTATTATTATTATTATTATATTTGGACTGTGTTCATTTGAGCATTGAATATATTTGTACTGCGTTCATTTGAACATTAAATATATTTGGACTGGGTTCATCTGAACATTGAATATATTTGTACTGGGTTCATTTGAACATTAAATATATTTGGACTGCGTTCATTTGAACATTGAATATATTTGGACTGCGTTCATTTGAACATTGAATATATTTGGACTGTGTTCATTTGAACATTAAGTATATTTGGACTAAGTTCATTTGAACATTGAATATATTTATACTGGGTTCATTTGAACGTTGAATATATTTGTACTGGGTTCATTTGAACATTGAATATATTTGTACTGGGTTAATTTTAACATTGAATATATGTTTTCATCTTCATTACTGAAGGTAATATAATTATAGTTCTGGCTACTGTGGTACAATATGTTTAAAGTATATATTAATATCTGGCAGTATACATATGTGACAATAATCATATGTGTATAATAACAGTAGAAGTATGACTAATGATAACAGCAGGAGCTGTCTATCATGCAGATAGACAACATGATTATGCACGTGTACAAGTTTAGGACATAGAAAAGCAACCAACAAAAGGGAAACAAATGTATAATTTCACTTCCAACAGACATTTCAATTTTGTCACACAGAAACATTTGGTAAGAGAGGGGAAGGCGTGATCCCCCAGGGTGACAGGAAGGGACAGGATGTGGTGGAGAAAAGAAGCATTGTCTTAAGATCATAGCAGGGCTGTTAATCAAGGTGCGTTGCATCAGGGTGGAGGAGGGGACCCTTTTATGTGTTAATTACTTAAAAAGCATTTGAAGTACGTCAAATGAACGCTTTATTTCCCCTTTTTGGGGCCTGGATGTCTGAAGGACGCATCCCTCCTGACCGGAGTAAGCTCAGGGGCAGGGTAATAAACATTTGACCCTCACTTGAAGGCTGTATGCTCCTACATTTGCAAGCCCTCACCTGGGCAAGTTTCAGGCCATGGGGAGGAAAGCAGTCTACCAAATGTGAGGGAAGACTTCAAACTTGCAGTCTCTGGCAGGGATGGAGTTTTTTGGCCCAGACGTTTCTCCAAAAGGCAGCTGGTGGTCCCTGTACAAGCTGCCCGTTGAAAGGCGGACAGCAGACCTCCAGTTGAGGACTGCGCACGGGGCTATAGCTACAAACAGATACAGAGCGCACCTTGATCTGGAGCTAGGGGAGGGGTGTATTTTCTGTTTGGAGACTGAGAAATGATGCTCTTTGGGGGAGGGTGGGTAGTTAAATATTAACTTCTGAATCACCCTTGGTTGATGTTGTTAGTTTTTGTTTGTTGTTGCCATTTTTTTGGATCAATTATTTATTGTTAAGGTGAAACAAATAAAACTTATAGAGCAAACAATCACATGTGAACGATGGCTCAGGGAAACAGAAATACATCAGAAAGAACACAAAAAATAAAATTCATTAAAAAAGAAAGAATTCAGACAAAATAATGATGTTAATGAGTTGACACACAAACAAAATTGAAACATAGAAGCATGGGACACTAACAAAAAGGAAGGAAAGAAAAAAATCTATTTTACAGCAATGCCGAAGACAACCAAACTGATTACCGTAGAGCTGCAACAATTAATCGGCCGATTGACTTATAATTGACTACTAAATCAATTGGCAACCAACCCTAATAAATGATTAATCGGTTTGAGAAACTGATAGGGGGGTAAAAAAAAAGAACATTTTTTTATCCTTCTCCTCAACAACAGCAGACTATTGGAAACACTGAACAACATTTTTCACCATTTTCCAACATCCTGTAGATCAATCAAGAAGGCGATAGACAGATCAAATGACAATGAGATCAACTGTTAACTGCAGCCCTAGATTACAGACCATCTCCCATATAAACAAAACACAGACCATCTCCCATATAAACAAAACACAGACCATCTCCCATATAAACAAAACACATACACGTGCATGGCAAATAGTGTTGGACAAATAAATTTACATAACAAGAAATTAGAAAGAGGTGAGGCTATAGGGTTAATGAAGCCCCTGGATGATATCTATAGTTTTCAACCAGTTACTTAAAGTTACAGCTTTAGCCCCATTGATACTAGCAGTGGACCTTTCTAGTAGACAGATATCTGAAAAAGTGGATAACCAGGCACTGTTCTTGTTAATTATAGGTTCAAATCAGTTCTTTATTATTATTAGCAGCAGTAGAGGCAGCCAGAATAATCCTTCTTTCTTGAATTGTTAACACTATGTTGGGATTGTATGCGATCAGAAAAAGAGCAGGGCAGGTGGGAATAGATTTGTCAATGATGGTCCCAACAATCTTATTCACATATCTCCAGAGAGAATTAATAATGGGACAGTACCAGAACATGTGTAATAATCTCCTCTGACAGAATCATAACAGTTAGTACACAGATCAATATCAACCAAGTTTAAACAACAGCTGGGCTCCGGTGTAAAGTAAGACCTGTCTACAAACTTGTAGTGAATATCTGATGTGTCATTTTCTTAGAGGAGGCAGAAATGATGTTCCAGATTGAAGGCCAATTCCAGTCCAGGTTGAGGAGTTGAAAATCATTTTCCCATCTCTTAGTCACTAGGAGTGGCTTAGCATCACAAGAAGAGAGCCTGTCATACAGTGAGGTTACCAGTCTAGTCTTACTAGTCAACTGAGCTGCTAACGGGTGTCGAGGGAGATGTACATCCCAAGGTACTCCATATGTTTTAAGATTAAAAAAAAACATGAAGAGCCTGGAAGAGAGAAGTCCTCCTCCAAGTCCCGAAAGCAGCGCAGACCATGATAATCAAAAATATCACCTAATACATTAATGCCTCGTGTGGACCACTGAGGGGAAATAAGAACTGCATACCCAGAGAGAAGTGCGTTACTATGCCATATGGGTGATAATTCATGATATTTGTGGTCAATAGATAAATGTTTTTCTATACAGCGCCAAATGGACTTACCTGTCCTGTCCATTAAAGGCAAAATGGCCTTTTTAAAAAAAGAAATGATAGGACCCATATGAGATTCTTTGACAGTAAGTGCAAGTGTAGGTCTAATTTGATTACCCAAGTAAGTAAAGCCATGGTTATGTAAAGAGATTGGAAGGTGGGTGAGCTCAGTATTTATAGTTGTCTGTTATAGTTGTTTGTTGTTGCCATGAAGCAAATGCAATAGGTTTTTGTTGTTGTTCCTTCAGGTGGTTTAATAAAGGGACTTTTAAAACCAAAAACCGGTCTCTCCTCCTGTCTCTCCTCTGTCTCTCATCCGGTGTTCCGCCTTTCATCCCAAAAGAGCTGTTAGAGCATGAGCTGCGCAGGTTTGCTTGGGCTGTAAAGATGCTAAACTGAAGCATGTGCAGTCTCTGAGAAGACAGGTGTTCATGTTTTTGGACTCACCTGCACAGACACTGGAGGTGTTGAAGTTTCTTACATGGTTTAAGCCAGCTCCGGCCAAATGAAATGTTCTGAGTGTGGTGATGTGGGGCACAAACAGTTTGCGTGTCCACATAAATAGCGGCTTGATGCGGTCGCCGGCACCACTGTCGGGGCCGGCTCCATGGCTGCGCCGGTGCCCGGCTCCACTGCTGACTCCGGCGCAGGGCCTGCTGCCGCATCTGTGGTCGGCTATGCGACCGGGTCTGATGTGGTTCCTGGGGGGCCCCGTGGCTGGCCTGGTGAACAGATTATGGAGGCTGTTTTCATTAAACATAAAAGAGCCCTAGTCAGTGAGATTGTTTCACAAAAAAAGTAAATGTGCTGTTCTTACAGGAAACTCATAGTGACCAGGCAGATGACATAAACATATATACATAGACGCCGCATGGACTGCCTGAGCGCGTCCTCATTGGCCGCCATCTTGGATGGGTCTCGCTTCGCCTCCACAGTGCATTCACTTCTATTGAGAAAGGAGAAAATTGAGAAAATAACTGTGTTGTGACCTACATAACATGCTGTTGCTATCTGCAGAAAGTATTAAAGCATAAAATCCCGCATTTTTAATGTACGAAAGCATCCTGTATCATCACTACATGTGTGCCGTTTGTAACAAACAAACCGTGTGAAAATCAGTTGAAAATTCAGTGAGTTATTCTATTTTACTTGTGCATACAGCTCCTTCCTCAATAGAAGTGAATGCACTGTGGAGGCGAAGCGAGACCCATCCAAGATGGTGGCTGGTGAGGACGTCGGCTCTGATAGGCAGCGGCAGACAATGCGGCGTCTATGTACATATGTCTATGGCAGATGAGGTAGACTGGGGTTTATGGTGGGAGGGTCCACACGTCCTGAGTCATGGCACACGTGTCAGTGCAGGGGTAGCCATCCTCTTCAGAGTAACTGCCAATGCAGTCATTCTCTCTGCTAGCAAGGTGGTTAAGGGCAAGCTGCTGATTGTCAGGGCAGAGATGAACGGCTCAGTTTTGTGTTTTGTTAATATTTATGCTCCCAACCAGGGCTCTGACAGAGTGGGGCTTCTTACAAAAATACAGTCTGAACTCAGGAACTACAGTCAGGATCATATCATTCTTGGCGGTGATTTCAACTGTACAGTTGACTTCAGTCGGGACAGAACCAATGAAGAGCCACACCCACAATCCTCCCAGTGTTTAAAACAAACTATTACTGACTTAGATCAGTTTGACACCTGGAGACTCAAACACCCACACACCCGTCAGTACACATGGATACGGATCAGAAACAACAGGGTCAGTGCAGCCAGACTAGATAGGTTTTACATCTCACAAAATCTCAACACCAGATTAGTCAGCAGTACCATAACCCCGGTTGGTTTCACTGACCACCACCTAGTCAGTATAAACTTGACAATTTCATCAGGTGAGAGGGCCAAATCTTACTGGCATCTCGACAATAAACTCTTACAAGACAGCACTTTTTGTCAGAGCTTTGGGAATTTCTGGAGACACTGGTAGACAAAGAAAAGCAGCTTTAGCTCTTTAAAGCAATGGTGGGAGGTTGGCAAAGCTCAAACTCGTGTGTTCAGTCAGCAGTACACGTCACACTCTACTACTGAAATCAAGGCAGCAGTACATAACCTTGAAGCCAGCATCAGTACCATCGAGAAGGGGATCAGGAGAGACTCCGATCCCACTGCTAGTGACCTGCTGCAGCAGAAGAAGAAGAAGGAACTGAGCACTTTTCTGCAAGAGAGGGTGAAGGAAGCTTTGGTCTGATCGCGCTTCCTCCAGTTGAAGGACATGGATGCCCTGAGCTCCTTCTTCTTCAACTTGGAGTGGAACGCGGTGCAGAGGAAGCAGATGGCCTGTCTGAAGCTCCCTGGAGGGAGACTGACTGCGGATCAGAATGAAATGAGGGCTCACGCAATTGACTTACACACCAGCCTATTTAAAGCTGAACCGTGAGCTGCCCTGCACTGTGGGCTAACTCTCGAAGAGTGACAATGACAGTTAACCAGATGCCTTCTAGACGGGCACCAGGGATTGACGGTCTCTCCACTGACTTCTATAAGCGTTTCTGGAACATTATTGGTACCAACCTACACGAGGTAGTGCAGGAATGTTTCAGAACTGGATCTCTTCCGGTTTCAGGCAGTCCTTTCCCTGCTGCGTAAGAAGGGGGACCTGACATTACTTAAGAACTGGAGGCCAGTGGCCCTCCTCTGTACGGACTCTTATCTAATAGACTAAAAGACTTTCTGGGAAAAATTGTAAATACAGACCAATCATACTGTGTGCCAGAGAGATCAATCATGGACAATATTTTTCTTATTAGGGATGTACTTGATTTATGTAAAATTTATAATGTCAATGTTGGGATTGTGTCACTGGATCAAGAGAAGGGTTTTGATAGGGTGGATCACTCATATCTCTTTGCTGCACTTAGAGGTTTTGGGTTTGGTGATGGGTTTTTGTCTTCGGTGAGTTTACTGTCAGAAGCGGTCCTGGCTAGTTTTACACTCTGGGCGAACCATCACTCAGATTCGCCTTTCCTTTCTGCTGCTGGTTGAAACGTGATAATAGGGGTGCCCCAGCGCTCACTCCACTAACTTGATGTGGAAATGAGTGGTAGTCTAGAAAACTGGCGAGTTTTGTTTTTGTTTTTGTTTTGGAGGGCACTCGTGCGCCCTCACATAGATTGCGCCCTGGGCGGTCGTCCACATTGCCCATAGCAAAAACCGTCCCTGTTTACTGTATAGTGGTACACAGTATATGGTGAAGGTAGGGGCGGGGCTGAGTCGGCCAATTCCTGTACAGCTGCTTTCCTTACAAACCCCTCGCCTAAACAGCTTTGAGGTGGTGGGAAAAAAGGCAGTCTACGAAGTCTGTGTTAAGGTTCTGACCTGCGCTCTCTGGCAGGGCTGAAGGAGTCGAGGTGGGCTGAGTTCTTTGGCCCAGACATTTCCCTGAAAGGCAGCTGGTGGTCCCTGTACAAGATCCCCTTGGAGAAGCGTACAGCTGACCTCCAGTGGAGGGTCGTACATGGGGCAATAGCTATGAACAGATACAGAGCACACCTTGATCCGGAGCTAGGGGAGGGGTGTAGTTTCTGTTTGCACACGGAGACTCCTTTTCATTTGTTTGTTGAGTGTCCTCGGCTGTCAGAGCTCTTTGACCTTTTAAGGAGCTGGTTGCATGGTCTGGTGGAGGCCTTTTCCTTTCCACTGTTCATTTTTGGCCCAAAATACAGTGCTAAAAACAAAAAGGTACACACTTTGATAACCTTTCTGCTGGGCTCTGCCAAGTTGGCTATCTGGTTGACTCGCAGGAACCAGACTCAGGGTGCCGGCAGTGTGGAGCTGGTGCCGGTCTTAGAAGGACTCTTGAAATCCCGGCTCAGAGTGGAATATTGTTACTGTCAATCTGTGGACAATTTACAGGACTTTAAAGACAGATGGACTGTTGGGGGTGTCTTGTGCTCTGTGACAGTGGATGGAGGGCTGGTATGTAATTTAACATTTACTGTGTCTGGCAGACTGTTTGTTCAGGAGCAGCTTTTGTCTGTTTTGTTTGTGTGTTTGAGTCCAGACCTCCTCTCTGAATGAAAGGAGAGCTTTGACCTCCTCTCCTCCTGTCTCTCATCTGTCTCTCCTCCTGTCTCTCATCAGTCTAACCTCCTCACCTCCTGTCTCTCCTCCTGTCTCTCATCAGTCTAACCTCCTCACCTCCTGTCTCTCCTCCTGTCTCCTGTATTAAATCTTTCTCCCACAGTAGAGTCCAGACCTCCTCTCCCCCCCCCCCCCCCCCCCCCCCCCCCCCCCCCCCCCCCCCCCCCCCCCCCCCCCCCCCGTGTCTTTGTCTCTGTCCTTGGCAGTCTGCAAGCGTCTTTCAGGAGGACAGAATGGCAGATTGTCTCCATGAAGGAGGACGCCTTGTTTCAGGAAGTCCAGTCTGGGAGGAGGAACAGAAGAGGTGAAGCAGAATATCCAGGCCAGAGGGGGTGGGGGGGTCTTTGTGTCAGCTGTTTTCCGCCCAGCGACAAGTGATTCATATTCAAATACACATTCTCAATGGACACACACACACACACACACACACAAACACACAATATAACACACACATCCTTCATGGACACACACACACACACACACACACACACACACACACACACACACACTCAGAAACACACACGATAACACACATTTAGACACACATCCTGAATGGACACACATACTTCATTTACAAAAAGGTAGAAGATGAAAGAGTGATGTAAAGGGCTGTCCACACCAAGAAAGATAACTGTAACGTTAACTATGACAATGGCAGCATCCACACCAGTGAACGATATTGTTATGTTGCTAGGTTATGCCAAACACACACTGCTCGTTGCGGTCGGCAGGGGAGCAGAGTGATGGATAAAATGGATATTGATGACCTGTTATTGCTGTATGTTGCAAGAAAGAAAAAGACAACCAATTTACTGCTTGCTCCACCTGTCTGTCTGTAAGCTCCATCTGTCATGAGACAAACATGAATGAAGACGTGCAGTTTATTGTGTTTCACCGGTGACAAACTGTCATTACGAGCGACAATTATGCACGGCTGCGCACTCTTTATAACTCACTGTGTGAACCTATGTTGCATAATAAAGATTTGCCCCGCTCAGTAAATTCATTCAGTAACTTCATTCAGTAACTTCGGGCTTGCCTTAACCTCAATCACTGCGTGATTAGTATATAAAGGTAGAAAAACAAATAAAATTGCGGGCGGTAATGGTCAGAAATTCAGCAGTAGTGGGCAGGAGCGGGTTGAAGAAAACAGTCCCATGCAGAGCTCTAGCGCACAGGTTGAATTTTATGAATGGAGGGGAAAAGAGGAGACGTATTCCCCTGCAAAATGTATTTTATTGCAGTTATTTACCCAGTATTTGCAAAACAAAATCACTGAAGTTAAAGTTCTGTCATAAAACTATATTGTTACGGATATTTGCACATTTTTAAGTGGGTATATAAAAAATCCTGGAGCTTTCTTAGTGGTACGTGACAGGATGAACGTCTCGACCTGTCATTTCGGATGGATTTTGATTGGCTGTCAGTGTTTCTATCGTTCATCAAATCGCTCTGAAAGTGATCCAAACGATACCGTCCACCACTATCGTTGTCGTTATAGTTGTAGTGTGGACGCTACCTAACACTTGAGTTTAGAACGATTTTTAAAACTGTATATTTACAGTTATATTTATAGTTATAGTTCTTGGTGTGGATGGCCCTTAATTCCTGAAGGACGTGTGAAGAGGAGAGGAGGAGACAGAAGAAGAGAGGAGGAGACAGAAGAAGGAGAGGAGGAAACAGCGTAGGAGAGGAGGAGACAGAGAAGGAGAGGAGGAGAGAGAGAAGGAGAGGAGGAGACAGAGAAGGAGAGGAGGAGACAGAGTAGCAAAGGAGGAGATAGAGAAGGAAAGGAGAAGACAGCAAAGGAGAGGAGGAGATAGAGAAGGAGAGGAGGAGACAGTGTAGGAGAGGAGGAGACAGAAAAGGAGAGGAGGAGATAGAGAAGGAGAGGGTTTGGTTTTCAAGTCCCTTTATTAAATCATTTCAGCAATGACTGAAAACAATTTAGTTCAAATCAAGAAAAATAAAAAACAAAACCAGAGAAAAACTGCTTTTACTGCTTTTAAAACACAATAAACGTTAAACTACTCAGAAATGATATACCAGCTCTCCATCCACTGTCACAGAGCACAAGACACCCCCAACAGTCCATCTGTCTTTAAAGTCCTGTAAATTGTCCACAGATTGACAGTAACAATATTCCACTCTGAGCCGGGATTTCAAGAGTCCTTCTAAGACCGGCACCAGCTCCACACTGCTGGCACCCTGAGTCTGGTTCCTGCGAGTCAGCCAGATAGCCAACTTGGCAGAGCCCAGCAGAAAGGTTATCAAAGTGTGTATTTTTTTTTGTTTTTAGCACTGTATTTTATACCAAAAATGAACAGTGGAAAAGAAAAGGCCTCCCCCAGACCACGCAACCAACTCCTTAAAAGGTCAAAGAGCTGTGACAGCCGGGGACACTCAACAAACAAATGAAAAAGAGTCTCTGTGTGCAAACAGAAACTACACCCCTCTTTCTACCCCCTTTTTCCCCACCACCTCAAAGCTGTTTAGACGAGGGGTTTGTAAGGAAAGCAGCTGACCCTCACCCTCTTGCCACTCCCCCACAGCTGGGGTTATGGAGAGAGAGGGGAAACTGTACTCACACTCATCATCCCATTGGTAGCACTGTTTTCTACAAACACTCTCAGTGGCTGTGGCAGGGCTGCACAGACTTCCTCCACCACTCTGTTGATGAGTCTGACAGAGCTGATGTTGCTTCTCTCCATCAGGGCTTCCATAGCTGTGGACGTCATCTTCATAAGGTGTCCCAGTTTGGTGCAGCCAGCTTTATGAAGACTGGCTCTCAGGCTGGCAGACTGCAGTGTACGGGTCTTAATAAAGGTGTTGTAGAATAATGGCTCTTCAAAAAGCCACATGCCCGGGGGCACATTTGTGTCCCGTGCAGTCTTAAAAATCCGCCAAGCCTGCAACACAGAGCTGTAAAATGGTGTTACATCTGTAAAGTCCACAGTCTCTTGCTCCAGGAGGAAAACCTGCTTGTCGTAGCCCAACTGTCCTGTTTTCCTCAGCAGCAGGCGAGCCACACCAGCTGGGCCAACAGTCATACAGCAGCTTCTGAGCAGTTCTCAGCCTAAAGGAAGCAATTTTGGACTGAATGTCAATAAGTCCCTGTACCCCTTCAGCCACAGGCAGGTGAAGAACAGCTGACCGAATCCAGTGCTTGCCCGACCAGAAGAAGTTGAAGATGTCCTTCTGGATGTCCTCTATCAGACCCCTTGGAGGTGTCAGAGTGACAAGTCTGTGCCACAGAGTCGAGGCGACCAAGTTATTAGCAACCAGAACTCTTCCCCTATACGACAGCTGAGGTAGCAACCATTTCCACTTAGACAACCGAACACACACTTTCTCCTTCACTCCCTCCCAGTTTTTTCTTTGGAACCCTCCAGAACCCAGAAACACCCCCAAAACTTTTAGTCCCTCTTTTCCCCACCTAAGTCCTCCAGGCAGACTGGGCACTGCCTGATCCCTCCACTGCCCTATGAGCAAGGCCTCGCTCTTAGCCCAGCTCACTCTTGCAGATGAGGCCTTTTCATAGGCACAAAGGGTGTCCTGCAGACATTTAACATCATCCTGGCTGCTTACAAAAACATTAACATCGTCTGCATAAGCAGATACAGTGGGCAAACCACGAGGAACATTTACAATCCTAGAGAAAGACAGACCAATGAGGTGCCCTCTCAGCCTGCACAGCAAGGGCTCAATGACTAGGCTATACAGTTGCCCTGAAATAGGGCAACCCTGTCTTATGCCTCACTGTACGGGAAATGGCCGACTCAGCCCCGCCCCCATCTTCACCATACACTGTGCTCCACTGTACAGTAAACTCACCCAAGACAAAAACCCATCACCGAACCCAAAACCTCTAAGTGCAGCAAAGAGATATGAGTGATCCACCCTATCAAAAGCCTTCTCCTGATCCAGTGACACAATCCCAACATTGACATTATAAATTTTACATAAATCAAGTACATCCCTGATAAAAAAAATATTGTCCATGATTGATCTCTCTGGAACACAGTATGATTCGTCTGTATTTACAATTTTTCCCAGAAAGTCTTTTAGTCTATTAGGTAAGACTCTGGAAAGCACCTTATAGTCTATACATTGGCCTCCAGTTCTTAAGTAATGTCAGGTCCCCCTTCTTAGGCAGCAGGGAAAGGACTGCCCGCTGGCAAGAAACCGGAAGAAATCCAGTTCTGAAACATTCCTGCACTACCTCGTGTAGGTTGGTGCCAATAATGTTCCAGAACCGCTTATAGAAGTCAGTAGAGAGACCGTCAATCCCAGGCGCCCGTCCAGAAGGCATCTGGTTAATGGCCATTGTCAACTCTTTGAGAGTTAGCCCACAGTCCAGGGCAGTTCCCTCCTCCGAACTGAGCTGAGGAAGGCTCTCCAGAAGCTCTTTGTGGTTCTCAGCGCTACATGGTTCAGCTTTAAATAGGCTGGTGTAAAAGTCAACCCTAACCCTAACCCAAGTTGAAGAAGAAGGAGCTCAGGGCATCCATGTCCTTCAACTGGAGGAAGCGCGATCAGACCAAAGCTGATGTGTGGGTGTTTGAGTCTCCAGGTGTCAAACAGATCTAAGTCAGTAATAGTTTTGTTATGTCTCGTCAGATCTGTTAAATTCATGATCATGTTTTCATTCTATGTTTGATATCATGCGTTAGGTTAGTTTCATGTTTCATGTCCTTTTCTTTTATGAGCACATTTTAGTCAAGCTGTTGTCACTCATGTCTTGTCTTGTCTGGCACTTCCTGTTTTATTTTGGTACTCACCTTTTCCCTCTCGTTTCAGACCCTGACTTCCTCCCTTTGTGTGTTTCCCGCCAAGTCTGATTGTCTACTCCGCCCCTGATTCGTATCACCTGCTTCCCATTACCTCCTGTATATATAGTCCTGTCTCCCCTTGTCTCGTTGCCAGTTCGTCTTGTGCAGTCACCGTGTTTGTGTGTTCAAGATTACCAGCCACTTCAAGTCCAGGTTCTGTCTCATGTTTTGTTTGATTATCCTCCATTGTGAGCATTTTTCTTTTGCATCTTTTATCCTCATTTGTGAGCGCTTTTTGTTTCTACTTTTTGTATCCTCCCTGAGAGCGTTTTTTGTTGCCATTGAAATCTAGTAAAGACTTTTTTGTTACACCTTTAACCGTGTCTGAGGTCGTGCATTTGAGTCCACCAGTGTCGTGTCTCAGGTCATAACAAGTTTGTTTTAAACACTGGGAGGATTGTGGGTGTGGCTCTTCATTGGTTCTGTCCCGACTGAAATCAACTGTACAGTTGAAATCACCGCCAAGAATGATATGATCCTGACTGTAGTTCCTGAGTTCAGACTGTATTTTTGTAAGAAGCCCCACTCTGTCAGAGCCCTGGTTGGGAGCATAAATATTAACAAAACACAATACTGAGCCGTTCATCTCTGCCCTGACAATCAGCAGCCGACCCTTGACCACCTCGCTAACAGAGAGAATGACTGCATTGGCAGTTACTCTGAAGACGATGGCTACCCCTGCACTGACACTTGTGCCATGACTCAGGATGTGTGGACCCTCCCACCATAAACCCCAGTCTGCCTCATCTGCCTGGTCACTATGAGTTTCCTGTAAGAACAGCACATCTATCTTTTTTTGTGAAACAATCTCACTGACTAGGGCTCTTTTATGTTTATCTCTCCCACCATGAATGTTAATAGACCCTATAGTGCTGCTCTGCATATGAGGGTTAAAGAAGAGAGACAGAAAAGAGGAAAGCAGTAAAGAACAGTGTATGAAAAAGAACACCAGGTGATACATGATCATCTTACCTAACTTTAGTCTTATTAACAGTTTTGCCTTTAGATACCTTTCTCAGTGTTGTGATATGTTTCTTGAGGCGAAAACGCTTCCTTTCATCCAATAAGTCCACACCAACAGATCTCTTCAGCACTCCCACAGATCTGATGAACTTTTCAGTGTCACTAAAATAATCATTAACTTTCACAGATCTGTGAAAAGTTTGGTCTAGAAAAGTGTTTATTTCCTCTAAGGAATACAGGTCTGTGTTCCTGTTGGACACCTCACTGACTGACACAGTATCTGACTGAGTCCCATTCTGCATCCTCTCCTCTACCTGATGCCTGGCTGCTGAAAACAGCCTCCATAACCTGTTCACTGTCACAGCCGACAGCGTTGCCAGCGACCGCATCAAGCCGCTGTCTATGCGGACATGCAAACCGTTTGAGCCCCACATCCCCTCACTCAAAACATGTCATTTGGCCGGAGCTGGCATAAACCATGTAAGAAGCTTCGCCATGCTTCACTCTAAAAGACACCTCCAGTGTCTGTGCAGGTGAGTCCAGAAACATGAACACCTGTCTCCTCAGACACTGCACATGCTTCAGTTTAGCGTCTTCACAGCCCAAGTTGATCACTCTAAATCCGCTAGCAAACTTCCCAAATCTGCGGAGCTCATGCTCTAACAGCTCGTTTGGGATGAAAGGCGGAACACCGGAGACGGTGATCCGCGTAGGCGGAGCTGACAGCGGCGACACCTGCACGAAGGTGTCCCTAACGAAAACTCCGCTCTCCACCAGGCTGTGAACACACTGCTCCGTTCTCAAAAGAACAACTACAGCTTTGTTCATTCTGGAAGCAAAGCTGATGGTGTCATGTCCTGCATGTTCACCTACAGCCAGCACAACTTCCTCCACAGTGACACTATTATCCGGCGGGACTACCCTCACTCCCGTCTCGGCGGACGCCATTCCTCCAGAAAACCACCGCACAAAACCACTAAACACTCGTCAGACACTCAGCAAAAGAATCTGAAAAACTGACCTGATCATGTACAAGAGACAGATGAAAAACCAAGATTAAAGTCCAAAAGCAGGGACAGCAAACCATTCAAAACTCCGCGCCACTCGCACACCACCACTCACACTCACACTCACCGGAACCGTAGAGGAGAGGAGAGGAGAGGAGAGGAGAGGAGAGGAGAGGAGAGGAGAGGAGAGGAGAGGAGAGGAGAGGAGAGGAGGAGACAGAGAAGGAGAGGAGGAGACAGAGAAGGAGAGGAGGAAACAGAAGAGGTGAGGAGGAGACAGAGAAGGAGACAGAGAAGGAGAGGAGGAGACACAGGAGAGGAAGAGACAGAGTAGGAGACAGAGGAGAAGACAGAGGAGAGGAGGAGACAGAGTAGGAGAGGAGGAGACAGAGAAGGAGAGGAGGAGACAGAGGAGAAGGAGACAGAGAAGGAGAGGAAGAGACAGAAAGAGAGGAAGAGACAGAGAAGGAGAGGAGGAGACAGAGAATGAGAGGAGGAGACAGAGGAGGAGGAGACAGAGGAGGAGATAGAGAAGGAGAGGAAGAGACAGAGGAGAGGAGGAGACAGAGGAGGAGGAGACAGAGGAGGAGACAGAGAAGGAGAGGAGGAGATAGAGAAGGAGAGGAGGAGACAGAGGAGGAGGAGACAGAGGAGGAGATAGAGAAGGAGAGGAGGAGACAGAGGAGGAGGAGACAGAGGAGGAGAGGAGGAGACAGAGGAGGAGGAGACAGAGGAGGAGATAGAGAAGGAGAGGAAGAGACAGAGGAGAGGAGGAGACAGAGGAGGAGGAGACAGAGGAGGAGACAGAGAAGGAGAGGAGGAGATAGAGAAGGAGAGGAAGAGACAGAGAAGGAGAGGAGGAGACAGAGGAGGAGGAGACAGAGGAGGAGACAGAGAAGGAGAGGAGGAGACAGAGAAGGAGAGGAGGAGATAGAGAAGGAGAGGAGGAGACAGAGGAGGAGGAGACAGAGGAGGAGATAGAGAAGGAGAGGAGGAGACAGAGGAGGAGGAGACAGAGGAGGAGATAGAGAAGGAGAGGAAGAGACAGAGGAGAGGAGGAGACAGAGGAGGAGGAGAGGAGGAGAGGAGAGAGAGGAGAGGAAGAGACAGAAGGAGAGGAGGTGATAGAGAAGGAGAGAGGAGAGAGAGGAGACAGAGGAGGAGAGAGAGGAGAAGAGACAGAGAAGGAGGAGACAGAGAGGAGGAGAAGAGAGGAGGAGATAGAGAAGGAGAGGAGGAGAGACAGAGAGGAGGAGACAGAGGAGGAGACAGAGAAGGAGAGGAGGAGATAGAGAAGGAGAGGAAGAGACAGAGAAGGAGAGGAGGAGACAGAGGAGGAGGAGACAGAGGAGGAGACAGAGAAGGAGAGGAGGAGACAGAGAAGGAGAGGAAGAGACAGAGACGGAGAGGAGGAGACAGAGAAGGAGAGGAGGAAACAGAGGAGGTGAGGAGGAGACAGAGAAGGAGAGGAGGAGATAGAGGAGAGGAGGAGACAGAGGAGGAGACAGAGAAGGAGAGAAGGAGACACAGGAGAGGAAGAGACAAAGTAGGAGACAGAGGAGAGGAGGAGACAGAGGAGAGGAGGAGACAGAGTAGGAGAGGAGGAGACAGAGAAGGAGAGGAAGAGACAGAGAAGGAGAGGAGGAGATAGAGAAAGAGAGGAGGAGACAGAGGAGGAGACAGAGAAGGAGAGGAAGAGACAGAGATGGAGAGGAGGAGATAAAGGAGAGGAGGAGACAGAGGAGGAGACAGAGAAGGAGAGGAGGAGACAGAGAAGGAGAGGAAGAGACAGAGAAGGAGAGGAGGAGACAGAGGAGGAGGAGACAGAGGAGGAGACAGAGAAGGAGAGGAGGAGACAGAGAAGGAGAGGAAGAGACGGAGAAGGAGAGGAGGAGACAGAGAAGGAGAGGAGGAGACAGAGAAGGAGAGGAAGAGACAGAGACGGAGAGGAGGAGATAAAGAAGGAGAGGAGGAGACAGAGAAGGAGAGGAGGAGATAGAGAAGGAGGAAGAGACAGAAGGAGAGGAGGTGATAGAGAAGGAGAGGAGGAGATAGAGAAGGAGGAGACAGAGGAGGAGATAGAGAAGGAGAGGAAGAGACAGAGAAGGAGAGGAGACAGAGGAGGAGGAGACAGAGGAGGAGACAGAGAAGGAGAGGAGATAGAGAAGGAGAGGAAGAGACAGAGAAGGAGAGGAGGAGACAGAGGAGGAGGAGACAGAGGAGGAGACAGAGAAGGAGAGGAGGAGACAGAGAAGGAGAGGAAGAGACAGAGACGGAGAGGAAGAGACAGAGACGGAGAGGAGGAGACAGAGAAGGAGAGGAGGAAACAGAGGAGGTGAGGAGGAGACAGAGAAAGAGAGGAGGAGATAGAGAAGGAGAGGAGGAGACAGAGAAGGAGAGAAGGAGACACAGGAGAGGAAGAGACAAAGTAGGAGACAGAGAAGGAGAGGAGGAGACAGAGAAGGAGAGGAAGAGACAGAGAAGGAGAGGAGGAGATAGAGAAAGAGAGGAGGAGACAGAGGAGGAGGAGACAGAGAAGGAGAGGAAGAGACAGAGATGGAGAGGAGGAGATAAAGGAGAGGAGGAGACAGAGGAGGAGACAGAGAAGGAGAGGAGGAGACAGAGAAGGAGAGGAAGAGACAGAGAAGGAGAGGAGGAGAAAGAGGAGGAGGAGACAGAGGAGGAGACAGAGAAGGAGAGGAGGAGACAGAGAAGGAGAGGAAGAGACGGAGAAGGAGAGGAGGAGACAGAGAAGGAGAGGAGGAGACAGAGAAGGAGAGGAGGAGATAAAGAAGGAGAGGAGGAGACAGAGAAGGAGAGGAGGAGATAGAGAAGGAGAGGAAGAGACAGAAGGAGAGGAGGTGATAGAGAAGGAGAGGAGGAGGTAGAGAAGGAGGAGACAGAGGAGGAGATAGAGAAGGAGAGGAAGAGACAGAGAAGGAGAGGAGACAGAGGAGGAGGAGACAGAGGAGGAGACAGAGAAGGAGAGGAGGAGATAGAGAAGGAGAGGAAGAGACAGAGAAGGAGAGGAGGAGACAGAGGAGGAGGAGACAGAGGAGGAGACAGAGAAGGAGAGGAGGAGACAGAGAAGGAGAGGAGGAGATAGAGAAGGAGAGGAGGAGACAGAGGAGGAGGAGACAGAGGAGGAGATAGAGAAGGAGAGGAGGAGAAAGAGGAGGAGGAGACAGAGGAGGAGATAGAGAAGGAGAGGAAGAGACAGAGGAGAGGAGGAGACAGAGGAGGAGGAGACAGAGGAGGAGACAGAGAAGGAGAGGAGGAGATAGAGAAGGAGAGGAAGAGACAGAAGGAGAGGAGGTGATAGAGAAGGAGAGGAGGAGATAGAGAAGGAGGAGACAGAGGAGGAGATAGAGAAGGAGAGGAAGAGACAGAGAAGGAGAGGAGACAGAGGAGGAGGAGACAGAGAAGGAGAGGAGATAGAGAAGGAGAGGAAGAGACAGAGAAGGAGAGGAGGAGACAGCATAGGAGAGGAGGAGACAGAGTAGGAGAGGAGGAGACAGAGAAGGAGTGGAGGAGACAGAGTAGGAGAGGAGGAGACAGAGAAGGAGAGGAGGAGACAGAGTAGGAGAGGAGGAGACAGAGAAGGAGAGGAGGAGACAGAGGAGGAGAGGAGGAGACAGAGAAGGAGAGGAGGAGACAGAGAAGGAGAGGAGGAGACAGAGAAGGAGAGGAGGAGACAGAGAAGGAGTGGAGGAGATAGAGAAGGAGAGGAGGAGACAGCATAGGAGAGGAGGAGACAGCGAAGGAGAGGAGGAGACAGAGTAGGAGAGGAGGAGACAGAGAAGGAGAGGAGGAGACAGAGAAGGAGAGGAGGAGATAGAGAGAGGAGGAGACAGAGGAGGAGGAGACAGAGGAGGAGACAGAGAAGGAGAGGAAGAGACAGAGATGGAGAGGAGATAAAGAAGGAGAGGAGACAGAGGAGGAGACAGAGAAGGAGAGGAGGAGACAGAGGAGGAGACAGAGAAGGAGAGAAGGAGACACAGGAGAGGAAGAGATAAAGTAGGAGACAGAGAAAGAGAGGAGGAGACAGGAGGAGGAGACAGAGGAGGAGACAGAGAAGGAGAGGAAGAGACAGAGAGGAGGAGATAAAGAAGGAGAGGAGGAGACAGAGGAGGAGACAGAGAAGGAGAGGAGGAGACAGAAAAGGAAAGGAGGAGACAGAGAAGGAGAGGAGGAGATAAAGAAGGAGAGGAGGAAACAGCGAAGGAGAGGAGGAGATAGAGAAGGAGAGGAGGAGACAGCATAGGAGAGGAGGAGACAGCGAAGGAGAGGAGGAGACAGAGTAGGAGAGGAGGAGACAGAGAAGGTGTGGAGGAGACAGAGTAGGAGAGGAGGAGACAGAGAAGGAGAGGAGGAGACAGAGTAGGAGAGGAGGAGACAGAGAAGGTGTGGAGGAGACAGAGTAGGAGAGGAGGAGACAGAGAAGGAGAGGAGGAGACAGAGAAGGAGTGGAGGAGACAGAGAAGGAGAGGAGGAGACAGAGAAGGAGTGGAGGAGATAGAGAAGGAGAGGAGGAGACAGCATAGGAGAGGAGGAGACAGCGAAGGAGAGGAGGAGACAGAGTAGGAGAGGAGGAGACAGAGAAGGAGTGGAGGAGACAGAGTAGGAGAGGAGGAGACAGAGAAGGAGAGGAGGAGACAGAGTAGGAGAGGAGGAGACAGAGAAGGAGTGGAGGAGACAGAGAAGGAGAGGAAGAGACAGAGATGGAGAGGAGATAAAGAAGGAGAGGAGGAGACAGAGGAGGAGACAGAGAAGGAGAGGAGGAGACAGAGGAGGAGACAGAGAAGGAGAGAAGGAGACACAGGAGAGGAAGAGATAAAGTAGGAGACAGAGAAAGAGAGGAGGAGACAGGAGGAGGAGACAGAGGAGGAGACAGAGAAGGAGAGGAAGAGACAGAGAGGAGGAGATAAAGAAGGAGAGGAGGAGACAGAGGAGGAGACAGAGAAGGAGAGGAGGAGACAGAAAAGGAAAGGAGGAGACAGAGAAGGAGAGGAGGAGATAAAGAAGGAGAGGAGGAAACAGCGAAGGAGAGGAGGAGATAGAGAAGGAGAGGAGGAGACAGCATAGGAGAGGAGGAGACAGCGAAGGAGAGGAGGAGACAGAGTAGGAGAGGAGGAGACAGAGAAGGTGTGGAGGAGACAGAGTAGGAGAGGAGGAGACAGAGAAGGAGAGGAGGAGACAGAGAGGAGAGAGTGAGAGGAGACAGAGAAGGAGAGGAGGAGACAGAGAAGGAGTGGAGGAGATAGAGAAGGAGAGGAGGAGACAGCATAGGACAGAGAGAGAGGAGACAGCGAAGGAGAGGAGGAGACAGAGTAGGAGAGGAGGAGACAGAGAAGGAGTGGAGGAGACAGAGTAGGAGAGGAGGAGACAGAGAAGGAGAGGAGGAGACAGAGTAGGAGAGGAGGAGACAGAGAAGGAGTGGAGGAGACAGAGAAGGAGAGGAAGAGACAGAGATGGAGAGGAGATAAAGAAGGAGAGGAGGAGACAGAGGAGGAGACAGAGAAGGAGAGGAGGAGACAGAGGAGGAGACAGAGAAGGAGAGAAGGAGACACAGGAGAGGAAGAGATAAAGTAGGAGACAGAGAAAGAGAGGAGGAGACAGGAGGAGGAGACAGAGGAGGAGACAGAGAAGGAGAGGAAGAGACAGAGAGGAGGAGATAAAGAAGGAGAGGAGGAGACAGAGGAGGAGACAGAGAAGGAGAGGAGGAGACAGAAAAGGAAAGGAGGAGACAGAGAAGGAGAGGAGGAGATAAAGAAGGAGAGGAGGAAACAGCGAAGGAGAGGAGGAGATAGAGAAGGAGAGGAGGAGACAGCATAGGAGAGGAGGAGACAGCGAAGGAGAGGAGGAGACAGAGTAGGAGAGGAGGAGACAGAGAAGGTGTGGAGGAGACAGAGTAGGAGAGGAGGAGACAGAGAAGGAGAGGAGGAGACAGAGAAGGAGTGGAGACAGAGAAGGAGAGGAGGAGACAGAGAAGGAGAGGACGAGACAGAGAAGGAGAGGAGGAGACAGAGTAGGAGAGGAGGAGACAGAGAAGGAGTGGAGGAGACAGAGAAGGAGAGGAGGAGATAGAGAAGGAGAGGAGGAAACAGCGAAGGAGAGGAGGAGATAGAGAAGGAGAGGAGGAGACAGCATAGGAGAGGAGGAGACAGCGAAGGAGAGGAGGAGACAGAGTAGGAGAGGAGGAGACAGAAGGAGTGGAGGAGACAGAGACGGAGAGGAGGAGACAGAGAAGGAGAGGAGGAGACAGAGAAGGAGTGGAGGAGACAGAGAAGGAGAGGAGGAGACAGAGAAGGAGAGGAGGAGACAGAGAAGGAGACACCACATGTCTTTATTGGTGGCAAATGTTTAACATGACTTCAGCAGTTTAAAAAATCAAAGCCAGTAAAACTCAGTCATGAACAGAGACAGAGACAAGAGACAGACCTCAAACTACAGCTACAGAGGAAACAACACGTCTCAGACGTTTTACGTCTCTGTGGTTGTTTCAAGTCTCTCTGTGGTCATGTTGTGTCTCTTTGAGGTCATGTTGTGTCTCTTTGAGGTCGTGTTGTGTCTTGTTGAGGTCATGTTGTGTCTCTTTGAGGTCGTGTTGTGTCTCTTTGAGGTCATGTTGCATCTCTTTGAGGTTGTTTTGTGTCTCTTTGAGGTCGTTTTGTGTCTCTGTGGTTGTTTTGTTTCTCTTTGAGGTCGTTTTGTGTCTCTTTGAGGTCATTTTGTGTCTCTGTGGTCGTGTTGTGTCTCTTTGAGGTTGTGTTGTGTCTCTTTGAGGTCATGTTGCATCTCTTTGAGGTTGTTTTGTGTCTCTTTGAGGTCGTTTTGTGTCTCTGTGGTTGTGTTGTGTCCCTTTGAGGTTGTGTTGTGTCTCTTTGAGGTCATGTTGCATCTCTTTGAGGTTGTTTTGTGTCTCTTTGAGGTCGTTTTGTGTCTCTGTGGTTTTTTGTTTCTCTTTGAGGTCGTGTTGCATCTCTTTGAGGTCATTTTGTGTCTCTTTGAGGTCGTTTTGTGTCTCTGTGGTCGTGTTGTGTCTCTTTGAGGTCATGTTGTGTCTCTTTGAGGTCATGTTGCATCTCTTTGAGGTTGTTTTGTCTCTGTGGTTTTGTTTCTCTTTGAGGTCGTTTTGTGTCTCTGTGGTTGTGTTGCATCTCTTTGAGGTTGTTTTGTCTTTGTGGTTGTTTTGTTTCTCTTTGAGGTCGTGTTGCATCTCTTTGAGGTTGTTTTGTCTCTCTGTGGTCGTGTTGTGTCTCTTTGAGGTCATGTTGTGTCTCTTTGAGGTCATGTGGCATCTCTTTGAGGTTGTTTTGTCTCTGTGGTTTTGTTTCCTTTTGAGGTCGTTTTGTGTCTCTGTGGTTGTGTTGCATCTCTTTGAGGTTGTTTTGTCTCTCTGTGGTCGTTTTGTTTCTCTTTGAGGTCGTGTTGCATCTCTTTGAGGTCGTTTTGTCTCTGTGGTCGTTTTGTTTCTCTTTGAGGTCGTGTTGCATCTCTTTGAGGTTGTTTTGTCTCTCTGTGGTCGTTTTGTTTCTCTTTGAGGTCGTGTTGCATCTCTTTGAGGTTGTTTTGTCTCTGTGGTTTTGTTTCTCTTTGAGGTCGTTTTGTGTCTCTGTGGTTGTGTTGCATCTCTTTGAGGTTGTTTTGTCTTTGTGGTTGTTTTGTTTCTCTTTGAGGTCGTGTTGCATCTCTTTGAGGTCGTTTTGTCTCTGTGGTCATTTTGTTTCTCTTTGAGGTCGTGTTGCATCTCTTTGAGGTCGTTTTGTCTCTGTGGTCATTTTGTTTCTCTTTGAGGTTGTGTTGCATCTCTTTGAGGTTGTTTTGTCTCTCTGTGGTCGTTTTGTTTCTCTTTGAGGTCGTGTTGTCTTTGAGGTCGTTTTGTCTCTGTGGTCGTTTTGTTTCTCTTTGAGGTCGTGTTGCATCTCTTTGAGGTCGTTTTGTCTCTGTGGTCATTTTGTTTCTCTTTGAGGTTGTTTTGTCTCTCTGTGGTCGTTTTGTTTCTCTTTGAGGTCGTGTTGCATCTCTTTGAGGTCGTTTTGTCTCTGTGGTCATTTTGTTTCTCTTTGAGGTCGTGTTGCATCTCTTTGAGGTTGTTTTGTCTCTCTGTGGTCGTTTTGTTTCTCTTTGAGGTTGCATCTCTTTGTCTCTCTGTGGTCGTTTTGTTTCTCTTTGAGGTTGTTTTGTCTCTCTGTGGTCGTTTTGTTTCTCTTTGAGGTCGTGTTGCATCTCTTTGAGGTCGTTTTGTCTCTGTGGTCATTTTGTTTCTCTTTGAGGTCGTGTTGCATCTCTTTGAGGTTGTTTTGTCTCTCTGTGGTCGTTTTGTTTCTCTTTGAGGTTGTTTTGTCTCTCTGTGGTCGTTTTGTTTCTCTTTGAGGTCGTGTTGCATCTCTTTGAGGTCGTTTTGTCTCTGTGGTCATTTCGTCTCTGGTCGTTTTGTTTCTCTTTGAGGTCGTGTTGCATCTCTTTGAGGTCGTTTTGTCTCTGTGGTCATTTTGTTTCTCTTTGAGGTTGTTTTGTCTCTCTGTGGTTGTTTTGTTTCTCTTTGAGGTCGTGTTGCACCTCTTTGAGGTCGTTTTGTCTCTGTGGTCATTTTGTTTCTCTTTGAGGTCGTGTTGCATCTCTTTGAGGTCATTTTGTCTCTGTGATTGTTTTGTGTCTCTGTGGTCGTGTTGCATCTGTCTGTTGTCTTTTTGTGTCTCTTCAAGGGTTGTCATGCATCTCTTTGAGGTCGTGCTGTGTCTCTGTGGTCATTTTGTTTCTCTTTGAGGTCGTGTTGCATCTCTTTGAGGTCGTTTTGTCTCTGTGGTCGTTTTGTTTCTCTTTGAGGTCGTGTTGCATCTCTTTGAGGTTGTTTTGTCTCTCTGTGGTCGTTTTGTTTCTCTTTGAGGTTGTTTTGTCTCTCTGTGGTCGTTTTGTTTCTCTTTGAGGTCGTGTTGCATCTCTTTGAGGTCGTTTTGTCTCTGTGGTCATTTTGTTTCTCTTTGAGGTCGTGTTGCATCTCTTTGAGGTCATTTTGTCTCTGTGATTGTTTTGTGTCTCTGTGGTCGTGTTGCATCTCTCTGTTGTCTTTTTGTGTCTCTTCAAGGGTTGTCATGCATCTCTTTGAGGTCGTGCTGTGTCTCTGTGGTCATTTTGTTTCTCTTTGAGGTCGTGTTGCATCTCTTTGAGGTCGTTTTGTCTCTGTGGTCGTTTTGTTTCTCTTTGAGGTCGTGTTGCATCTCTTTGAGGTTGTTTTGTCTCTCTGTGGTCGTTTTGTTTCTCTTTGAGGTCATGTTGCATCTCTTTGAGGTCGTTTTGTCTCTGTGGTCATTTTGTCTCTGTGGTCGTTTTGTTTCTCTTTGAGGTCGTGTTGCATCTCTTTGAGGTCGTTTTGTCTCTGTGGTCATTTTGTTTCTCTTTGAGGTTGTTTTGTCTCTCTGTGGTCGTTTTGTTTCTCTTTGAGGTCGTGTTGCATCTCTTTGAGGTCGTTTTGTCTCTGTGGTCATTTTGTTTCTCTTTGAGGTCGTGTTGCATCGCTTTGAGGTCATTTTGTCTCTGTGATTGTTTTGTGTCTCTGTGGTCGTGTTGCATCTCTCTGTTGTCTTTTTGTGTCTCTTCAAGGGTTGTCATGCATCTATTTGAGGTCGTGCTGTGTCTCTTTGAGGTCATGTTACGTCTCTTTGAGGTTGTGTTGCGTCTCTTTGCGGTCGTGTTGTGTCCTTTTGTGGTTCTAATGTAGTCGGTCATGGGATCGTCATGCTAACGTACAGCTTTCCCAGAGGTTGTCATGGCGACAAAGCGGCTGACTCAGCGGGGTGAGAACCAGACCTGACCTGAAACTAAACCGTCCGTCAGAGCAACAGCTGTTCATTGATCGAACAGCTCCACACTGCTGTCTTTTCATTGGACATTCTTCAGTGACGTGGAAGAAGCTGTCTAGCTTTCTGTCAGAGGAATCGAGGGTCTCGATTGGCTCTCCGGGAGCGGAAACGGATCTCTGACAGTTTGGAGTTGATGCCAGAGCCAATGACTCCTCGCTTGGCGAGAGGAAACCGAGCCAAGATGGCGTCTGAGGGACAGAGAGGAGGACAGTGAGAGGACAGACGGATTTAAGGGACATTCTGCTGGACTGTCTCAACTCACTGAAGATGGCATTGATCTTGTGTGGGTCCAGAGCGCTGCGCTGTGGGTGGAAGGCGGGTCGGCGGCTCCGCCCACCTCGCAGGTTGCTGTTCATCAGGGTGTTCATATCAAACACTCCCAGTAGCAGCAACCGCGCCATTGCCGTGGGAGACGGCGCCTGATTGGCTGCCTGCCATGAGCGGACATCACAGAGAACACCAGAGCCCGGATACACCTCCACCTGGCTCACCTGGATGTACAGGGATAGGTAAGACACAATGACCAGGTGTTAACAAGGCATTAACAAGCTCTCACCTGGACACAGGAAACCAGTACAGACAGTTTCAAACCAGATCAGATCCAGATCAGTTCTGGTGTAAACCTGTTCCCAGGTGGTCTTACCTGTCCGTTGATGTGTCCAGCGGTACACTGGCTCTCGGAGCAGCTCCTCCTCAGCTCCTCCATGTCGGTCTGGCTGCAGAGCGGCGCCTCCTCCCCCATGTGGCTCCCCAGGCCTAGGTCCGGCACCTCCTCGTCCTCGGAGCCCAACGGGCCCCAGGAATCCAACAGGTCCCCGCCCACCTCCTCCTGGACCTGCTGGACGTGGACCTGGGGACTGAAGTCTCTGTCCTGATTGGTCGCTGTGTGGTGGTGATGCGAGTACGAAGTGTAACTGTCGGTCCTGCCTGTTGCCACGGAGACTGAGTGATGACTGTTGACCTGGCCCAGCGTCTGCCACATGGTGGACAGAAGCCCAGGGATCTCTGGGAAATGGAGTCATATCAAATGTCAACTTCCTGTCTGAACCTGAGAGTGCTCTGATTGGTCAGCTGTGGACAGGTAGACCAGGTGCCATGGATCTGGACTCACCATGAACCAGCATGTTGTTCAGCCTCTGGTTCTCCGCCGACAGGTCCGCTTTCTCGCGCTCTAGCTCTCGAACCCGTGAACGCAGGAAGTGAAGCTCAGCGGTCTGTGAAGGCGTCAGGGCCAACATGCCTGAGTCACCTGACACACCTGACTCCACCTTCACCATCTGTGGGGGGTAGGGCGAGGGGGGACGTTGTTTGTTAATAAAAAGACTAAAAAACTAAAAGTCTGTTCACTGATTGGTTCGTGTCACATCCAATCCAGTCCTGATCAAAGTTCTCTTGTTTCCATCTTATTTATTCTCACAAGTTCTTGTTTATGTTGATAGTTATTGATCATTCTATTTGTTCTCCTTCTTTTAAGACCATAATAACATTTTATTTATTTTAAAGGGCCAGTGTGTAATATTTGGCATGGTTTATTGTCAGTCTGAATCTGAATCTGAATATTCTACCCATTAATATGTTTATATAAGTGTATAATCGCTATAAAATAAAATTTGTTTGGTTTTTGTAGCCTTATAATTATGCTTTTATATATATGTATAGCAAAGGCCTTGCTTTAGAGAGATCGCCATCTTGCGCCGCCATGTATGTACGGCAGACCGAGCGGACAATCCAGCCAGCCAGAGAACGCATTTCGTGTGTATAAATTAACCAACAAAGACAGCGGAAAGAAGGAAGAAGGAGGAGGAAACAGCAGAGAGTGTTAGTAGTTCATCGATAGAGAGTAGTGAAAAGTTTTTTTAGTTATAAAGTTTGCGAATGGACCACACTTAACACGCAACAGGAGAGAATGAACCCGAACCGTCATCTGCGAGGAAAAGAAGACGTAACTTCACTCCTTGTGATGCACTCTCTGCGGCGCTTTTCCTCCTGGTGATATATCTCCCCAACGATGGTAGCACCGAATCCCATTCTGTGCATTCAACCTCTTCTCGCCCGCTCAGCATCAAACACATGGAGTTCCTCATCTGTATGCTCCGGCTCAAACAGGTATGGCTCTGGGTCTGTGTCCGCTACAAGAAACTCTTCAAAATCACGTTCAAAGTCGTCCATTGCAGCTGCTATAGTCCGGAGATATTGCTAGGCTAAATAAACAGCTGAGCTCTGTTTACAGGCTACGCTGTCAGTCAGTGTGCGGGCTGGAGGTTGGTGGAGCAGAGAGGGGAGGGGGTCCCCACTCGGTATGGTAAACGAGTATGTGTATATGAAGTGTGTCTGTTACGCTAGAAGAGTCAGAGTTTGGGACAGAGTGGAGTGTTACCGGAGTTTCTGGAGTGCTCAAATAAACGGGCCTTTTTCCCGAACGCGCCTCTGGTCTCCTGATTGTGAGGGATTCATTACAATATCGTAACATGGCTTAGATTTCTAAATAAACATTCACCTCGTCGCTAGATAGACCTACTCCTGAAAAACTTGTGCGCAAGGCTTTTTGTCCCTATGAGGCCACCGTCATTTACCCGACAGGAGGGGTGAGCAAGTGAGCCCTGCAATCTAGAATTTGGCCACTGATGTCACTGTTTTCAACCCATTTTACACAGTGGCCCTTTAAAGCTGCTACAAGGAACTTTTAACTGGATATGCAAAAGTCTCTGGTTTCTGCTGATGTCTGTGTGTGACCTACAACAGCAAATGAGACCATCGATGTGAAGATAAGCTATTTCTATATAGTGTATATCCATACCTTTAGGAAACTGTCTCCGGGTCCGCCCCAGGTCACTTCCAGGACGAAACGATTTACAGCACTCAGACGACACATGTCATCTTACCTAGCTGCTTACATTTAGTGACTCTTATAAATAGTCGCTATTCCTCCTCCTCGACCCAACGTCCGTGGGGAGTTAAAATAGCAGCAATCACCGGGTAAAAGTTTTGTGAAAGCACTGGACTCACCAACAGTCAGCCACGTCTCAGTCAAGCAGAGAAAATCCAATCCTCGGGAAGTCAGGAAATCCTTCAGGATAAACGTTTTGTTCGCTAGCGATCTAGCATTTACCAGCCCAATCCTGGCAGGAGCCATCGGGTCTACGGCGTTAGCTGTCCGGGAAGAGACACACAGAGGCCGCTTACCAGCCGACCGCTGCGTTTACCCCGGCGGCGGTGGCGCTTACACCGGAGAGGTGGAGCTGGGGCACGGCAGAGGTGAGCTGGGATCCCCGATAGGAGCGGGGGCAACAAAGTTTTCCCGTCTTGTTGTTTCATTCATCCCGAAAACATCTACTCTAATGCACTGAAGAGAACTGTAATGTATGAGCAATAGCATATTGGAATAGGCTCCCACCAAATATAATAAGGATAGACAATAAATTGAGATTTTAAAAAAAATTAAAAGAAGCCATTATTGGTAAAGAAATTGTGTTTAGTTAGCAAGTTGAAATTGCAGAACTGTAATGATGTTTTGTTTCTTTGAATGAGGTGTGTTGATTGTACATTAAGAGTTATTAGAAACACTGAGTATTTCTGTTTGTTTTGTTTTATTTTAAATGTGCAATTTGTTTTTGTATTTTATTGTATTGTTTTATTGTATTAACTTTTTATTTTGATTGTACTGTATATATGAGTGTCTGGACCCCAGGAAGAATAGTCTTCACTTGGTGAAGACGAATGGGGATACATAATAAAACATAAAACATGCGCAAGCCAGGTAAGCATCTTTACGACAATACACGCAAGAGCTCATGGGAAATGTAGGCTTCATTCCAGCAAAACACTACCGCTTTTGTCCACAGGGTTGCCAAAATCAACTCAAAATGAAAGTTCCTTGTAGGGGCTTTAATGATCCAGTAGAATAAACAAACAAACAATCAGTTGGTGTTTTGTTTTTTAGATTTTATTTATTTTTATATTTCTACATTTTCACCTGTTTAATCAAGACTGACTGATTGATTGGTTGATTGATGGATGAAATGACTGACTGACTGACTGACTGACTGACTGACTGACTGACTGATTGATTGATTGATTGATTGATTGACTGATGAAGTGACTGACTGACTGACTGACTGACTGATTGACTGATTGATTGATTGATTGATTGATTGATTGGTTGGTTGATTGATATGTGTTACAGTGCTGCACATTGATCTGTTTCTATATAACATGACTTAGGCTGACCAAAACGTCCTCTTTTGCCCGGACATGTCCACTTTTGACATCCTGCCTGGGGCGTCTGGGGGTTTTTTATAAACTGATGATAATGTCCGGTTTTCCTTGTGTGTGTGTGTGTGTGTTAGAGTGCAGCACAGGCCGCATATTTCTGTCCGAACCCGTCTGAACCCGACATTATTTAATGACTAAAGCACTGAGTTTGTGTCACAGTTGTTATGGTTACAGGCTATTTAACAAGCCCGGCGTGCGCCATGGGTGCTCTGCGGAGAGAGAGAGAGACCTCCGTGTTTGAGAACCGAGTGGGTGGCAGGAGGTCCGAGGTGGCCACAATAAAAGGCCACTCTGAAATGTGCAGTTTTGCTTTATTGGGGGGGTCTGGGGGGTCAGAAAACCGGTCAGTATCTGGTGTGACTACCATTTGCCTCACACAGTGCAACACATCTCCTTCGCATAGAGTTGATCAGGTTGTTGATTGTGGCCTGTGGAATGTTGGTCCACTCCTCTTCAATGGCTGTGCGAAGTTGCTGGATATTGGCAGGAACTGGAACACGCTGTCGTATACGCCGATCCAGAGCATCCCAAACATGCTCAATGGGTGACATGTCCGGTGAGTATGCTGGCCATGCAAGAACTGGGATGTTTTCAGCTTCCAGGAATTGTGTCCAGATCCTTGCAACATGGGGCCGTGCATTATCATGCTGCAACATGAGGTGATGGTCGTGGATGAATGGCACAACAATGGGCCTCAGGATCTCGTCACAGTATCTCTGTGCATTCAAAATGCCATCAATAAAATGCACCTGTGTTCGTTGTCCATAACATACGCCTGCCCATACCATAACCCCACCACCACCATGGGCCACTTGATCCACAACGTTGACATCAGCAAACCGCTCACCCACACAACGCCACACACGCTGTCTGCCATCTGCCCTGAACAGTGAAAACCAGGATTCATCCGTGAAGAGAACACCTCTCCAACGTGTCAGACACCATCGAATGTGAGCATTTGCCCACTCAAGTCGGTTATGATGACGAACTGCAGTCAGGTCGAGACCCTGATGAGGACGACGAGCATGCAGATGAGCTTCCCTGAGATGGTTTCTGACAGTTTGTGCAGAAATTCTGTGTTCTACTGTGTTACTGCTGTGTTCTACTGTATTATGCTGTGTTCTACTGTGTTACTGCTGTGTTCTACTGTATTATGCTGTGTTCTACTGTGTTACTGCTGTGTTCTACTGTATTATGCTGTGTTCTACTGTGTTAATTCTGTGTTTTACTGTATTATGCTGTGTTCTACTGTGTTAATTCTGTGTTCTACTGTATTATGCTGTGTTCTACTGTGTTAATTCTGTGTTCTACTGTGTTACTGCTTCTTTGGTTATGCAAACCGATTGTTGCAGCAGCTGTCCGGGTGGCTGGTCTCAGACGATCTTGGAGGTGAACGTGCTGGATGTGGAGGTCCTGGGCTGGTGTGGTTACACGTGGTCTGCGGTTGTGAGGCCGGTTGGATGTACTGCCAAATTGTCTGAAACGCCTTTGGAGACGGCTTATGGTAGAGAAATGAACATTCAATTCACGGGCAACAGCTCTGGTGAACATTCCTGCAGTCAGCATGCCAATTGCACGCTCCCTCAAAACTTGCAACATCTGTGGTATTGTGGTGTGTGATAAAACTGAACTTTCAATTTCAATTTCAGAGTGGCCTTTTACTGTGGCCAGCCTAAGGCACACCTGTGCAATAACCATGCTGTCTAATCAGCATCTTGATATGCCACACCTGTGAGGTGGGATGGATTATCTCGGCAAAGGAGAAGTGCTCACTAACACAGATTTAGACAGATTTGTGAACAATATTTGAGGGAAATGGTCTTTTGTGTGTATAGAAAATGTTTCAGATCTTTGAGTTCAGCTCATGAAAAATGGGAGCAAAAACAAAAGTGTTGCGTTTATATGTTTGTTCAGTGTAATATGAGTGTGATCCTTCTGTGTGTGTGTGTGTGTGTGTGTGTGGACTGTAGCTACCGGGTGTTGTCTCACCGTCGGCACGGTGCTGCCGGTGCTGTGTGCCCGCTGCAGGACGCTGCTGTCCGGACTGTCCTCCATGTGGAGACACAAACAGGGGCACTGACGGAGAGCCGGTAATGTTCCTGTGATGTTCCGTTAATGTTCCGGTACCGCTGTCTGCTGCTGCTGCTGCTGCTCAACAAAAACACACAAAGAAGACAACTTTATTAAAATTCATAAATACGATAACTTCCGGTGCCGCTCCGTGACGTCATCATCACGTAACCGCGCTGTAGTTTTACACTCAGTTTGTACCGTTCATGTCTGCGTGTGACTGACCTACAATACCCAGAGTGCACCGCGGCAGGCAAACTGTAAACACACATGGAGATTGAAGGACGAAAGGACCGATGATCGGTGAGACCTGTTCGCTTCTACTGTGGTTCTGCTGTGTTCTGCTGTGTTACTTCTGTGTTACTTCTGTGTTCTACTGTGTTACTGCTGTGTTCTACTGTGTTCTGCTGTGTTCTGCTGAGGTTCTTCTGTGTTACTTCTGTGTTCTACTGTGTTACTGCTGTTACCGCTGTGTTACTGCTGTGTTACCGCTGTGTTCTACTGTTACTTCTGTGTTCTACTGTGTTACTTCTGTGTTCTACTGTGTTACTGCTGTGTTACTTCTGTGTTACCGCTGTGTTCTACTGTTACTGCTGTGTTCTACTGTGTTCTACTGTGTTACTTCTGTGTTACTTCTGTGTTACTGCTGTGTTCTGCTGAGGTTCTTCTGTGTTACTTCTGTGTTCTACTGTGTTACTTCTGTGTTCTCGCTGTGTTACTGCTGTGTTACCGCTGTGTTCTACTGTTACTGCTGTGTTCTACTGTGTTCTACTGTGTTACTTCTGTGTTCTACTGTGTTACTGCTGTGTTACTTCTGTGTTACCGCTGTGTTCTACTGTTACTGCTGTGTTCTACTGTGTTCTACTGTGTTACTTCTGTGTTCTACTGTGTTACTGCTGTGTTCTAAAGTGTTCTACTGTGTTACTTCTGTGTTCTACTGTGTTACTGCTGTGTTACCGCTGTGTTACCGCTGTGTTCTACTGTGTTCTACTGTGTTACTTCTGTGTTCTACTGTGTTACTTCTGTGTTACTGCTGTGTTACTTCTGTGTTCTACTGTGTTCTACTGTGTTACTTCTGTGTTCTACTGTGTTACTGCTGTGTTACCGCTGTGTTCTACTGTTACTTCTGTGTTCTACTGTGTTACTTCTGTGTTCTACTGTGTTACTGCTGTGTTACTTCTGTGTTACCGCTGTGTTCTACTGTTACTTCTGTGTTCTACTGTGTTACTTCTGTGTTCTACTGTGTTACTGCTGTGTTACTTCTGTGTTACCGCTGTGTTCTACTGTTACTGCTGTGTTCTACTGTGTTCTACTGTGTTACTGCTGTGTTACTTCTGTGTTACTTCTGTGTTACTGCTGTGTTCTGCTGAGGTTCTTCTGTGTTACTTCTGTGTTCTACTGTGTTACTTCTGTGTTCTCGCTGTGTTACTGCTGTGTTACCGCTGTGTTCTACTGTTACTGCTGTGTTCTACTGTGTTCTACTGTGTTACTTCTGTGTTCTACTGTGTTACTGCTGTGTTACTTCTGTGTTACCGCTGTGTTCTACTGTTACTGCTGTGTTCTACTGTGTTCTACTGTGTTACTTCTGTGTTCTACTGTGTTACTGCTGTGTTCTAAAGTGTTCTACTGTGTTACTTCTGTGTTCTACTGTGTTACTGCTGTGTTACCGCTGTGTTACCGCTGTGTTCTACTGTGTTCTACTGTGTTACTTCTGTGTTCTACTGTGTTACTTCTGTGTTACTGCTGTGTTACTTCTGTGTTCTACTGTGTTCTACTGTGTTACTTCTGTGTTCTACTGTGTTACTGCTGTGTTACTGCTGTGTTACTTCTGTGTTCTACTGTGTTCTACTGTGTTACTTCTGTGTTCTACTGTGTTACTGCTGTGTTACTTCTGTGTTCTACTGTGTTCTACTGTGTTACTTCTGTGTTCTACTGTGTTCTACTGTTACTGCTGTGTTCTACTGTGTTACTTCTGTGTTCTACTGTGTTCTACTGTGTTACTTCTGTGTTCTACTGTGTTACTGCTGTGTTACTTCTGTGTTCTACTGTGTTCTACTGTGTTACTGCTGTGTTCTGCTGAGGTTCTTCTGTGTTACGTCTGTGTTCTACTGTGTTCTGCTGTGTTCTACTGTTACTGCTGTGTTCTGTTGTGTTCTACTGTGTTACTTCTGTGTTCTACTGTGTTACTTCTGTGTTCTACTGTGTTACTGCTGTGTTACTTCTGTGTTACCGCTGTGTTCTACTGTTACTGCTGTGTTCTACTGTGTTCTACTGTGTTACCGCTGTGTTCTACCGTGTTACTGCTGTGTTCTAAAGTGTTCTACTGTGTTCTACTGTGTTACTTCTGTGTTCTACTGTGTTACTGCTGTGTTACCGCTGTGTTACTGCTGTGTTCTACTGTTACTGCTGTGTTCTACTGTGTTCTACTGTGTTCTACTGTGTTACTTCTGTGTTCTACTGTGTTCTACTGTGTTACTTCTGTGTTCTACTGTGTTACTGCTGTGTTACTTCTGTGTTCTACTGTGTTCTACTGTGTTACTTCTGTGTTACTGCTGTGTTACTTCTGTGTTCTACTGTGTTCTACTGTGTTACTTCTGTGTTCTGCTGTGTTACTGCTGTGTTACTTCTGTGTTCTACTGTGTTACTTCTGTGTTCTACTGTGTTCTACTGTTACTGCTGTGTTCTACTGTGTTACTTCTGTGTTCTACTGTGTTACTGCTGTGTTCTGCTGAGGTTCTTCTGTGTTATGTCTGTGTTCTACTGTGTTCAACTGTGTTCTGCTGAGGTTCTTCTGTGTTACTTCTGTGTTCTACTGTGTTCTACTGTGTTACTTCTGTGTTCTACTGTGTTCTACTGTGTTCTGCTGAGGTTCTTCTGTGTTACTTCTGTGTTCTAAAGTGTTCTACTGGGTTCTACTGTGTTACTTCTGTGTTCTACTGTGTTACTGCTGTGTTCTGTTGTGTTCTACTGTGTTACTGCTGTGTTCTGTGTTCTACTGTGTTCCAACTGTGTTACTGCTGTGTTCTACTATTGTTCTACTGTGTTAATTCTGTGTTCTTCTGTGTTCTACTGTGTTCCAACTGTGTTACTGCTGTGTTCTACTATTGTTCTACTGTGTTAATTCTGTGTTCTTCTGTGTTCTACTGTGGTTCTGTTGTGTTACTGCTGTGTTCTGCTGTGTTCTGCTGTGTTCTACTGTGTTACTGCTGTGTTCTGTGTTCTACTGTGTTCAACTGTGTTCTGCTGAGGTTCTTCTGTGTTACTTCTGTGTTCTACTGTGTTCTGCTGAGGTTCTTCTGTGTTACTTCTGTGTTCTAAAGTGTTCTACTGGGTTCTACTGTGTTACTTCTTTGTTCTACTGTGTTCTACTGTGTTACTGCTGTGTTACTTCTGTGTTACTGCTGTGTTCTACTGTTACTGCTGTGTTCTACTGTGTTACTTCTGTGTTCTACTGTTTTCTACTGTTACTTCTGTGTTCTACTGTGTTCTACTGTGTTACTTCTGTGTTCTACTGTGTTCTACTTTGTTCTACTGTGTTACTTCTGTGTTCTACTGTGTTCTGCTGAGGTTCTTCTGTGTTACTTCTGTGTTCTAAAGTGTTCTACTGTGTTCTACTGTGTTACTTCTGTGTTCTACTGTGTTCTTCTGTGTTCTGCTGTGTTACTGCTGTGTTACTTCTGTGTTACTGCTGTGTTCTACTGTTACTGCTGTGTTCTAAAGTGTTCTACTGTTACTGCTGTGTTCTACTGTGTTACTTCTGTGTTCTACTGTGTTCTACCGTGTTCTACTGTGTTACTTTTGTGTCCTACTGTGTTCTACTGTGCTACTGCTGTGTTCTACTGTGTTCTTCTGTGTTACTTCTGTGTTCTACTGTGTTCTGCTGTGTTCTGCTGTGTTCTACTGTTACTGCTGTGTTCTACTGTGTTACTTCTGTGTTCTGCTGTGTTCTGCTGTTACGTCTGTGTTCTACTGTGTTCTGCTGTGTTCTACTGTGTTCTACTGTGTTACTTCTGTGTTCTACTGTGTTCTTCTGTGTTTTACTATTACTGCTGTGTTCTACTGTGTTCTACTGTGTTACTTCTGTGTTCTGCTGTGTTCTACTGTGTTCTACTGTGTTACTTCTGTGTTCAACTATGTTACTGCTGTGTTCTGTTGTGTTCTACTGTGTTACTGCTGTGTTCTGTGTTCTACTGTGTTCCAACTGTGTTACTGCTGTGTTCTACTATTGTTCTACTGTGTTAATTCTGTGTTCTTCTGTGTTCTACTGTGTTCTACTGTGGTTCTGTTGTGTTACTGCTGTGTTCTGCTGTATTCTGCTGTGTTCTACTGTGTTACTGCTGTGTTCTGTGTTCTACTGTGTTCAACTGTGTTACTGCTGTGTTCTGCTGCTTAATTCTGTGTTCTACTGTGTTACTGCTGTGTTCTACTGTGTTACTGCTGTGTTCTGCTGTGTTACTGCTGTGTTCTACTGTGTTACTACTGTGTTCTACTGTGTTCTGTTGTGTTCAAATGTGTTACTACCGTGTCACTGCTGTGTTCTAATGCAGTAATGTAGTCACAGTACACAGTATTCTCAGAGTAATGCGGTAACAGTACTCAGTATTCTCAGATTAATGTAGTCACAGTACTTCCTGGTTGTATCAGTGTTCGTCAGGTATAACCTGGGCCCAGGTGTGGCCGTGGAGCTGCAGGAGGATGCGAGCGTGGCGGAGTTGAAGGAGGTGGTGGGGAGTCAGCAGGGTGTCCGACCTGACAACCTCAGGGTTCTGTTCGCTGGGAGGGAACTGAAGAACACCTCAACCCTGCAGGTGAGGACAACCTGAGGGACAGGACGAGACAGAGGAGGCCTCACCTCCTCCTTTCATATTAATTATTATCCCTTCCTCCTCCTCCTCCTCTTAGGGCTGTGACCTCCCGGAGCAGAGTACAGTCCATGTCGTCCTCCCTCTATCAGGTTCCTCCTCCTCACAGTTCCTCCTCCTGCGGGAGCGCCTGGCTCAGGCTGAGGAGGAGCAGAGCAGTTTGACCAGGGTGGACCTCAGCTCCTCGTGCCTCCCCTCCACCTCCTCTGGCCTGGCTGTGATCCTGGAGGGGAGCGATGGAGGAGGAGCCCAAGTAGCAGCAGGAGGAGGTGACAGGGGAGAAGAGGAGATGAGAGAGGAGACAAGAGAGGAGGCACAGACTGCAAGCCTGGAAGGTCAGTGTCACTACTCCTACTGTGTGGCAGTGCTCCTGTGGTTTGTCAGTACTCCTGCTGTATGTCAGTACTCCTATAGTTTGTCAGGTACTCCTACAGTATGTCAGTACTCCTGTAGTTTGTCAGAACTCCTATAGTATGTCAGTACTCCTACAGTATGTCAGTACTCCTACAGTGTGTCAGTACTCCTGTAGTTTGTCAGAACTCCTATAGTATGTCAGTACTCCTACAGTATGTCAGTACTCCTACAGTGTGTCAGTACTCCTGTAGTTTGTCAGAACTCCTATAGTATGTCAGTACTCCTATAGTGTGTCAGTACTCCTACAGTGTGTCAGTACTCCTGTAGTTTGTCAGAACTCCTATAGTATGTCAGTACTCCTACAGTATGTCAGTACTCCTACAGTGTGTCAGTACTCCTGTAGTTTGTCAGAACTCCTATAGTATGTCAGTACTCCTATAGTTTGTCAGTACTCCTATAGCATGTCAGTATTCCTGCTGTATGTCAGTACTCCTACAGTATGTCAGTACTCCTATAGTTTGTCAGTAATCCTATAGCATGTCAGTACTCTTGCAGTATGTCAGTACTCCTACAGTATGTCAGTACTCCTATAGTTTGTCAGTAATCCTATAGCATGTCAGTACTCCTGTAGTTTGTCAGAACTCCTATAGTATGTCAGTACTCCTATAGTTTGTCAGTACTCCTATAGCATGTCAGTATTCAGTACTCCTACAGTATGTCAGTACTCCTGCTGTATGTCAGTACTCCTGTGTTATGTCAGTACTCCTACAGTATGTCAGTACTCCTGCAGTATGTCAGTACTCCTACAGTATGTCAGTACTCCTGTAGTTTTTCAGTACTCCTACAGTATGCCAGTACTCCTACAGTGTGTCAATACTCCTGTAGTTTGTCAGAACTCCTATAGTATGTCAGTACTCCTATAGTTTGTCAGTACTCCTATAGCATGTCAGTATTCCTGCTGTATGTCAGTACTCCTACAGTATGTCAGTACTCCTATAGTTTGTCAGTACTCCTATAGCATGTCAGTATTCCTGCTGTATGTCAGTACTCCTACAGTATGTCAGTACTCCTATAGTTTGTCAGTAATCCTATAGCATGTCAGTACTCCTGTAGTTTGTCAGAACTCCTATAGTATGTCAGTACTCCTATAGTTTGTCAGTACTCCTATAGCATGTCAGTATTCCTGCTGTATGTCAGGACTCCTGCTGTATGTCAGTACTCCTGTGGTATGTCAGTACTCCTACAGTATGTCAGTACTCCTGCTGTATGTCAGTACTCCTGTGGTATTTCAGTACTCCTACAGTATGTCAGTACTCCTGCTGTATGTCAGTACTCCTGTGTTATGTCAGTACTCCTACAGTATGTCAGTACTCCTGCTGTATGTCAGTACTCCTGTGGTATGTCAGTACTCCTGCTGTATGTCAGTACTCCTGCAGTATGTCAGTACTCCTGCTGTATGTCAGTACTCCTGCAGTATGTCAGTTCCCCTGCTGTATGTCAGTACTCCTGCTGTATGTCAGTACTCCTGCTGTATGTCAGTACTCCTGCTGTATGTTAGTACTCCTGCTGTATGTCAGTTCTCCTGCTGTATGTCAGTTCTCCTGCTGTATGTCAGTACTCCTGCGGTATGTCAGTACTCCTGCTGTATGTCAGTACTCCTACAGTATGTCAGTACTCCTGCTGTATGTCAGTACTCCTGTGTTATGTCAGTACTCCTACAGTATGTCAGTACTCCTGCTGTATGTCAGTACTCCTGTGGTATGTCAGTACTCCTGCCGTATGTCAGTACTCCTGCAGTATGTCAGTACTCCTACAGTATGTCAGTACTCCTGTAGTTTTTCAGTACTCCTACAGTATGCCAGTACTCCTACAGTGTGTCAATACTCCTGTAGTTTGTCAGAACTCCTATAGTATGTCAGTACTCCTATAGTTTGTCAGTACTCCTATAGCATGTCAGTATTCCTGCTGTATGTCAGTACTCCTACAGTATGTCAGTACTCCTATAGTTTGTCAGTACTCCTATAGCATGTCAGTATTCCTGCTGTATGTCAGTACTCCTACAGTATGTCAGTACTCCTATAGTTTGTCAGTAATCCTATAGCATGTCAGTACTCCTGTAGTTTGTCAGAACTCCTATAGTATGTCAGTACTCCTATAGTTTGTCAGTACTCCTATAGCATGTCAGTATTCCTGCTGTATGTCAGGACTCCTGCTGTATGTCAGTACTCCTGTGGTATGTCAGTACTCCTACAGTATGTCAGTACTCCTGCTGTATGTCAGTACTCCTGTGGTATTTCAGTACTCCTACAGTATGTCAGTACTCCTGCTGTATGTCAGTACTCCTGTGTTATGTCAGTACTCCTACAGTATGTCAGTACTCCTGCTGTATGTCAGTACTCCTGTGGTATGTCAGTACTCCTGCTGTATGTCAGTACTCCTGCAGTATGTCAGTACTCCTGCTGTATGTCAGTACTCCTGCAGTATGTCAGTTCCCCTGCTGTATGTCAGTACTCCTGCTGTATGTCAGTACTCCTGTGGTATGTCAGTTCTCCTGCTGTATGTCAGTACTCCTGCTGTATGTCAGTACTCCTGCTGTATGTTAGTACTCCTGCTGTATGTCAGTTCTCCTGCTGTATGTCAGTTCTCCTGCTGTATGTCAGTACTCCTGCTGTATGTCAGTACTCCTACAGTATGTCAGTACTCCTGCTGTATGTCTGTACTCCTGTGGTATGTCAGTTCTCTTGCTGTATGTCAGTACTTCTGCAGTATGTCAGTACTCCTGCTGTATGTCAGTACTCCTGTGGTATGTCAGTTCTCCTGCTGTATGTCAGTACTCCTACAGTATGTCAGTACTCCTGCTGTATGTCTGTACTCCTGTGGTATGTCAGTTCTCCTGCATTATGTCAGTACTTCTGCAGTATGTCTGTACTCCTGCTGTATGTCAGTACTCCTGCTGTATGTCAGTACTCCTGCGGTATGTCAGTACTCCTGCTGTATGTCTGTACTCCTGTGGTATGTCAGTTCTCTTGCTGTATGTCAGTACTTCTGCAGTATGTCAGTACTCCTGCTGTATGTCAGTACTCCTGTGGTATGTCAGTACTCCTGCAGTATGTCAGTACTCCTACGGTATGTCAGTACTCCTGTGGTATGTCAGTTCTCCTGCTGTATGTCAGTACTCCTGCGGTATGTCAGTACTCCTACAGTATGTCAGTACTCCTGCAGTATGTCAGTACTCCTGTGGTATGTCAGTTCTCCTGTGGTATGTCAGTTCTCCTGCTGTATGTCAGTTCTCCTGCAGTATGTCAGTACTCCTGCTGTATGTCAGTACTCCTGCTGTATGTTAGTACTCCTACAGTATGTCAGTACTCCTTCAGTATGTCAGTACTCCTGCTGTATGTCAGTTCTCCTATAGTTTGTCAGTACTCCTATAGTACGTCAGTATTCCTGCAGTGTGTCAGTTCTCCTGCAGTATGTCAGTACTCCTACAGTATGTCAGCACTCCTGCTTTATGTCAGTACTCCTATAGTTTGTCAGTACTCCTATAGTATGTCAGTATTCCTGCTGTATGTCAGTACTCCTGCTGTATGTCAGTATTCCTGCAGTATGTCAGTTCTCCTGCTGTATGTCAGTTCTCCTGTTGTCTGTCCGTACTCCTTCAGTATGTCAGTACTCCTGCTGTATGTCAGTTCTCCTATAGTTTGTCAGTACTCCTATAGTACGTCAGTATTCCTGCAGTATGTCAGTTCTCCTGCAGTATGTCAGTACTCCTACAGTATGTCAGCACTCCTGCTTTATGTCAGTACTCCTATAGTTTGTCAGTACTCCTATAGTATGTCAGTATTCCTGCTGTATGTCAGTACTCCTGCTGTATGTCAGTATTCCTGCAGTATGTCAGTACTCCTGCTGTATGTCAGTTCTCCTGTTGTATGTCCGTACTCCTGCAGTATGTCAGTACTCCTATAGTTTGTCAGTTCTCCTGCTGTATGTCAGTACTCCCTCTTTATGTCAGTTCTCCTGCAGTATGTCAGTTCTCCTGCTGTATGTCAGTACTCCTGCTGTATGTCAGTACTCCTGCTGTATGTTAGTACTCCTGCAGTATGTCAGTTCTCCTGCAGTATGTCGGTACTCCTACTGTATGTCAGTACTCCTGCTGTATGTCAGTTCTCCTGCTGTATGTCAGTACTCCTGCTGTATGTCAGTTCTCCTGCTGTATGTCAGTACTCCTGCTGTATGTCAGTACTCCTGTGGTATGTCAGTTCTCCTGCTGTATGTCAGTACTCCTGCTGTATGTCAGTACTCCTGTGGTATGTCAGTTCTCCTGCTGTATGTCAGTTCTCCTGCAGTATGTCAGTACTCCTGCTGTATGTTAGTACTCCTGTGGTAGGTCAGTTCTCCTGCTGTATGTCAGTTCTCCTGCTGTATGTCAGTACTCCTGTGGTATGTCAGTACTCCTGCTGTATGTCAGTACTCCTACAGTATGTCAGTACTCCTGCTGTATGTCTGTACTCCTGTGGTATGTCAGTTCTCTTGCTGTATGTCAGTACTTCTGCAGTATGTCAGTACTCCTGCTGTATGTCAGTACTCCTGTGGTATGTCAGTTCTCCTGCTGTATGTCAGTACTCCTGCAGTATGTCAGTACTCCTGCGGTATGTCAGTACTCCTACGGTATGTCAGTACTCCTGTGGTATGTCAGTTCTCTTGCTGTATGTCAGTACTCCTGCGGTATGTCAGTACTCCTACAGTATGTCAGTACTCCTGCAGTATGTCAGTACTCCTGTGGTATGTCAGTTCTCCTGCTGTATGTCAGTACTCCTGCAGTATGTCAGTACTCCTGCGGTATGTCAGTTCTCCTGCTGTATGTTAGTACTCCTGCAGTATGTCAGTACTCCTGTGGTATGTCAGTTCTCCTGCTGTATGTCAGTTCTCCTGCAGTATGTCAGTACTCCTGCTGTATGTCAGTACTCCTGCTGTATGTTAGTACTCCTACAGTATGTCAGTACTCCTTCAGTATGTCAGTACTCCTGCTGTATGTCAGTTCTCCTATAGTTTGTCAGTACTCCTATAGTACGTCAGTATTCCTGCAGTATGTCAGTTCTCCTGCAGTATGTCAGTACTCCTACAGTATGTCAGCACTCCTATAGTATGTCAGTATTCCTGCTGTATGTCAGTACTCCTGCTGTATGTCAGTATTCCTGCAGTATGTCAGTACTCCTGCTGTATGTCAGTACTCCTGCTGTATGTCAGTATTCCTGCAGTATGTCAGTACTCCTGCTTTATGTCAGTACTCCTGCTGTATGTCAGTATTCCTGCAGTATGTCAGTACTCCTGCTTTATGTCAGTACTCCTATAGTTTGTCAGTACTCCTATAGTATGTCAGTATTCCTGCTGTATGTCAGTACTCCTGCTGTATGTCAGTATTCCTGCAGTATGTCAGTACTCCTGCTGTATGTCAGTTCTCCTGTTGTATGTCCGTACTCCTGCAGTATGTCAGTACTCCTATAGTTTGTCAGTTCTCCTGCTGTATGTCAGTACTCCCTCTTTATGTCAGTACTCCTGCAGTATGTCAGTTCTCCTGCTGTATGTCAGTACTCCTGCTGTATGTTAGTACTCCTGCAGTATGTCAGTTCTCCTGCTGTATGTCAGTTCTCCTGCTGCATGTCAGTACTCCTGCGGTATGTTAGTACTCCTGCAGTATGTCAGTTCTCCTATAGTTTGTCAGTTCTCCTGCTGTATGTCAGTACTCCTGCTGTATGTTAGTACTCCTGCAGTATGTCAGTACTCCTATAGTTTGTCAGTTCTCCTGCTGTATGTCAGTACTCCCTCTTTATGTCAGTTCTCCTGCAGTATGTCAGTTCTCCTGCTGTATGTCAGTACTCCTGCTGTATGTCAGTACTCCTGCTGTATGTTAGTACTCCTGCAGTATGTCAGTTCTCCTGCAGTATGTCGGTACTCCTACTGTATGTCAGTACTCCTGCTGTATGTCAGTACTCCTACTGTATGTCAGAACTCCTACAGTGTGTTGTGTGTCTCACTGTGTGTACCTATGTGTGTACAGGTGGGCGTGGTATCAATGGATTCAATGGGTGTGGTCACAGTACGTTCTTCGTGTACTGTAAAAGTTGTCGATCGATCCAACCAGGAAAACTCAGAGTTTGTTGCCGAAACTGCAGACAGACAACGCTGACGCTCAGCAGGGTGAGTCAGCTGATCACTGACTATGTCACAGGCTGATGATGTCATCTGTAAACACATTAAGATAAGGTTTATATCTACTGACTGGTGGTGATGATGGTGAGGATGATGATGGTGATGATGGTGATGGTGGTGATGGTGGTGATGATGATGGTGATGATGATGATGATGATGATGATGGTGATGATGATAATGGTGATGATGATGGTGACGATGATGATGATGATGGTGGTGGTGGTGATGATGGTGATGGTGGTGATGATGAGGATGATGATGGTGATGATGATAATGGTGATGATGGTGATGATGATGATGGTGGTGGTGGTGGTAATGATGATGATGGTGATGATGATGATAATGGTGGTGATGATGGTGATGATGATGATGATGGTGGTGGTAATGATGATGGTGATGATGATGATGATGATGATGATGATGGTGATGATCATGATGGTGATGATGGTGATGATGGTGATGATGATGGTGATGGTGATGATGATGATGATGGCGATGATGATGATGGTAATGGTGATCATGGTGAGGATGATGATAATGGTGGTGATGATGATGGTGATGATGGTGATGATGATGGTGGTAATGATGATGATGATGATGATGATGATGATGGTGATGATCATGATGGTGATGATGATGATGTGAGGATGATGGTGATGCTGATGATGGTGAGGATGATGATGATGGTGGTAATGATTATGGTGATGGTGATGATGGTGATGACGATGATGATGGTGATGATGGTGATGATGGTGACCTGTCTCTCTCAGGGCCCGTCCTGTTGGGAAGACGTCCTCCTCCAAGGTCGTATCCACGGCGTATGTCAATCAGAGAGTTGTCACGGCAATGAAGCGGTAAGAGGGCGGGGCTTCTGTGTCATAGAGCAGTGATAGTTCAGTGTGTTCATCCAAAGGCATTCAGTGTGTGTGTGTGTTTGTGTGTGTGTGTGCAGGAGTTCTACATGAAGTGTGCGTCCCATCCAACATCAGAGGACGATGTCTCCGTGGCGCTCGACCTCATCATGACCAACAGCAGAGATGTCCCGTGTATTGCCTGCACCGAAGTCATGTAACACACAGACACAGACACACTCATGCATACACACACACACAAACACAGTGAGATCATCACACGCTGAGGGGACAACACATGTCTGTGTGTGTATCCCACAGAGACGTGGTCCTGGTCTTCCAGTGTTCAGAGCGTCATGTGATCTGTCTCGACTGTTTCCGTCGTTACTGTCAGACCCGACTCAACGAGCGCCAGTTTGTTCACCATCCTGTGATTGGCTACTCGCTGCCGTGTGCCGGTAAGACGTCACACCATGGACTCAATACGTTATCAATACAATCGATACACCCAGTTTTTTTTAATGTCATTTTTTAAATTTTCTTCTTTCTTTTCCTTTGTCTGTGTTTAAACATGTGACACGTGCAGCCGGCTGCGTCAACTCTCTCATCAAAGAGTTACATCACTTCAGGATTCTGGGAGAGGATCAGGTGACACCGTCCCTCTTCCTTCTCTTCTTCGTCTTCCTCTTCTTCTCCTTCTTCTTCTTCTATAGGGGCCGGGCAGGCAATCCTGCCAGGACCCTCATGTTTCCTGCTTGTTCTTTCTTCTTCTTCTTCTTCTTCTTCTTCTTCTTCTTCTTCTCCTTCCGAGGAAATCCTACTTCCCATGCGTGAAAAATCACCAAACTTTGCACAAAGGTCCAGTCCTATGCCAGATTTGCCTAGCTGCAAACACAAGTCAGTAGTCTTCATGGTGGCGCTACAGCAAGTGTCTAAAGTTCAAAAGTGTGAAAATTCACAACACATCGACCGTATGTGTTACAGCTTTGCAACTTTCACCAATATGTAGCCCCGATACTGAAGAAACTTTTGTACATTTAAACCTATTGCAAATTATGAAGTTCATCACTCTTTTTTTTTCAAAAACTGTAAAACTTCTTAAACCGTTCTCCTCCCTTAATTTTTGCTCAGTTAATAATAATAATAATACATTTTATTTAAAGGCGCCTTTCATGGCACTCAAGGTCACCTTACAAAAGTACAGAAGTGCATAAAAACAGGGATAAAAACAAACAATAAAATACAATGGACAGTGCAAAGATCAAACGGAGTATGAGAGTTTGAACAGATGGGTTTTCAGTCTGGTTTTAAAGAGGGGTAAGGAGTCCGTGTTGCGGAGGTCAGGGGGGAGGGAGTTCCAAAACTGGGGAGCCGAGCGGCTGAATGCTCGGCCCCCCATGGTGACGAGGCGAGCAGAGGGGACAGAGAGATGGATGGAGGAAGAGGATCGGAGGGTACGGGTAGGTATAGAGATATTAATGAGGTCAGAGAGGTATGGAGGGGCAAGACTATGGATGGCTCTGAATGTATGGAGTAGGATTTTGTATTGAATGTGGTATGTGATGGGGAGCCAGTGGAGCTGCTGCAGGATGGGTGTGATGTGGTGAGTGGATGGTGTTCTTGAAATGATGCGAGCTGCTGAATTCTGTACCAGTTGAAGTTTATGGAGGGTTTTCTGGGGGAGGCCAAACAGAAGGGAATCACAATAGTCAAGTCTGGAGGTGACTAAACTGTGAAACAGAATGGCGGTGGTGTGAGGGATGAGAGAGGGGCGGAGGCGGTTGATGTTTCGAAGGTGGAGGTAGGCAGACCGGGTTATGTTTTTAATGTGTGCTGTAAAGGAGAGTGTGCTGTCGAGGATGACACCCAGACTCTTTACCTGAGGGGAAGGGGAGATGGAGGAGTAGTCGAATGGAATGGTGAAGTTATTGGATTTATTGAGAGTGGATTTAGAGCCAATTATTAACATTTCTGTTTTGTCACTGTTTAATTTGAGGAAATTGAATGTGAACCAGGACTTTATTTCAAGGAGACAGTTGGTGAGGGAGGAAGGTGAGAGGATGGAGTCCGGTTTGGAGATGTAGAGCTGGGTGTCATCCGCGTACCAGTGGAACTGTATATTGTACTTACGGAGGATGTGACCAAGTGGTAGGATGTAAATGATGAAGAGCAGGGGCCCCAGGACTGAGCCCTGGGGCACACCTGTGGTGACTGGGAGGGGGTGGGAAGTGAATGATTTGAGCTGAATGAACTGAGTGCGGCCAGAGAGGTATGATTTAAACCAGGTGAGGGGGGTGTGGGTGATACCAATAGTGCAAAGTCTGTCCAGGAGGATGGTGTGGGAGATGGTGTCACCAAACTTGCTACAGAGCATCTTCAGACTGTCCTCCACAAACTGTCCTCACAGATTTTTAATTTATCAGAAATTGAGCCTTCAGTGCATCAAGATGTTTGACTGTAAACAGTACTGTAAACATATACTTGCAAATTCTTGCCAAATAAGTTTTCAATGTTCATGAAAAAAATAGATGACGTTTGGCAAATATCAGAATTATATATCAAAACTAAATTTTTGACAGCATTTTGAATTCTGTCCTCATGTGAACCATTGGTGTCAATGGGAATACTTTACACATCAGTTTTTCACTTATGGAGATAATCAGTCATTGTTAAAAAAAAAAAAAAATCAAATTAACAACATCTCCATGCTGTCTAGATGCAAGATGTGTTTTTTTTTCAGATTTTTGTCTTGATAACTGAATTTATGGCAGCAGTTTGAAATCTGCCTTGACAGCTGCTGTCATCCTGGTGGCTGGCTTACTCAGCCACAGATGAGTTGTCACTGGCTGATTAGCTCAGTCACATAGAAGATGCTCCTTGGTGTCAGAGGTTGTGAGTTCAAGCTTCAACTGATGCAAAATGTACATTGTAATGGCAACTTTCTTGTTGTCTTCCTGTTCTGCCTCTGGTTGCTCAAAATTACCAAAATTTGCCTTGAATTGCCCGGCCCTGACCAATGCTGTGCAGCAGCTATAATCTTCTCCTTCTTCTTCCTTTTCTTCTTCTTCTTCACACACTGTCAAAGGATTAATATATATACACACCTAATTTGTAAACACTCTATATACACATTTGTTTTTTATGTTTGTTTATATCAGTGAAGGATAAAGATACAGATGCTTCACTCTTTATTGAAGAGACCAAACTGTCACATTAAACTTAATTTAAATCAAACTTTGTTTAAATCGAACTTTATTTAAAAGCAAACTTTATTTACATTAAAGCTGCAGTAGGTAGAAAGCCTGAAAACGGTTGATTTTTGAGTCTGATCTGAGTTAGGTTTTGTTCGTCTCCGCCCTGAGCCCCTACCAGATGAGCACGCAAGTATTTTATCCTACTTGGTTCTATTTCTTCTTCTTTAGAGGCTGAACACAGAGCCATGGTGAGGTGCAGAAACCTATTGTTTGTCTCAGACCACTTGATTTACTTTATACTTAGAGGATATTATAAAATTTTTACTCAATTATACCAAAACAATGTTGCCCACTGGAGCTTTAAATTGCATTAAAAATGAAACTTTATTTAAATTACATTTTATTTAAAATCAAACTTTATTTAATTTACATTTTATTTAAATCAAACTTTATTTAAAATAAAACTTCATTTAAATTAAATTTTATTTAAAATAAAACTTTATTTAATTTACATTTTATTTAAATCAAACTTTATTTACATTAAATTGTATTAAAAATCAAACTTTATGGGACTTCCAGTGATGGCAGACACGGAGTAGACGCCTCTACCCCGCTCTCCCATACTCTTTACAGTTTTATTCTTGTTAACCCAACTCTTCATCTTTACCAACAAACTGGTTCATTGCTCTAAGACCTCAATGTCATATTGCCTCCTGAAATGGCAAATAAGCATGGAAAACAATGTAAAAAAGACCCCAGCGAGACAACTGCTAGCGACGTTAGCATGGCCGCGCTAACCAGCCTTTTGAAAGGCCACAAGGCTGACCTAGCAACGGAGTTCAAGGCATCCTTTTCGGCGCTGGAGGCCAAAATACATCTCATACAAGCTCCTGTGTCCGGCCACGGCAAACGAATTGCATCTCTGGAAACTAATGCGGACTCAGTAGATGAACGCCTGCTAAGTCTGGAGGCTTCGTGTGCAGAGCTAACGGCTATCAGTGAAAAGCTAAAACAGCAAACCTGGAGGCTCGAAGCTGCCGGAACAACGTTTGTATTATAGGACTTCCTGAGTCGATTGAAGGACCGCGACCAACTGATTTTTTTCTCCACACTGCTGACTCAACTTCTGGGCGAGGAAATAATACCGACACCACCCGTGCTAGATCAAGCACACAGATCCCTGGCCCCAAAACCCAAGCAAGGCGAGAAGCCAAAGTCGGTCATCGTCCGCTTCCATGATTATCAAACCAAAGAAAAGGTTCTCCGCGAGGCCCGTAGGAGGAGATCTGAGCTGCAATATCAGGGTAAACCTGTGGTCTTCTTTGAGGTGACCCTGAGGTGATGGAGCAATGGGCTGTATACCGAGAAGTTATGAGTCTCCTCTACAAACGCAGACTGAAACCTACTCTTCGTTACCCGGTGAAGCTGTTTATTACAACGGCCAACGGGGAAAGAATGCACCTTTCATTAGTTGACGAGGCCAAGGAATACCTGACAGGCAGTGGCACCTAGCATGGACTCTAGACACAAGGTAACAGTGCCTGGCTGCTAGCAGTGTCGCTAACAGTAAACAAACACAGACTGGATGACGGTAAAACCTTGATCATTTTAATATGCAATGGTTTGCTTGTCTTGCGTTAGTGCAGAGGTTGACGTGTTGTTAACTGAATAAGCAACTGACAGGTTTTATACTTCTGCACTAGGTAAGATTAATCAGTTCTAATTAATATTCGTCTTGTATGGAAGCTGACAACAGCAAACGTGAAGAGGCATAAACTATACTCCTCCAACTACCACTCAGTATAAGGTTGTTGGCTGTTTTTTTTTTTTGTTTGTTTTTGTTATTCTAACAGTCGATGAGGCTCACCCCTCAAGTTATGACCTTCACTGTCAATATATATGTGTACGTGTGTTTATGTGTGTATACATGTATGTGTATATATATACAGTACAGGCCAAAATTTTGGACACACCTTCTCATTCAATGTGTTTTCTTTATTTTCATGACTATTTACATTGTAGATTCTCACTGAAGGCATCAAAACTATGAATGAACACATGTGGAGTTATGTACTTAACAAAAGAAGGTGAAATAACTGAAAACATGTTTTATATTCTAGTTGCTTCAAAATAGCCACCCTTTGCTCTGATTACTGCTTTGCACACTCTTGGCATTCTCTCCATGAGCTTCAAGAGGTAGTCACCTGAAATGGTGTTCCAACAGTCTTGAAGGAGTTCCCAGAGGTGTTTAGCACTTGTTGGCCCCTTTGCCTTCACTCTGCGGTCCAGCTCACCCCAAACCATCTCGATTGGGTTCAGGTCCGGTGACTGTGGAGGCCAGGTCATCTGCCGCAGCACTCCATCACTCTCCTTCTTGGTCAGATAGCCCTTACACAGCCTGGAGGTGTGTTTGGGCTCATTGTCCTGTTGAAAAATAAATGATCGTCCAACTAAACGCAAACCGGATGGGATGGCATGTCGCTGCAGGATGCTGTGGTAGCCATGCTGGTTCAGTGTGCCTTCAATTTTGAATAAATCCCCAACAGTGTCACCAGCAAAACACCCCCACACCATCACACCTCCTCCTCCATGCTTCACAGTGGGAACCAGGCATGTGGAATCCATCCGTTCACCTTTTCTGCGTCTCACAAAGACACGGTGGTTGGAACCAAAGATCTCAAATTTGGACTCATCAGACCAAAGCACAGATTTCCACTGGTCTAATGTCCATTGCTTGTGTTTCTTGGCCCAAACAAATCTCTTCTGCTTGTTGCCTCTCCTTAGCAGTGGTTTCCTAGCAGCTATTTGACCATGAAGGCCTGATTGGCGCAGTCTCCTCTTAACAGTTGTTCTAGAGATGGGTCTGCTGCTAGAACTCTGTGTGGCATTCATCTGGTCTCTGATCTGAGCTGCTGTTAACTTGCCATTTCTGAGGCTGGTGACTCGGATGAACTTATCCTCAGAAGCAGAGGTGACTCTTGGTCTTCCTTTCCTGGGTCGGTCCTCATGTGTGCCAGTTTCGTTGTAGCACTTGATGGTTTTTGCGACTCCACTTGGGGACACATTTAAAGTTTTTGCAATTTTCCGGACTGACTGACCTTCATTTCTTAAAGTAATGATGGCCACTGGTTTTTCTTTAGTTAGCTGATTGGTTCTTGCCATAATATGAATTTTAACAGTTGTCCAATAGGGCTGTCGGCTGTGTATTAACCTGACTTCTGCACAACACAACTGATGGTCCCAACCATAATTGATAAAGCAAGAAATTCCACTAATTAACCCTGATAAGGCACACCTGTGAAGTGGAAACCATTTCAGGTGACTACCTCTTGAAGCTCATGGAGAGAATGCCAAGAGTGTGCAAAGCAGTAATCAGAGCAAAGGGTGGCTATTTTGAAGAAACTAGAATATAAAACATGTTTTCAGTTATTTCACCTTTTTTTGTTAAGTACATAACTCCACATGTGTTCATTCATAGTTTTGATGCCTTCAGTGAGAATCTACAATGTAAATAGTCATGAAAATAAAGAAAACGCATTGAATGAGAAGGTGTGTCCAAACTTTTGGCCTGTACTGTATATGTATATATATACATTTTATATACTTATGTTCATAATCAGGAGAGGAGCATTAGGCTCCTCTGTATAGCCTCGTAACCCTTGACTATGCACCTAATACCTCTCACATGGTTGCCTTTCAACAATTCATTTTTATTTTACTGTTTTACTTATTCTTTTTAAAAATATGTTATGACTGTGGTCATTTACTTGGTTGTTTATGTTGTCTGTACTGACAGCTCTCTCTGTCTCCTCCCCTATTCTGCAGTAGCAATCAGCCTGTCTGTGTGTGTGTGTGATGAGCTGCAGGAGGTGTGATTCCCCAATCAACCATGTGACCGGGTTGCTGCCGCTGATTGGCTGACTGCTCAGTTTTAAACTCTACCTGACGCCGGCCTTCGGCCTCTCACTTTCCCCATTCCTAACATGACAGCAGCCAGTATTCTGTGTATGATCTTGTGTGTGCTGCAGTAGCATTTTTGATTTAGAGCGTGTACCTGCAGAAGTGGTTACCTTGAACTTTAGTTTGTGTGTTAAAGCTACCTGTGACTGTGATTAGAACGGCTTATTGTAAACATTGTAATATTGTAAATAATCTTGCTAAATTCAGTAGCAACCTTAAAGTAGGAGGGAGAAGCCATTTTTGTTGATCCCTTTTTCTCCTGTTTATTTCAGTTGGGAGGTAGGTTAGTTTGATTGTCTTTTGTTTCCACATTTATTTTCTGACAGGTAAGGTAGGGATCTGGATTTAGTTTTGTTTGTTATTTTTGGAATTGCTCCTCTCTGAAGTTATAAAAATAAAATTGCTACTTTGAACGTTTTACATGGAAGTTGGCTGACCTTCTTGGAAGTGGGAAGAGTGGGGGCACTTTATCATGTGTGGCCCAGGTGCCCCTAGGCCTGGGTCATAACATGATTTGGGGGCTCGTCCGTTCTTTCTTGTGTTCGTCGTCGTTTCGGGTAATTTTGGTGAGTATTTGTCTTTTTGTCTCTACTTGTCTGGCTGGCAGCCTTTTCTTTTGTGGGGGTGGCAATATGGAGTTTAAATTGGAGGATTTCACCATTGATCCGACTGTGGCAAAATTGGAAAGGTTTAGAAAAGCTGATCTGGTTCTGATCACAAATTTTTTTGATGTGCATGTGCCTTTGAATGTTAAGAAGGGGGAGCTAAAGGAGCTAGTCTTTAAGGGGCTCAGTGAAAGGGGTTTGTTTGGTGAGCCAGCTCCTGAAGTTGGAGTTGAGGGTGAAGCTGGTGTTCCGACCCCACTCCACAACATCCCTATGCAAAACATGAATGCAGAGGAGCCCAAATTAACTCTGCGTATCAGGGAGGTGGAGGTGAGAAACCGTGAGTTGGAGGTGGAAGCCTTGCACTTAAGGTTAAGGGCTCTGGAGCTAGAGATGGGAGCACCTGTAGCTACCAGGCCCACCGCAGTCTCTCAGTCACCCTTGCCTAAACCCTGAGCTCGAGACAGCTTCGATGTGAGTAAGCACATTGCACTAGTTCCACCGTTCAGAGAGTCTGAGGTTGATTCTTATTTTAATGCATTTGAGCGTATAGCAGCTACTCTGAACTGGCCAAAAAATGTGTGGCCTCTCCTGCTTCAATGTAAACTGGTAGGTAAGGCTCAGGAAGTTTGCACATCTCTGTCCATGGAAGACAGCTTGAATTATGATATTGTGAGAGCCACCGTTCTCCGTGCTTATGAGCTAGTGCCTGAAGCATATAGACAAAAATTTAGAAAATGTGAAAAGACTGCCACCCAGACATATGTAGAGTTCGCGAGAGAGAAAGGCGCGCTTTTTGACAAGTGGTGCCAGGCCAGCAAAGTTAAAACCATGGATGACCTTCGTGAACTCCTTCTGCTGGAGGAATTTAAAAACTGCCTCCCAGAGCGTGTTGTAGTTTATTTAAACGAACAAAAAGTCTCCTCCATTACTGCTGCTGCCGTACTGGCCGATGAATTTGCTTTGACGCACAAACGTGTCTTTTCTCCTCCAATTCGGCAGGATCCAGTTCCCAGCGGGAGAGTTAGATCTCCCAAAAGTGTTTGTCATAACCCCACTGCTGCGTCAGAACATAGAGAATGTTTCTATTGTTATGAGCCAGGACACCTTATCGCTGTCTGTCCCACTCTTAAAAAGAGAGAGCAGTCCAAAGCCACCAAAACTCCATCGCCTGTTGGTCTGATTCAAACTACATCCACATCTATTCATCCTGTGCCCTCAGTCGAGTGTGATGATATAGATGAGGTTTTTCGGCCGTTTGTGTCACAGGGCTCTGTTTCTTTGGTGGGTGAGACAGATAGCGTCCCAATTACTATCCTGCGAGATAGCGGCGCTAAACAAACAATTATTCGTGAAGGTGTCCTGCCCTTTTCAGCTGATTCATATTGCGGTTCAGATATTCTGGTGTGGGGAGTAAAAATGACTGCCGTGCTTGCGCCTCTGCATTTTGTCCAGCTGGTTTCCAGAATTGCGTCGGGCAAATTCAAAATTGCTGTGAGGCCCCAGCTGCCTATTGCCGGCATTGATTTAATTCTTAGTAATGATGTGGCTGGCGGAAAAGTTTTCCCTTCCCCGGTAGTGACTGACGACCTGTCCTCCACAGTTTGCGTCTCGCCCGCTGCGCTAAACTCGCCCCCTTTGTTTCCTGTGTGTGCCGTCACTCGTGCTCAGGCACGAAAATATGCTGAGTGTGTGGATTTAAGTGACTCTTTCCTCAGTAATTCTGTTCAGACAAGCACAGCCCCAGAAAATAGCATTGAGTGTAATGTGTCCGTTGGGCTTTGCCCCGATGATGAGAGTTTAAAAATGTCAGTGGACAGGGAACACCTGGTTAGAGAGCAGCAAACTGACCCCACTTTGACATCTTGCTTTTCTCATGTAAATCAGCAAACCCCTGATAAATCTGTGTCTTACCTTCTGGATGATGGTGTTCTGATGCGCTGTTGGTCTCCGAGTTTTACGCATGAGTCTGTGCGTCAGATTGTAGTGCCGCAGCTTCTCCGTTCGCAGGTCCTGACTCTGGCCCATGATCATTGTCTGTTGGGACACTTAGGTATCAGAAAAACCTATAAGCGTATCCTCCGTTATTTTTTCTGGCCCGGACTAAAGTCCGATGTGGTAAAGTTCTGTCGTTCGTGCCACACCTGCCAAGTTTCTGGTAAGCCGAACCAAAAAATTCCTGCTGCTCCATTACATCCCATTCCTGTAGTCGGTGAACCATTTGAGCACATTATTGTTGATTGCGTTGGCCCATTACCAAAAACAAAGTCTGGCCATCAGTACATCCTCATGGTGATGTGTGCAGCCACACGCTATCCGGAGGCTATTCCATTGCGCACATTAAAAGCCAATGCCATTGTAAAAGCACTTGTCAAGTTCTTTTCCACATTTGGCCTTCCAAAATGCATCCAAAGCGACCAAGGCTCAAATTTCATGTCCAGGATTTTCGCCCAGGTAATGTCAGAGCTCAGAGTTAAACACCACACATCCAGCGCTTATCACCCAGAAAGTCAAGGTGCATTAGAAAGGTTTCACCAAACACTTAAAAGCCTGCTTCGCAAATTCTGCACCGAGTCGAACCGTGAGTGGGATGAGGGGTTGCCTTTGATGTTGTTCGCTGTGCGAGAAACTATACAGGAGTCGTTAGGCTTCAGTCCAGCCGAGTTGGTTTTTGGCCACACTGTGCGCAGTCCTTTGCGCCTGTTGCGGGAGCAGTGGCTCTCCAACCAGTCCGGTGGTAAAAACATTTTGGACTATGTCAGTTCGTTTCGGGAGAGATTACATCAGGCATGTGAAATGGCCCGTGAGTCTCTCTCTTCTGCCCAGTCCAAAATGAAGCAAAATTTTGACAAGAAATCTGTGCTGCGTTCATTTCAGCCAGGCGATCGTGTCTTGGTTCTGTTACCTGTTGTTGGCTCTGGACTGCAGGCGAAATTTTCCGGCCCGTATGTAATTGACCGCAAAATTAGTGAAACCGATTATGTGATCCAAACCCCCGATCGAAAAAAGAAAACTCGTGTGTGCCACATCAACATGCTTAAACAGTATGTTGATCGCGTGACTAGTGATTCATCCCCGGTAGTTTCTGCGGTTGCTTCCGTTGCTGTCTCCAGACCCGCTTATGATCCTAAGGATGATGGGCTGGATGACACTTTTGCTTCTGTTTCGTGTGCTCGCCTCCGTACTTTCCAACACTCGTCGGTGACATTCCCACTCAAACACATGTACTGTCCCATGATATTGATGTAGGTAGTCACAAACCCATAAAACAGCACGCCTATCGTGTCCATCCAACCAAACGTGCTGCTATGCAAAAGGAGATAAGGTACCTTCTGGAACATGGTTTTGCTGTTCCCAGTGGTAGTCCCTGGAGCTCGCCGTCGTTACTGGTACCAAAATCTGATCAGACCCCCCATTTCTGCAATGATTACCGTAAATTGAACAGTATCACCAAACCAGACTCGTTCCCGCTCCCGCGCATGGACGATTTGGTCGACCGTGTGGGCTCGGCCAAATTTGTCACTAAATTGGACCTCCTTAAAGGATATTGGCAAGTTCCACTTACACCCCGTGCTTCTGAAATTAGCACTTTTGTCACCCCGGATCATTTCTTACAGTACACCGTCATGCCGTTTGGATTAAGAAACGCGCCTGCCACTTTCCAGCGGCTGATGAACACAGTGCTGTGCGGTGTTTTGTGATGTGTATTTGGATGACATAGTAGTCTATTCATCCACCTGGGTTGAACATTTGGAAACCCTCCGTGACGTTTTCACCCGTTTGCATAACGCTTCCCTCACCCTCAACTTGGCCAAATGTGAGTTTGGGAAGGCTGTTGTCATGTATTTGGGTAAGCAAGTGGGACAGGGTTGCGTTAACCCTGTCTCCGCCAAAGTGCAGGCCATTCTGAATTTCCCAGCTCCCCAAACGTGCCGTGAACTCCGCCGTTTTTTGGGGATGGCTGGGTACTATCGGGCATTTTGCAAAAACTTTGCTGAAGTGACAGCTCCGTTGACGAGCTTAGTAAGTCCTAAACACCCGTTCAAGTGGTCGGAGGAATGCCAGTCTGCTTTTGAGGCCGCCAAAGCTCTCCTCTGCAGTGTCCCTGTGCTCGCTGCTCCCAACTTTGTGCGTCCGTTCAAGTTGGGAGTTGATGCCAGTGTGTATGGAGCGGGCGCAGTGCTCCTGCAGGAGGATGACCGTGGCATCGACCATCCTGTAGCCTATTTCTCTAAATAGTTCAACAAACACCAGCTCCACTATAGTACCATCGAGAAAGAGGCCCTGGCTTTGTTGTGGGCTTTACAGCATTTTTCAGTGTATGTTAGTTCCAGTCCTGTGCCCACTGTCGTATTCTCCGACCACAACCCACTCGTGTTCCTGTCTCGGATGCAGAATAACAATCAACGCCTTATGTGTTGGTCCCTATTACTGCAGGACTTTGATGTTGAAATTCGTTATAAAAAGGGTTTAGAAAATGTTATGGCTGATGCGTTGTCTCGTTCGTAGACTCATTCCTAAAATCAAACATTCTGCAGGGGGAAAATGTTTGATTTTCTTTGGGTGGGGAGGTGTTATGACTGTGGTCATTTACTTGGTTGTTTATGTTGTCTGTACTGACAGCTCTCTCTCTCTCCTCCCCTATTCTGCAGTAGCAATCAGCCTGTCTGTGTGTGTGTGTGATGAGCTGCAGGAGGTGTGATTCCCCAATCAACCATGTGACCGGGTTGCTGCCGCTGATTGGCTGACTGCTCAGTTTTAAACTCTACCTGACGCCGGCCTTCGGCCTCTCACTCTTCCCATTCCTAACATGACAGCAGCCGGTATTCTGTGTATGATCTTGTGTGTGCTGCAGTAGCATTTTTGATTTAGAGCGTGTACCTGCAGAAGTGGTTACCTTGAACTTTAGTTTGTGTGTTAAAGCTACCTGTGACTGTGATTAGAACGGCTTATTGTAAACATTGTAATATTGTAAATAATCTTGCTAAATTCAGTAGCAACCTTAAAGTAGGAGGGAGAAGCCATTTTTGTTGATCCCTTTTTCTCCTGTTTATTTCAGTTGGGAGGTAGGTTAGTTTGATTGTCTTTTGTTTCCACATTTATTTTCTGACAGGTAAGGTAGGGATCTGGATTTAGTTTTGTTTGTTATTTTTGGCATTGCTCCTCTCTGAAGTTATAAAAATAAAACTGCTACTTTGAACGTTTTACATGGAAGTTGGCTGACCTTCTTGGGAGTGGGAAGAGCGGGGGCACGTTATCATGTGTGGCCCAGGTGCCCCTAGGCCTGGGTCATAACAAATATCTCAGGTGGTCTTATGGGTCCAGGGTTGCTTTTTCTTTGTAAATTTGGTTTAACCTCATTTTATATTGCCCCCCCCAGGGCTCAGCAGAAATTAACACGAACAGACGATGTCAGTGAATGGTAGGAACATTCATCTCATCTCCTGGAATGTCAAGGGGATGAACAACACTATTAAAGGCAATAAGGTAATTTCACACCTTTAGGAACTTAAAGGAGACATAGGTTTTTTGTAAGAGACACACTTACGCAAGTCTGAATTCTTCTGTATTAAGAAGCTTTGGATGGGGCATCTATTTCACTCGAGGTTTTCAGAGAGGGCTAGGGGTGCAGCCATTATAATACATAGGGACATTGCCTTCGAGCCTTCTACTGTTGTCTTTGACCCCAATGGGCTTTATGTCATGGCATTAGGCAAACTACTGAACTCCCCTGTGGTCCTAGCCTCACTATATGCTCCAACTTGGGACAACGACAAATTCATATAAAAAATTTTGTCCAATATACCAAATCTTGCAGATCATCAAATAATTATTGGAGGAGAACCGTCACGTTATTGTGGTGGAGGAGTTTGAGTGCCCTAATGACCCTAGGAGCTATGCTGTCGGGGGCATTTTGCCCCTGGTAGGGTTTCCCATGGCAGATTGGTTCTGGGCAAAGGGTCAGACGAAGAACGGTTCAGAAGACCCTTCATGATGGAGACAATCAAGGACTTGTGTACCCGGCCTGGAGGGTTACCGGGGTCCCGCCCTGGTGCCAGGCCTGGGGTTGGGGCCCGTGGGCGAGTGCCTGGTGGTCGGGCCTTCGCCCATGGGGTCCTGCCAGGCCCAGACCGAACCGGCTACATGGGCTCGTCCCCCTGCAGGCCCACCACCCGCAGAGGGATCCAGAAGGGTTCGGTGCAATGTGGATTGGGCAGCAGACCAAGGCGGGGGCCTTGGCAGTTCAATCCTCGGTTACAGAAGTTGGCTCTTGGGACATGGAATATCACCTCTCTGGTGGGGAAGGAGCCAGAGCTTGTGGAAGAGGTTGAGCGTTACCGGCTAGATATAGTCGGCCTCACCTAGACACATAGCTCCGGGTCTGGAACCCTAGTCCTTGAGAGGGGTTGGACTCTCTCCTTCACTGGAGTTGCTCCGGGTGAGAGGCGGAGGGCCGGGGTGGGCTTTCTGATAGCCCAGGGTCGTGATTGGGAGGAACGGCCTGCCCGATCTGAACTCGAGTGGTGTTCAGTTATTGGACTTCTGTGTGGGTCACAGTTTGGCCATAACTAACACCATGTTCAAACATAAGGATGTCCATCGGTGCACGTGGCACCAGGACAGCCTAGGTCGCAGGTCAATGATCGACTTTGTAGTCATATCATTTGACCTGCGGCCATATGTTTTGGACACTCGGGTGAAGAGAGGAGCAAAGCTGTCAACTGATCACCACCTGGTGGTGAGTTGGATCAGATGGTGGGGGAAGACGCCGCATGGACCTGGCGGGCCCAAACGAACAGTGAGGGTCTGCTGGGAACGCCTGGCGGAAGAACCTGTCCAGAAGATCTTCAACTCCCACCTCCGGGAGAGCTTCAACCCCGTCCCGAGGGCAGAGGGGGACACTGAGTCCGAATGGGCCTTGTTCCGCTCTGCCATTGTCGAGGCGGCGGTTGCGAGCTGTGGCCGCAAGGCCGCTGGGGCCAGTCGCGGCCGTCAGGCTGAAGAAGGAGACCTACAGGGCATGGTTGGTCTGTGGGTCTCCGGAAGCAGCTGACAGGTACTGGCGGGCCAAGCGGAGCGCAGCGGCAGCAGTCGTGGAGGCAAAAACTCGGGCGTGGGAGGAGTTCGGCAAGGCCATGGAGGAAGACTATCGATCGGCTCCAAAGAGGTTCTGGCAAACCGTCCGGCGCCTCAGGGGGGGAAGGCAGCAACTTCCTCACACTGTTTACAGTGGGGGCGGGGAGCTGCTGACGTCAACTGGGGACATTGTCGGGCGGTGGAAGGAATACTTTGAGGAGCTCCTCAATCCCACCAACACGTATTCCAGTGAGGAAACAGAAACGGGGGTCTCGGGGGCGGGTCGTCCAATTTCTGGGGCAGAAGTTGCTGAGGTAGTGAAACAACTCCGAAGCGGCGGAGCCCTGGGGGTGGATGAGATTCGTCCTGGATATCTCAAGGCTCTGGATGTTGTAGGGCTGTCCTGGCTGACACCCCTCTGCAACATTGCGTGGACATCGGGGGCAGTGCCTCTGGAATGGCAGACCGGGGTGGTGGTCCCCATCTTCAAGAAAGGGGACCAGAGGGTGTGTTCCAACTACAGGGGGATCACACTCCTCAGCCTGCCCGGTAAGGTCTACGCCAGGGTGCTGGAGAAGAGGGTCCGGTCGATAGTTGAACCTTGGATTGAGGAGGAGCAATGTGGTTTTTGTCCTGGACAGGGAACTGTGGACCAGCTCTTTACCCTCGTTAGGGTGCTGGAGGGGGCATGGGAGTTTGCCCAACCAGTCCACATGTGTTTTGTGGATTTGGAGAAGGCTTACGACCGTGTCCCCAGGGGCATCCTGTGGGGGGTGCTCCGGGAGTATGGGGTTGGTGGCCCCTTGCTAAGGGCCATCCAGTCCTTGTACTGAAGGAGCATGAGTCTGGTTCGCGTGGCTGGCAGTAAGTCGGACCTGTTCCCGGTGAGGGTTGGACTCCGCCAGGGCTGCCCTTTGTCACCGGTTCTGTTCATAACTTTTATGGACAGAATTTCTAGGCGCAGCCGAGTGGGAGAGGGTGTCAGGTTCGGTGACGGGAGGATCTCGTCCCTGCTTTTTGCGGATGACGTGGTCCTCCTAGCTCCATCGAACAGTGACCTCCAGCTCTTGCTGGGGCGGTTCGCAGCCAAGTGTGAAGCGGCTGGGATGAGAATCAGCACCTCCAAGTCTGAGGCCATGGTCCTCAGCCGGAAAAGGGTGGATTGCCCACTCCAGGTCAGGGGGGAGGTCCTTCCTCAGGTGGAGGAGTTTAAGTATCTCGGGGTCTTGTTCACGAGTGAGTGTAGGATGGAGCGGGAGATTGACAGGCGGATTGGGGCGGCGTCAGCAGTGATGCAGGTGCTTAACCGGTCCGTTGTGGTGAAGAGGGAGCTTAGCCAGAAAGCGAAGCTCTCGATTTACCGGTCGATCTACGTTCCAACCCTCACCTATGGCCACGAGCTCTGGGTAGTGACCGAAAGAACGCTTTAAAGTTTCATGCAAACCAGTTAGGCCTAGCTGACCCCTGGAGGACTATGTGTCCTTCCAGAAAAGCTTTCTCCTTCTTCTCTCATGTTCACCGGTCATACACACGGATTGATTTCTTCCTGCTTGACAATAGATTATTACATGAGACACTGTCGTGCGACTATCACACTATAGTAATTTCAGATCATGTCCCGGTTTCTTTACTTATAAATTTTTCTCAGGGCAGACCACCCACCAAACTCTGGAGATTTAACTCTCTTTTATTATCTGAACCAAAATTCAAAGACTTTGTAGCCTCCCAAATTCAGCTCTTTTTTGAGATAAATGACACACCAGACATTAGTAGTGACATACTCTGGGAATCTTTTAAAGCCTACCTACACGGACAAATTATGTCTTTCATCTCCGGTTTCAGGAAGTCGTAGCACTCCAAATTGAAAGAAATCCAGAGATTAGACGCCCGATACTCTGCTGATCCCTTTGACACACTGTATAAGAAACGAGTACAACTCCAATCACAATATAATCTGTTGTCTTCCGGTCGGACAGAGAAGCAGCTGCTACTCACAAAACAACACTTTTTCGAGATGGGGGACAAAGGAGGCAAACTTCTGGCATATAAAGCACGGGCTGAGGCGGCATCTAGACTCATACCGAGGATTAAGCTGGATTTGGATGAAGTTACACCCGATCCCACCACTATAAACAACACCTTTGCTGACTACTATTCTAAATTGTATTCCTCCGGAACCACCTCAACTGATTGGGAAGGCCCGAACCCTCTTGACTTGCTTACGTACCCACAAATTGATTTAGCGGCTGCAGTAGATGTGGGTGCACCAATCACTGTGTCTAAGGTTAAAGAAGCGATGAAAGCCTTGCAAAGTAATAAATCACCCAGGCCCGACGGTTACACCACAGAGTTTTCTAAGACCTACTCTACATCTTTAGCCCCAATTCTAATCCAAGTTTTTAATGAGGCCCTGGAAAAAGGTCGACTGCCACCCACTCTATTCGACGCTTCAATCACCATATTGCTAAAAAAGGATAAAGAACCGCTACTGTGTAGTAGTTATAGGACAATCTCTCTCCTGAACGTAGATTTCAAAATTTTAGTGAAAGTGTTAGCCGGTCGCCTCCAGAGAGTTGTGCCAGTTTTAATCAATCCAGACCAGACTGGCTTCATTTCTGGGAGGCACTCATCCTCAAACACTCGGAGGTTATTCAACATTCTTTACTCCCCTCCTACTGACTCTCCCGAACTCGTTCTATCCGTTCTATCCCCTCAGTCCCAGTCAATGATCTGGTTCATAGTTTCAGCTCTAAAGCTATGAATATTATGGACAATATTGCCCCCATGAAGGTCAAAGTTGTCTCTGGTAAGAAAAAACCACCATGGAGGAACGCCACACAGATAAAAGCTCAAAAAAAGAGAATGTAGAAACTCCAGGTTCATTATGACATGTATAAGGAAAGTCTGCACATCTATAACTTGGGGCTAAAAAGGGTGCGGCAGTCCTTTTTCTCTGAGATGATCAACAAAAATAACAACAATGCACAGACTTTATTTACTGTTGTTGACAGACGTCCAAACCCATCAGCGTCAGTCCCTCCTGAACTGCTATCCACCAAGGCATGCAATGACTTTGCTTCTTTTTTCACAGACAAGATTTTAAAGATAAGACAGACAGTCTGTAACTCCAACACAGTGGCTATTTCACCTGTGCCTCATAAGACTACTCCAGTTAATTTGGCACTTTTTCACCCGTTAAATTATGCTGCTTTGACAGACATAGTTAGAAACCTTAGGTCCGCTACCTGCTGCCTTGACACTCTGCCTACAAGCTTTTTTAAAGATGTTTTTAACTGCATAGCATCAGATATACTACAGATAGTCAACTGTTCTCTTCAGTCATGCCTTTTTCCAACGGCCCTGAAGACTGCAGTCATTAAACCTCTCTTAAAAAAGCCTAATCTGGATGCCTCAGTAATAAATAACTACAGGCCCATATCAAACCTACCATTTTTAGGAAAGATCATTGAAAAGGTTGTTTTTCAGCAACTTAACACCTTCTTGGAGCAAAACAATTCCTTTGATGCCTTTCAGTCTGGATTTCGAGCACATCACAGCACTGAGACTGCACTTGCAAAAGTTTTAAATGACATTCATCTGAGCAGTGATGCATCAAAGATTTCGGTTCTGGTATTACTGGACCTCAGTGCTGCATTCGATACAGTTGACCATAACATACTGCTCAACAGACTAGAAAAGTTTGTGGGACTTTCTGGCACCGTGCTAAATTGGTTTAAATCTTATTTACAAGACAGGGATTTCTTTGTGTCACTTGGCAATTATGAATCTGTGCGAACAAAGATTACATGTGGAGTTCCTCAAGGGTCCATTCTTGGGCCTCTTCTGTTCAACATCTATATGCTCCATCTTGCTCAGATTATGGAATATCATAACATCTACCATACTTATGCATGACACACAACTTTACATAACAGTGTCACCAGATGACTACAGTCCCCTACATCTGCCAAATAAGTGCATTGACAAAATTAATACATGGATGTGCCAGAATCTTCTACAACTAAACACAGACAAAACTGAGATAGTTGTTTTTGGCCCCAAAGAACAAAGATCAGTAGTCAGTGCTCACTTTGACGCCATGACACTAAAACCTACAAATCAAGCCAGAAATCTTGGAGTAGTTCTGGACTCAGACCTAAATTTCAATAGTCACATTAAGACAATTACTAAATCAGCCTACTACCACCTTAAAAACATAGCAAGAATAAAATAATTTCTGTCTAAACAAGATACAGAAAAACTTGTTCATTCTTTCATTTTCAGCAGGCTGGACTATTGTAACGGTGTCTTCACAGGCCTGAGTAAAAAATCAATCAGACAACTGCAGCTCGTCCAGAACGCTGCTGCCAGAGTCCTCACCAACACCAAGACAGTGGAGCACATTACACCAGTGCTTAAAGGGATAGTGCACCCAAAAATGAAAATTCAGCCATTATCTACTCACCCATATGCCGACGGAGGCCCTGGTGAAGTTTTAGTGTCCTCACATCCCTTGCGGAGATCAGCGGGGGGGGGGGGGGGGGAGCGGCTAGCACACCTAATGGTAGACGGCGCCCCAGACTAACGTCCAAGAACACAAAATTGAATCCACAGAGTATCTCCATACTGCTCATCCATAGTGATCCAAGAGTGCTGCAGCCGCGGAATAAAAAGTTGTTTGGAAAAACGCCATATGAACTCTGTTTTTAGCCTCACTGTTGCCTGTAGCTCTGACTGCCTCTCTGCGCTCCACGCTCACGTGTGCGCGCCTGCGTGAGACCAGCGAAAGCATGAGCTTTGCTCACCCGTGTTTACATCACATGACACGTGCACTGCAGGGAGAGACAACAGTAACCACAGTCGCTAAAAGATAATTTGCACTACAGTCTTGTAGCAAAGGACAGCCCAACATGTCTGAAGACTTTGAAATTGTGGAGGAACAGCATTTCTTTGTTGAGCTGTATTTGTTTGAGCCCGAGTATACGGACGAACTCAGGCTACTAGACGAAGCAGCCGCGGCAGCTCATGTCTATAAAGCACTAAATGGTCTCGGGCCTAAATACATCTCTGATATACTTGTACATTATGAAGCATCCAGACCCCTCAGATCATCTGGAACAGGTTTACTCAGTGTTCCCAGGATCAAAACCAAACAAGGTGAAGCAGCCTTTAGTTTCTATGCTCCCCGACTGTGGAACAAACTTCCAGAATATCTGAGGTCGGCTGAAACTGTCAGCTCATTTAAATCAGGGCTTAAAACATTACTATTTACTGCAGCTTACCAGTGAACTAGATATGTAACTTATTGTTAAGATAATCTGTAGCTATTGTTTTTATATTTGTCTGCTGTTGCTTTTGCTTTATGTTTGCTTTTTAAATGCATTTTCTGCACTGTTTTTAACTATTTATTGTCTTGCTTCTAGCTTTTGTTTTTAATGATTTATCGATCCTTTATTGTTTTATTTTAATGTATTTCTCTTGTAAAGCACATTGAATTGCTTTGTGTATGAATGGTGCTATATAAATAAAATTGCCTTGCCTTGCCTTGGGTGCTGAAAAAGAACCCAAGAAATCGCGTAGAATGGAGACACTATTTTATGTTCTCAATAAATTTGGCCTCAGCCCCGGTTTTGTGGACTGGATTAAACTCTTATATCTCCTGTAGCTTCGGTAAATACTAATGGTATAAAGTCATGCTTGTTTCCTTTGCACCGGGGCACCCGTCAAGGTTGCCCCCTTTCCCCATTATTATTTGCCCTAGCTGTCGAACCCCTAGCCATTTGGCTGCGGAACGAGAATAGGTTTGAGGGTGTCATACGCCACGGCCATCTCCATAAACTTTCCTTATATGCAGATGACCTCCTGTTATATATTTCGAACCCTGCTTCCAGTCTTCCTATAATTTTAGGTATATTTGAGAAATTTGGAAAGTACTCTGGCTATAAGCTGAACCTGGGAAAGAGTGACTATATCCCCATTTACCCTGCTGCTGACTGTCTCCCTCAAGGTTCTCTCCCTTTCAGAAAAGCTACAGATGGTTTCAAATATCTTGGGGTCCAGGTGACAAAATCATTTACCGAACTATTCTCCAAAAAATTTTAACCCACTGCTCGACTGTTGTAAATCAGATCTTACTAGATGGTCCTCACTCCCAGTCTCATTAATTGGGCAGGTCAGCCTGATAAAAATGTCATTATTACCACAATATCTTTATCTTTTTCAACATATACCTATTTGCATAAGGAAGACCTATTTTTCAAAACTTGACCAGTTGATAAGCTCCTTTCTTTGGGGTAATAAGTGGGCACGGATCAGTCGAGCAGCCCTCCGACTTCCTAAGTCCCAAGGTGGACTAGCACTCCCAAACTTTTGCTACTATTACTGGGCCTGCAATGTTAACAAGCCCCTCTTTTGGAACATATGTAAAACAGTAGACGAACGACTGCGGTGGGCTTTGTTTGAGATCTCCTCCTCACACTTCTGTCTTTGGTCAGTGGTATGCTCTCAACTGCCACTGTAATTTAAACAGGTTAGTCTCAATCCGATTGTAACAAATACACTAATGATCTGGAACCAGTTCAGGAATGCATTTGGCCTCCACACACAATCATGTCAATCACCAATTTATTGTAATCACCGATTTCTTCCCTCATGCTCTGACCCAGCTTTCCGTACCTGGTCTGATAGAGGCCTGGTGACTGATTGATTTTTGAATATGGCAAAAAATGTGCAGTCTTGAAGAAGAAAATGCAAATGCAATAGGATGATTGATTATTCATTTTATTTATGAGTCAAATAATGCAGCCACATTCTTAAAATGAAAAAAGCATTTCTACAAATGCATTTTAATTTTCAAATTTTACATTTCATATTGAATTTTGGTATCTATTTGCTGGGGCATATTTTGAAAATTAAATCTCAAATGACTTTCTTTTTCATTTTAATTAAGTAAAAGAATGTGCAGTCTTGAAGAAGAAAATTAAAATGCAAATAGGATGATTGATGATTAATTTTATTTATGAGTCAAATAATGCAGCCACATTCTTAAAATGAAAAAGCATTTCTGTAAATGCATTTTAATTTTCAAATTTTACATTTCATATTGAATTTTGGTATCTATTTGCTGGGGTATATTTTGAAAATTAAATCTCAAATGACTTTTTCTTTTTCATTTTAATTAAGTAAAAGAATGAGCAGTCTTGAAGAAGAAAATTAAAATGCAAATAGGATGATTGATAATAATAATAATGCAGCCACAATCTTAAAATGAAAAAGCATTTCTGCAAATACATTTTAATTTAAATATTAGTCACGATTCGCTTCCATACTGCACTGCATTACACTTTTTTATTTTTCCTCTCATTTATTTATTTTATTTATTTATTTATTTTTAATTATTAATACCTCCCTGTCGGTATTATAGCTGTTTACCTTTTAATTGGTATTCTATTTGTGCATGTCCGCTTGTCCAGGGTCTGTGATGATATGAATGGATGGAGTGAATGTGTGGTATCCCAGGGTGGGTGGGACGGAAATGGGATGGGACGGAGGGATTGTTTTATGACAGAACCATCTTTTGTCATGAATGTTGATTAATTGCCTCTGACTTGTTGGGTTCTGTGAAAAATCAATAAAGTTTGAATTAAAAAAATCAAACTTCATTTAGATTACATGTTATTTAAAATCGAACTTTATTTAATTTACATTTTATTTAAGTCAAACTTTATTTAAATTAAATATTAGTTTAGTTAATCAAACTTTATTTGAAATCTAACTTTATTTGAATTACATTTTTTATATTAAATTTTATACAAATTAAAATTAATTAAAAAATCAAACGATTTAAAATCAAACTATATTTAAATCAAACTTTATTTAAATTAAACTTTATTTAAAGTCAGTGTGTTTGTGTCTGTCAGTATGGGCGGTACCTGCAGTACGGCGCAGAGGAGTGCCTGCTGATGATTGGAGGGCTGATGTGTCCGTCACCCGGCTGTGGGGCGGGGCTTCTTCCACCTGATGGCGGCAGGAGGGTGGAGTGTGACCGACAGCTCGGCTGTGGTTTCATCTTCTGCAGAGACTGCAGGGAGGGCTACCATGAGGGTGTGTGTCCCGCGGAACAGGCCACGCCCATAGACGAAGCCTCTCAGGTAAGCTGGCCAATCACAGAGCTCCTGACGAAAACAGGAACATATGACATCATCTCAGGCACCGAAATATATTAAACACTGCTCTTCCTCCTCCTCCTCCTCCTCCTCCTCCTCCTTCTCCTCCTCCTCCTCAGGTTTTTGTGGTGGAGGAGGAGGCCTCTCAGAGGGGGAGGTGGGATCAAGCCTCCATGCTCCTCCTGCAGGAGTCGACCAAACGCTGCCCTCAATGTTCAGTTCCTGTGGAGAGAAACGGTAACAGTACAACTACTGTGTCTGTCTGTGTACAAGTAGTGTTTGTCTGTGTATAAGAACTGTATCTGTACTCTGTATATGAAGTACTGTATCTCCCCCTGCAGGCGGCTGTATGCACATGCAGTGTCCTCTGTGCAGAGCTGAGTGGTGTTGGCTCTGTGGGGTCACCTGGAACACAGACTGTATGGGAAACCACTGGTTTGGATAGAACCTGCTATCATGGGGGGAGCCACTGGTTTGGACAGAACCTGCTATCACAGGGGGGAGCCACTGGTTTGGATAGAACCTGCTATCACGGGGGGGAAACCACTGGTTTGGATAGAACCTGCTATCACAGGGGGGAGCCACTGGTTTGGATAGAACCTACTATCACGGGGGGAGCCACTGGTTTGGATAGAACCTACTATCACGGGGGGGAAACCACTGGTTTGGATAGAACCTACTATCACAGGGGGGAAACCACTGGTTTGGATAGAACCTACTATCACTGGTTTGGATAGGGGGGAGCCACTGGTTTGGATAGAACCTACTATCACGGGGGGGAAACCACTGGTTTGGATAGAACCTACTATCACGGGGGGGAAACCACTGGTTTGGATAGAACCTACTATCACGGGGGGGAGCCACTGGTTTGGATAGAACCTACTATCACGGGGGGGAGCCACTAGTTTGGCCAGATTTTACAATCACAGGGGACTTTTGATTTGGATAGAACCCGCAATCATGGGGTAATTACTCATTTGGATAGAACCTATGATCACGGGGGCAGCTACTGATTTGGATAGAACCTACCATCACAGGGGGAGAACCATTGGTTTGGATAGAACCCACGATCACAAGGGGAAAACTACTACTTTGGGTAGATCCTACAACCACGCGGGGAACCACTGGCTTGGATAGAACCTATGATCACAGTTGCCCCTCAGAGACACTGTCGTAGTCGAACCACCAACTCTGATCCACCTGATCCACCTGTGTTTTCCTCTGTCACCTGGTCACAGCTCTGTGACCATTCTATAAAGAACTAGAAGAACTGAAAGTACCGACTGTGTGATGACATAACTTCCTGTCTGTCAAAATAAAATATTTATTTATTGTAAACATCATAATGTGATTGTTTTTTGTGAGACATCAACATCAGCTGATTGGACGTTTGTCAGTCATAGAATCTGTTGATAGGAAGAATCAATAACTGATTATTTCAACAACCAACTTCAATAAAATCTGTTTACATCATAATCTGACCTTTGAACTCTCAGATATATCGACGTCATCATTAGCATCATGTGATGTGTGTGACATCACTGCTGGGTGTGGTTACAGGTTCCACAGAGCACTCACCTGACCTTCACCTATCAGTGATGAGTGATGAGTAAACAGATTTTCAGTCTGTTATTATGAAAGTTTTATGACACAAAGCTAAATGCTTAGCTAACAATTTTTAATGTCTGATTTCCGGGTGAGGTTTTTTGTTTTCAGAGGGTTAGGATGTTGACGACAACCGACACACTCAGTACGCTTACATGCACAGTTTAATGCCACTTTTAATCGGAATGAAAGGCCATTCCGATTAAAAGTGGTCATGTAAACAGTCATTCCGATTGAAAAACGGTCATTCCGATTGAAAATTAAATTTGATTAAAGGGGGTGGTTTATTCCGTTTGTCATTCTGAATGAAAGAATTTTGTGTGCATGTATACTCTCATTCCTCTTTAAATTCATTCCGGTCTTTCTGCGCATGCTTTTTTCCTTGCCCTTCTGGCGCAATGACGTATATAGTGCGCATAGCAACGGGCTGCGTAGCAACAGGCTGAGATAGAGCAGTCGGACTTGTTGCACTCACTGGTTTCCATTCGCCACAGCACGATCTTCTATCTCCCTTCTTCGACCTTCTTCCTCCCTTCTCCTCCTCAACAGATTAAGCATTAGCAGAACAAGGTTGTTGTCGTACTTCTGCTTCAAGAATATAAGCAAAACAAGCCCGAAAAAGGCACTAAGAACGGCATCGTCAAACATCTTGTTATCCGGAGCAAGGACTACAGTGTTTTCTTCCAGTAAACGTAAACATGTAACATCCGTCCAGCTCCCTAACCAATCAGAAACCTTCCCTGCCCCAAACCTTGCACAGACCTGAATAAAGGCGATTGAACTGATCTCCCATGTAAACCCTCATTCAGAATGAATATTTCTCATGTAAACTACCTGGAAAGATTTTAATTCATGATGATTTCATTCAGATTTATTTCATTCTGAATGAGAAGCCATCATGTAACCGTAGCCACTGTGAAACAAAAATGTAATAACAGGGTGACGTTTCCAGAGGTAGAAGGGTTAGTCCCTGTCCATGTGGGGACGTCCGTCTCGGGAAATCAGACAGAATTTGGTCCATCAGTAAAGGGACTGTGGGAACAGCTTACTGGAGGATCTATCTGTATCTGAACCAAAATCAGAGGACTCTTGTCCTTCTGATTGGCTGGCTGCAGTCGTTTTCATTGAATGTTACAGACTTAAATGGACCAATCAGGGGCATCTCAGGACTGGTGTGTCCTCAGGTCTCCTCCTGGTCATGGTGCTCCTGTTGACTCTGGAAGAGGTGCTGAGGGAGGAGGTGCAGGACATCCTGCACCTCTAGCAGCAGTGGGTGGAGCGCTGTCTCCATGACGACCTGTGCTGCTCATGTCCTATGTGGCCTCAAGTACAAAAAAAACAAAACAGGTTTAAAATTTTGGTTGTTCACATGAAACTAAACAGATCATCTCTGCTGCTGTCTTACCTCTGGTGACGTCACTGCATGTGAACAGAAACAGCCAATCAGAGTTGAGGAGTCTCTGACACAGCACTGGTTACATGACCCCAGACTGTGTCACAATTCCGTCTCTCTGTCCTCAGATCTGTTCACCAACACGTTTTGGTTTTTAACTGCAGAATGAGAACCTTTCTGACCTGGCGGCCATCTTGGATCAGGCATCGTCCTCCAGAACTGGATCAGACCAGAACTGGTGTAGGTACAAGATCGGCTCGGCCCGCCAGAACGGCTCGGGGCCTGCGACTGCCTGTGACGTCACACAATATGATCGGTTGTAAGATGGGGTGATGACGTGGCACGTTGTGATTGGCTGTAGTGGGTTTACCATTTTCATGGGTTTATTGCTCGGTGGTCTAGCATCAGCAAAATGGAAGAAAAATCACAACTTTTACCTTGAAATCCAGTTTTTTTTAGGCAAAAGGTGAGCATCACAGCCTTACCCTCGCCTCCCCAAACCAGGAGAGCAGAAAGGCAGTGATTAGGAAAGCATCCAAAAAGTACATGATAAAGGGTAAGTCACACTGTGAATTAACGTTACGACGCTTAAATTACTTGCCAATGAAGTAACGTGTGTGTGTGTGTGTGTGTGTGTGTGTGTCTTTGTGTCTGTGTGTGTTTGTGTGTGTGTGGCAGGCTCGGATGCTGATGGTGGAGGAGAACCTGATGACCACCATCATCAGGACGTTTGTGGATCACCTCCGTCACAGAGACCTGCAGGGACCTCCTGTAAGTTGTATGGGGGAACACTGTTATATGTAAACAAGACATTTAAATTTTAGTTTAGTCGAATGCACACACCATCTGTTCAGTGTCTGTACATGTCTTTATTGATTAGTTTTATCTGTCAAACATAGAAGGATATTGTACAGTTCTTCAACAAGTTCATGTTTTATCTATTCTGTGTCATTGCAGCTTGTAAATGGTCACAGTGCTTTGTTAAACTGGGCCCTAAGAGTTAAAGCTTCAATGCAGCAATAGAAAGGATCTGAGGTACTATAGCTGTCAAAGGTTTTTGAAAAACATTGGGTATGTCTATATATATATACATATATATATATATATATATATATACATATATATACATATATATGTATATATATATATATATATATATATATATATATATATATATATACATATATATACATATGTATATATATATATATATATATATATATATATATATATATATATATATATATATATATATATATATATAGACTGCAGCTAGATATAAAGTATATTTCTATGGAAACAGATTGAATAGTTCCCAGTTTTCATATTTGTGACTTGTGATCTATCTGACAGATATCTATCTTTGTGCATGTGCGTGTGTGTGCATGTGCGTGTGTGCGTGTTTTCTGTCTGATCTCTGTATTTTCAAAGTCTTGGCCCCGCCCCCATCAGCTGATGCTTATTTCCGGTTCCGGGTTCTTCTCCGTCGAGCAGCCACAGAGCAGACGGAGGAAAGATGGCGGCGGCCCAGTCGGACAGAGACCCACCATCAGCTTTATGTTCGGAGTTCCTGAATTTCTCCGCCAAAGACACGGCGTCGGTAAGCTCCTCCTCCACCTGTCGGTCCCTGCTGACGTCCTCACCTCACCTGGCACCGCGTCACAGCGCGCGCTCTCACCTGCTCGACGTTTTTCTGGTTAATCTGCAACACGGAGCTAATGCTAATGCTAATGCTAGTAGCAGTTGTGAGTGATGTGTCAAACATCTGGATCGTAAACAGCTGCTGCAGCTCTGTGTGTGTGTGTGTGTGTGTGTGTGTGTGTGTGTTTGACGTCACGACGTCAACTCCGACAGTCGGTGTTTATAAACACACTTGCGTGTGTTTTTGGATCGTTAGATCCTGTGTCACTACCGACCGGTTATTAACCGTCAGAACCGTCAATCAACAGCGTGTGTCAGCCTGCACACCCTCAGTACACTCACCTGTCTTAATGTATTAGTTATAGCTGTCTTTACATGACCAAACATGGAGCTGAAATTAGATTTATCTACCTTTTTATCTCATTTATTTATTTCTATTATTTCACTCATTTATTTCTATTATCTCATTTATTTATTTCTATTATCCCATTTATTTATTTCTATTGTCTCACTCATTTATTTTTGTTATCTCATTTATTTATTTCTATTATCCCATTTATTTTTTTTATTATTTATTTTTATTATTTTAATAATTATTTTCTAGAATTTCACTTACTTTCACTTATTACATTTATCTCTATTTCTTATATTTATTTTTTTCTTATCTCACAAACAAGGAGCCCTAATATTATTAATACTAATTAACACTGTTATTAAGCAGTGAATATGATTTATGTCTGTGTGACCTCTTCTCTTTGACTTTATCACAGTGGACCAGAGGGGTATTTTAGAAAGTGGGTTTAGTGAAAACTCCTCATTCATTCAGTCCGTGTCAAAGCTTGTATCAAAGCGCATTCATTAGCGGAGATTTACCGTCTGTCACAGTCTAAATCCTGCTGGATATTAGTTTGTTACTCAGGACTGTCTGAAGTTACTGAATTTATGCACATCAATCATTTCTTTGGACATCAGCTTTTGTCTTAACATTCAAATATTACACAGCGAGAATTCACCCTCAGCTCAGAATCAAACCTCTGTCCTTTTTATATTTATTATTTTTATAACACTGTGCACAAGGATCAGACTGTCAGTCTGTTAGAGCAGCTCCCAAATGTTTCTTGCACATAATGTGTCGGTCTAATTATTTAAATGTTAAAAATGGGTATGAAGCTTTAGACACGTAGTATCAATGACTAATGATCTCTATCACTGATGTCACTGGTCGCACTGATGGAACATAACTCCTATAGCCTAATATTGGGGATTATATGTTCATATTTCTGAGTGAGCAATGGTGCAGCATTTCACTGTCTTTACATTTACTACATTTGTAGCTGAAATAAAGTCACTGAATGCTGTTGAGTCAAGACACAAATAGATGTGCAACATTTTAAAATCTACTGTATTTTAACCTCAACGTCTTTTCAGGTGCGAATCACCAAACACATTATTACTGGGTCAGACTGTGAGTTTACAGTCATGTCTTTATGTCTTTGATCTATAGCCTAGCCTATATGTTTTAAATCTTCTGCCTGCTGTGTTTTTCCCCATCAGATTAAATCTGAACAAATATATTATGATATATTATTAATATAATGTAATGTATCTACAGCCTGATACACAGTCAGATTCCACCACTTTATCTTCATTAAGGAAATCTAAGTCTGATAAATGATGAATAAACTTGTTTATTAACTTTATGGTTAACTTATTGACACTTTCCTCGCTCTGACTCAGGCTTTTCTTTTAAAGATAAACGTGCACCGTCTGCTACAAATGCATTAATATCTCTACATCCACTGGATTAAAATGGAGGCCTGTCTTTTATTTACCTGTTGCCATGGTGAATTGTGGAGTCGGAGCTCCATTGATGATGGCTTTTTATTGTCGGCTTAACTCAGAGTGAACATACTCAGAGTTGACTGAACTAACTCAGATCAGCTGTTCTGGAACTGGTCACTCAGAGTTTCCCATCTCAGAGTAAATCAACTCAGAGTTCAGGGTTAGACTCAGAGTGTGTTGAACCTCCTACCTGGAATACCCCTCAGTTCAGACTGATTCTGAGTGTCTGTTACACATGTGAACATCTGACAATGAACACTCTGAAGTCTTTGATTTTCACTTTAATTAAATGATGTTCCTCCTCCTCCTCCTCCTCCTCCTCCTCAGCAATGGCTGGCCGCGTCCGACCTGCAGCAGGAGGTGTACCATCACTTGGCGGTGTATGTACCCAGAATCCTTTGCCTGGGTCCAAGTGGGTGCAGCAGCAGGGAGGAGCAGAGGGAAGAGCAGAGGGAGGAGCTGGCTTGTCAGCTGCTCCTCCTGGCTCCCCTGGAGTGGCTCCTGCTGGGGGAGGAGCCGGCCACCGGCCTTGCCCTCCTGCAGGAGAACAACCAGCCGTCACCGCTGTGTGGTCATGTGTTCAAAGTGGGAGAGCCCACATACTCCTGCAGGTGAGAGACACACACACACAGGTAACACACACACACACACACAGGTAACACACACAACACAGGTAACACACACACACACGCACCGGTAACACACACACACACACACACCGGTAACACACATACACGCACACACACACACACACACACACACACACACACACACACACACTGGGGGATCTCTAAAGGAAATGGCCACTTTAGAATGAAGATACAGACAGTGCTTACTGACCCTCATGCCCACAAGAAGTCCAGTGGAGTTTTTAATCCACAAAACTCGTTCGGGGTATCGGAGCATAACAGCTACACTTGAAGTGCATGGAACCCACATTTTGAAAATGTAATTAAACTCCACTAATGCATTTCAGAAACGTCAGAACGGCTTGTCTGTCGTAATCCAAGTGCTCTGAAGCAGTGGCATGCAACACTGACTTGAAAAGACCTAATTTACTTCACTTTCATAGCGTCATTTCTCACCGTGGTCAGTTAGCCTGCCCCGCAGGCTGCTGTGTTTACATGGCAACTCACACGAGACTCGAGAACTAGCACCGCCACTAGCCATCAGCTAGTCTTGTGCGAGTTGCCATGTAAACACAGCAGCCTGCGGGGCAGGCTAACTGACCACGGTGAGAAATGACGCTATGAAAGTGGAGTAAATTAGGTCTCCAGCTAGCTCCGATACCCAGAACGAGTTTTGTGGATTAAAAACTCCACTGGACTTCTTGTGGGCATGAGGGTCAGTAAGTACTGTCTGTATCTTCATTCTAAAGTGGCCATTTCCTTTAAACAGCAGAATTTAAGAATCCTCCGTCAAGGACTGTTCCAGTGTCAAGGATCTTTCTGAATGTCACCGAGGACTGAGTCCTTCTTTCATGGCTGCATCCTCCGCGGTGTAAAATCCCCACAATGCTTTGCACAGGATTTGTTGGAAGTGAAGGTGGGCCTCTTCAATGAAACCTGCGCCAGCAGAGCTCGGCATGATTTCAGCCCCTTTTACACTGCCAGATTTTCCTCGAATGTGAACGCTGCGAGCGTTTAGACACACAGAGCCGGATTGGCGAGTTGATCCAAGGTGCCCAATGTTCTGCCTTGTAGGATAGACATATTCGTGGAACCTTTTTAGTTTAAACAGACTGAGGTGGCTTTCTGCAACGGGAGGAGCTGTTGATGACCTGTGGGAGGGGCTGTTGATGACTTGTGGGAGGAGCTGTTGATGACTTGAGGGAGGAGCTGTTGATGACTTGAGGGAGGAGCTGTTGATGACTTGAGGGAGGAGCTGTTGATGACTTGAGGGAGGAGCTGTTGATGACTTGAGGAAGGAGCTGTTGATGACTTGAGGGAGGAGCTGTTGATGACTTGAGGGAGGAGCTGTTGATGACTTGAGGGAGGAGCTGTTGATGACTCGAGGGAGGGGCTGTTGATGACTTGTAGGAGGAGCTGTTGATGACTTGAGGGAGGAGCTGTTGATGACTTGTGGGAGGAGCTGTTGATGACTTGTGGGAGGAGCTGTTGATGACTTGAGGGAGGAGCTGTTGGTGACTTGTGGGAGGAGCTGTTGATGACTTGAGGGAGGAGCTGTTGATGACTCGAGGGAGGGGCTGTTGATGACTTGTAGGAGGAGCTGTTGATGACTTGTGGGAGGAGCTGTTGATGACTCGAGGGAGGAGCTGTTGATGACTCGAGGGAGGAGCTGTTGATGACTTGTGGGAGGAGCTGTTGATGACTCGAGGGAGGAGCTGTTGATGACTTGTAGGAGGAGCTGTTGATGACTCGAGGGAGGAGCTGTTGATGACTTGTGGGAGGAGCTGTTGATGACGCCGCACATGCGAGCCACTGGCGGTGGATAAACAGGAAACAGCTGATAGCAGGAAAAAACGAGCAGCTAGTAGCAAGAGGGAAACACAAACATGACAGACACTGTAAAGATGAGCAACTGGGGAGACAAGGAACAGCACCCAGGGGACACTGGTTAGTCTGTCCCAAGGGTTAATGACAAACACCTGGGGACGCTGGTTGTCTGTTCCAATGTGTGGTCACTAAATGATAGGAATGATTCTGTCTCTGGAGGATCCTTTCTTGGGAGGACTCATCCTACCAAGAACGGATTCCTGACTTTTTGAAACACCCACTGACTCCTTTTAGTGATGTCGCATGACACACAGAAGATCTGACCAATCAGATCAAAGTCTGAATATCTCCCCTTCTGTTCCTGAGATATGATGTTAGAACAAGATGATGTCACAGTCAAGCTGACCTTTGTCTGTCATCAGGGGGTACCTGGTGTGTAACAGGGTTTGGGTGGGCAGAGCCTGACAGGTGTGATAAACAGACTGTTGTTTGTGTTCAGGGAGTGTGCAGCCGACCCAACCTGTGTCCTGTGCATGAAGTGTTTCCTGGGAAGTGTTCACAAAGAGCATCGATACAGGGTGAGTACAGACACACACACACACACACACACACACACACACACACACACACACACTCAGACAGGTGGAACAGGTGTTGGATCAGACAGATAATGATAAATGTGATGTTACCTGATAGTAAACTGTATGACTGAAGCCGAGGTGTTCACACTGGACTCTACTGACTGAGTCTCGTTCATCAGAAGGTTTCTGTTGTTACATAATTTGTGTGACAGACTTCCTGTGTTTGACCTCGATGCTCATGTTAGCCTAACATTAGCTATCTCGCTGTGATCGAGTCCCGTTCAGAAGGTTAATTATCAGCTGACCTGCAGCGTCTCTCTGGAGACACTGTGACATCACACTGTGATGATCAATCTGACACTGACTGTGTGTCTGTGAAGGTTTATTCATCTGTCTGTGTTAGAAACTGTTATTGATGCTGTTAGACCTCCATCATGTCTGGGTACAGTCTGTCAGCCAATCACAGACTGTGTCCCTGACTCACTGACCAATCACAGACTGTGTCCTTGACTCATTGACCAATCACAGACTGTGTCCTTGACTCATTGACCAATCACAGACTGTGTCCCTGACTCATTGACTAATCACAGACTGTGTCCCTGACTCATTGACTAATCACAGACTGTGTCCTTGACTCACTGACCAATCACAGACTGTGTCCCTGACTCATTGACTAATCACAGACTGTGTCCCTGACTCACTGACCAATCACAGACTGTGTCCCTGACTCATTGACTAATCACAGACTGTGTCCCTGACTCACTGACCAATCACAGACTGTGTCCCTGACTCACTGACCAATCACAGACTGTGTCCCTGACTCATTGACTAATCACAGACTGTGTCCCTGACTCACTGACCAATCACAGACTATGTCCCTGACTCACTGACCAATCACAGACTATGTCCCTGACTCATTGACCAATCACAGACTGTGTCCTTGACTCATTGACTAATCACAGACTGTGTCCCTGACTCATTGTCCAATCACAGACTGTGTCCTTGACTCATTGACCAATCACAGACTATGTCCCTGACTCATTGACCAATCACAGACTGTGTCCTTGACTCATTAACACAGTTGTGTTAACACATTAAAATATTTACTGAAACACCCAAAGAATGGTGTGATTTGACGAGAAGTCAGCTGACAGGAAGTATGTGATATATGCCCCCCCTTCACCTGTCAGGTCCACAAAGACAGTCTGAAACACTTCAGCTGAGAGTGTGTCTGCCGCATGTGACACAGACACACACACACACACACACACACACACTGTGAAACACACTTCTGGTGTCTTTGATGAAACATCAGTAAACCTGTGAATTTGTATTTAACCAGCTGAGTCATGTCTGAGCTCAGTGATGTGTTTACTGCTGAGTCCTGTCTGAGACGGCTGCATCTGTAAAGTTACAAACAACAACAACAACAACACAATAAACAGATACAGATCCACAGTCAGATGTAGAAACATTCAAACACCTTCACACGGTGACCAGAACCAACAGACTGGTTCATCCTGGTTCTTCTGAGAGCTTCATAAGCAGACAGAGACCAGGTCATGTAGGTGAAGGTGAGTCCAGGTGAGACCAGCAGAGCACAGATCAGTCTGAGAACCAGGACCAGAGCCTAAGAAGGGTCCAAGATGGTTGACCATCCTGGAGTAAAGCTCACAGTGATGTGCAGTATCTGACATGTGCAGATAGATTCATGTACAACAGATCACTGTGAATCCAGATCCACTAGAAACATAGCAGTGACCAGTGTCTGTCTTACAAACAGGACTCGTGTCTGAAGTCAGTCATCATCAAACTCAGATCTGATCATAGACACGTGTGAATGTTCATGAACGCCAAACACTCGCAACCTGACAGCACGCTAACTTACTTACTTATGCCTTACACCCCTTTTGGGGTATAGGCCGTCGACAACGGACCTCCAGAGTACCCGATTGCTGGCTTTCCTTTCTATCTGTGACCAGGTGTATCCCATCTTCTTGGTGTCTGCCTGCAAATGTCTTCGCCAGGTGTTTCTTGGCTGACCTCTTTTTCTCCTCCCCGGAAGATTCCACGACAGAGCCTGTCTGGTGATGTTTGACATTGGTTTTCGAAGTGTGTGCCCTGTCCATTCCATCTTCTTCGTCCAGTTTCATCATTAGCTGGTATTTGCTGTGTCTTCGTCCGAAGATCTTTGTTGGTGATCTTGTCTGGCCAATGGATTTTCAAGATTCTTCTCTGATTACACAACAGCATGCTAACGCTAGTCAGTAATTAGCATACAGCCCCGTCCATGAATGTCCAGAAATACCATGGAGGTGATGATGACTGTGGACAGGTGCATCCTGTTGACCTGAGGACACATGGAGCAGACAGAGACAGACCTGAGGACACATGGAGCAGACAGAGACAGAGAAACTTTGCTGACACTGAGACTGAAGTTATTTCAGGTGAAGCAGAGACAAGCATTTTACTCAATCTGTCAGAGGTTTGACAGGGACAGGTGTGACAGGGACAGGTGTGAGAGGGACAGGTTTGACAGGAACAGGTGTGACAGGGACAGGTGTGACAGGGACAGGTACACCAGAGACCTGACAGAGGTCACAGGTGATGTTAACTCTTGAGTCCTCTGTAGGAAGAACCGTCCATGAAGTACACACAAGACACATGATGGTACACTGTGTGTGTGTGTGTGTGTGCGTGTGTGTGTGAGAGTGAGAGTGTGATTAACGTGTGTGTGTGTGTGTGTGTGTGTGTGATAGATGACGACGTCAGGAGGTGGAGGTTTCTGTGACTGTGGAGATGCTGAGGCCTGGAAGAAAGGTCCTTACTGCCAAAAACACACACCTACGTCCAACAACAGAGACACTGAGGAGGTGAGACACATAGCTGTCCGTCTGTCCCTCTGTCTGTCAGACCTTCTGTCGGTCTGTCTGTCCCTTGATGATCACTGCGGTTCTGTTTGTCCCTTCAGGATCCTGTAGCCCTGCTGCCTGCTGACATGGTTAGTCGTGCTTTCAGCATCTTCTCCATCATCCTGAAATATGCTGTGGACATGTTGACCTGGGAACAGGAGGACCAGCTGCCTGCAGGACTGGAGCCACCGTACGTGTGCGCGCGCGCACACACACACACACACACACACACACACACACACACACACACACACACATCCATAGACAGTGTTAATTCTTACAGTTACTTTAGTTCAGTCTGAAGACAGACAGCTAACTGCTAACTGCTATCAGTTAACAGCTATTTGCTAACTGCTAACAGCCACAGATCCATTCAGCAGCTCCACCATCCACAGTCAGACACACACGGCTGATTATTTACTGCTGAATTACAGCTCACAACTCGCACCAACAGAAACATCCTGGTGCAGACTATTTACTGGAGTTTATCAGCCTGTGGCTCATCAGGCATCTGAAGAGAAGTACACGCTGTCAGCAGTCCACCACCAACATTTACATCAGGTCTCGTCAAAGAAAATCAAACATAGATTTCGTCTTAGTTTTTATTATCACTGGGTGCGGTTACATGATGGCTTCTCATTCTGAATGAAATCTGAATGAAATCATCATGAATTAAAGTCTTTCCAGGTAGTTTACATGGGAAATATTCATTCTGAATGAGAGTTTACACGGGAGATCAGTTTAATTGCCTTCATTCAGGTCCGCGCAAGGTTTGGGGCAGGGAAGGTTTCTGATTGGATGGGGGGCGGGACGGATGTTACGTGTGTACATTTACCGAAAGAAAACACTGTAGTCCTCGCTCCAGATAACAAGATGCTTGACGACGCCGTTCTTAGTGCCTTTTTCGGGCTTGTTTTGCTGATATTCTTGAAGCAGCAGTCCGACAACAACCTTGTTCTGCTAATGCTTCGTCTGTTGAGGAGGAGAAGGGAGGTAGAAGGTCGAAGAAGGGAGATAGAAGACTGTGCTGTGGCGAATGGAAACTGGTGAGTGCAACAAGTCCGACTGCTCTATCTCAGCCCGTTGCCATGTGCGCTATATACGTCATCGCACCAGAAGTGCAAGGAAACGAGCATGCGCAGAAAGACTGGAATGAACTTATAGAGGAATGAGTGTATACAAGTGCAAGAAATTCTTTCATTCAGAATTGGAAACAGAATATTCCAGCCCCTTACATCGGATTGAATTTTCAATCGCATTGGCCATTTTCATTTTGAATTAGGTGTTTACAAGATCACTTTTAATAGGCATGAACTTTCATTCAGAATGAAAAGGGAATTAAATGGTCCACGTAAACACACTCAATATCTACTTTTAGCTCATCATCGTCTTGTTATAGTCGTGGAAAAAAGGTTGTTGATGAAAGGTTTTCATCAACAAAATAAACACTATCCCCCCCCCCCCCCCCCACCGACGCCCCATGCTTCCACGTCTAAAATATTTTCTTATTTTTTAGTAAAATCTGATGAAAAAAACATCCAGTGATTTTATTATTTATTTTAATGACACTGTTTTAATCCTTTTATTAATTATTCTGGTTTATTGATCTAAATAATCTCTGAGCTCAAGTTGGATAGATGTTGGGATGAGAGACAACAGGAAGTGACATCACAATAAGCAGACATGTAAGAGTTTTGTTACGTTCACGTTTACTCTGACACTTCGTGTGTGTGTGTGTGTGTGTGTGTGTGTGTGTGTGTGTTCGTTCAGGGACAGAGGAGACACCTACTACTGCATGTTGTTCAATGATGAAGTCCACACGTATGAACAGGTGATCTACACGCTGCAGAAAGCTGTCAACTGCAGCCAGAAAGAAGCCGTCAGCTTCGCCACAACCGTGGACAGAGACGTCAGTACATGCTACAGTACACATATACACTGTGCATCACATTGTTACTATGGTTACTATGATATACAGGACCAGTGTGACGTTGGTTCACATCAGTCCTCACAAACATGAGGAGGTCCATGTTACATGTCGTGTTCATGTTGCAGGGCAGGAAGTCGGTTCGATACGGAGACTTTCAGTTCTGTGACCAGGCCAAGTCTGTGATCGTGGTGAGTGTCTGATGTCACAGCTGAGGGAAGAGCTGAGGGTGATACAGGAAATCATTTAATAACTCCTCTCTACCTCCCTCTGTCCTCCCTCTCTACCTCCCTCTGTCTTCTCTCTGTCCTGGCTCCCTGTGTCCTCCCTCTGTCCTGACTCTCTCTGTACCTCCCTCTGTCCTCCCTCTGTACCTCCCTCTGTCCTGACTCCCTCTGTACCTCCCTCTGTTCTCCCTCTGTACCTCCCTCTGTCCTCCCTCTGTACCTCCCTCTGTCCTGACTCCCTCTGTACCTCCCTCTGTTCTCCCTCTGTACCTCCCTCTGTCCTCTCTCTGTCCTGGCTCCCTGTGTCCTCCCTCTGTCCTCCCTCTGTCCTGACTCCCTCTGTACCTCCCTGTGTCCTCCCTGTGTCCTCCCTCTGTCCTCCCTCTGTCCTGACTCCCTCTGTACCTCCCTCTGTCCTCCCTCTGTACCTCCCTCTGTCCTGACTCCCTCTGTACCTCCCTCTGTCCTCCCTCTCTACCTCCCTCTGTCCTCTCTCTGTCCTGGCTCCCTCTGTCCTCCCTCTGTCCTCCCTCTGTCCTGACTCCCTCTGTACCTCCTTCTGTCCTCCCTCTGTACCTCCCTCTGTCCTGACTTCCTCTGTCCTCCCTCTGTCCTGACTCCCTGTGTCCTGCGTCCCATCAGAGGAACACCAGTCGTCAGTCAAAGCCTCTCAGGGTTCAGGTGATGCACTCGTCAGTTGTTGCTCATCAGTGTTTTGCTCTGAAGGCTCTCAGCTGGTTGGGACAGATCATTCAATGCTCTGGTGAGTCTGGACTTCATTACTCAGAATCCCTCACTCTGTCTGCTTGTGATTAGTCTGAGTGTTCACCTGTTGTATTTCAGATGGTCTGAGGAGGATCCTGTGTCAGGTGGGCCTGCAGAAAGGTCCAGAAGGAGAATACTCCTCACTGGTTGACAAGCTGATGCTCAACGACTCCAAGATGTGGAAAGGTAACTGCTCACATAAAGAACTTATGTATTTATTTACTACATGGCATTGTTTAACATTGGATTCTGATAGGTGGATGACCACACTGTAGACAGTTCTGATCATAAACTCTCAGCAGAGGCAGTTAAATCATTTTTAAAATCAGTATTTTGTGTCACAGTTTTGATTTCGGGATGATGTGCAGCGGCTCGTTGTGAAACACCTTCATCACCACATCAGTGTGCCCAATGAATGTATTGTGAAAAATGGCTTGAACTGTGATTATCAGTATATTCACATGTGCTGTGCATTCACATGCTGTGTGTCATGTTGAATCAGTGGCGTCAGTCAGGTGATTTTACTGGTTTTAAAGTATTTCTCCTCTCACAGAAACCACTGAGAGTCAAACTGGTGTTTTGGATTAAACCAAACTGCCCGTGATGTGTCAGTGTTTTTGTCCTGGTGCTCTTCACAGATCTGACACCTGTCTGCCTGCCCACCTGTTCTTCTCCCAACTCAGTGACACTGTTAAAAACAGCAGGGCTGCCTGGACCTCTTGTAGACCATAACCTTGCATTTCAAGGTTCATAAAATACACCTGAATTCGCAAATATGTGCAATGTTTCTGCAGACAGTCCTGTTAACTTATGTCTCAGCGTCTGCTGTGACAGCAGATGGCATTTTCACTCCTGTCAGTGACGATGGTGTTTTACCGTCCAGGAGACGTGTTGTATGATTTTCTCCTGATCATGTTACACTGTGATCATGTGACTGTGCTGCTGACCTGTGACCTTGACTCATGTCGATGATGACCTGATGAAAAATTATTTCACCAGCAGCAGCCATTTTTCTTTCCGTCCACATCAGATACATCACGCAAAACCTGATTTGCTGTTTCCTAATTTGTTCATCATCTCAATAAGATAAAAGAAAACACAGAATCAGCAGATTTTCCAAAATCTTGAACCTTTAAATTTATACACTGACTTATTTAAATGTTATGGATCATCCATAAGATGGCCCCATGTGTGTCCCAAGGACTCACCACGTTAAAAACTAACATCAACATCACTGCATTTCAATCAATCAATCAATTTTATTTATAAAGCCCAATATCACAAATCACACTTTGCCTCACAGGGCTTTACAGCATACGACATCCCTCTGTCTGTCAGCATACACCGGGCACCCTCTCTCCTTCTCTCTCTCTCTCTCTCTCTCTCTCTCGCTCTCTCTCTCTCTCTCTCTGGTATTCTATTACTGCATCTTGTTAACTCGGCCATTCTGGATGTCACTATTTCGGCTTCTTCTCTGGAGCCTTTGTGCTCCACTGTCTCTCAGATTAACTCATATCACAGCGGTGCCTGGACAGCGTGACGTGTGTGGTTGTGCTGCTGCCGTGGTCCGTCCGTGGTCTGTCTCATTGTGTCATACAGATTACTGTTATTATGCTGATCTGTTCTGTACGACATCTATTGCACGTCTGTCCGTCCTGGAAGAGGGATCCCTCCTCAGTTGCTCTTCCTGAGGTTTCTACCATTTTTTTCCCTGTTAAAGGGTTTTTTTGGGGAGTTTTTCCTGATCAGCTGTGAGGGTCCAAAGGACAGAGGGATGTCGTAGGCTGTAAAGCCCTGTGAGGCAAATTGTGATTTGTGATATTGGGCTTTATAAATAAAATTGATTGATTGATTGATTGATTGATTGATTGATTGATTGATTGTTCTTATGACTCTCACAGCTGATCAGGAAAAACTCCCCAAAAAACCCTTTAACGGGGAAAAAACGGTAGAAACCTCAGGAAGAGCAACTGAGGAGGGATCCCTCTTCCAGGATGGACAGACGTGCAATAGATGTTGTACAGAACAGATCAACATAATAAATTAACAGTAATCCGTATGACACAATGAGACAGAAAGAGAGAGACAGAGACAGAGAGAGATGCAGGACAGATGGTAATGACAGTAGCTTACAACAACATGAATGAAAGTAATATTATGATTACATGTGTGACAATAATCATATGTGTATAATAACAGTAGAAGTATGACTAATGACTAATGATAACAGCAGCAGCAGGAGGCATCTGGCAGGACCATGGCAGCAGCACAACCACACACGTCACACTGTCCAGGCACCGCTGTGATATGAGTTAATCTGAGAGACAGTGGAGCACAAAGGCTCCGGAGAAGAAGCCGAGTTAGTGACATGCAGAATGGCCGAGTTACCAAGATGCAGTACGGCCGAGTTAGTGACATCCAGTACGGCCGAGTTAGTGACATGCAGTACGGCAGAGTTAGCGAGAGTTAGCGAGAGTTAGCGAGAGTTAGAGAGAGAGAGAGAGAGAGAGAGAGAGAGAGAGAGAGAGAGAGAGAGAGAGAGAGAGTTAGCGAGAGAGAGAGTTAGCGAGAGAGAGAGTTAGAGAGAGAGAGAGAGAGAGAGAGAGAGAGAGAGAGAGAGAAGCCTGGTGTATTATAGGGGGGGTCCTCCGGCAGACTAGGCCTAAGTCAGCCTAACTAGGGGCTGGTACAGGGCAAGCCTGAGCCAGCCCTAACTATAAGCTTTATCAAAGAGGAAAGTCTTAAGTCTAGTCTTAAATGTGGAGACGGTGTCTGCCTCCCGGACCGTAACAGGAAGATGATTCCACAGGAGAGGAGCCTGATAGCTGAAGGCTCTGGCTCCTGATCTACTTTTGGAGACTTTAGGGACCACAAGTAACCCTGCGTTCTCAGAGCGCAGTGTTCTGGTGGGGTAATATGGCACTTTGAGCTCTCTAAGATATGACGGAGCTTGTCCATTTAGAGCTTTATAAGTTAACAGTAGGATTTTAAATTCAATTCTGGATTTTACAGGGAGCCAGTGCAGAGAAGCTAAAACAGGAGAAATATGATCTTGTTTCTTAGTTCCTGTTAGTACACATGCTGCTGCATTCTGAATTAGCTGGAGAGTTTTTAAGGACTTACTAGAGCTACCTGATAATAGAGAGTTACAGTAATCCAGCCTTGAGGTAACAAAAGCGTGGACCAATTTTTCTGCATCTTTCCCGGTCAGGATAGGCCTAATTTTCACAATATTACGCGGATGAAAAAATGCAGTCTGTGAGGTTTGTTTTAAATGAGAATTAAAAGACAAATCTTGATCAAATGTTATTCCGAGATTTCTTACATTTCATTTCTTTATTCAGTGGTCAGTCTGTGTCAGCAGAGAGACATTAAACCTTATACTTCTTTATGTGTTCATTTATCCTGAGTCACATGACCTCATCACAGTGTTCAACAACGGTTTCACATATCACATGTTGTCCTGATCAACACTACGTCTGTCTGTTTGTAGGAGCAAGGAACATCTACCACCAGCTGCTAATGAACAGCCTCCTCATGGACCTCAAATACAAGAAGATCTTTGCTGTCCAGTTCGCCAAGGTAACACACCTGATCAGCACACCTGAGGAACACACCTGATGCACAGCGAGCGTCTCGTACAGTCATAAAAACAGAAATCATGCTCAATTATGTGAACACACCAAATTCACTCTTTCTCTGGAAGTTGAGTTTTTTAAATCCTGTGACTGTGTCAAGAAACAAAATCAGTGTTGAGATTCATGAAGTCAGTTTGGGTTGAATTTTGCAGTCTGATTGGTCAGTAGAGGACGGTCACTCTGGTTTTATGTAACCTCTGTTCATACATCAGTAAACTACAACTATAAAATGACTTCATTCACTTTAAGGTGGAACGTTTAATGTGATGTTTTCCAACATTTTATTTATATTTATGACATTTCATTAAATTTTATTGGACACATTTCAGTATCCCAACTTGGAGCGTTCCATTAATTTTTATTGTCTCTCTTGGATGACACACACTTTTAGTAATGACTTTAAAAATATAGATTAATTTGGAGCGGATTATGTGAAGGTCATATATTCTAATCCTCACTTCCTGTGGGCTACAGCAACACTAAACCCCTGAGCTTGCCTGAGAAGGACTAAATGCACAAAGCTGCTATTTTTAAATATCCCATGGAGAGAGACTCTCACTGCAGCCTGTTGTATTTTGTTGTGAAAATGTGGGCGTGCAGCCTCGTTCTGTGGACGATAAACCAGGTGCAGACTTCCATCTGTGTCACCGCTGATGAGGAAATACAACGAGTGCTGGACGGAGCAGTGAGTGACAACAACCCCGCCCACATTTAAGAGGACTGTCTGAACAGACCCAGGGTCTAGGTACCATGTCTGAAGGCTTACTGCTGGTTCCAAACTCAAAGTGTTTGGTGGAAACGGAGCTTAACAATTCACCAGTTAATGTTATGAGTTTCGGCTTGAAATCATCTACAAAGCGACTGATGGCTCCTGAGCAACGTAACCATAAAAACAGAACAGCAGTCATTTTGGTTGCAACGTCACATGCCTGAGTCTGAACGAAGCCGTCCAGCATCCGGAGCGCTGACTGTGCATCAGGTGTTTTTTAAACACAGGAACCTTCAGTGATCAGTGATGAAGAAAATCTGAGTATGATTATTGTTTTATTTGTCAGGTTGTTGTTGCTCTGACTGAGTTACTGAACATGTCTTTGTTCTCTGCTCCGTCTGTCCACACTGACTCTCAAAGAAGCTTCTCTTAAATCACAGCTAACAAACAGGTCACTGTTACCAATCAGGATGACGTTTATGTTCATGTGATTTGTTTTATTTCCTTCAAACCACTATAACATCAGACTTTGTTCTTGTGTTGATTTACGGAAGTCAGTTTTACACTGCTGGTACGTTACAGCTGATTGATTAGTCTGTTGGTATTTATCACAGGTAATATTCAATCAGTAAAATTAATTCACTTTGATTTGCACAAAAACCGAAGTGATTTCCACTTCTCCTTCATTATGGGACAGTAAATACAGTTCTGGAGTTTGAATCTGACTCATCCAGTTTAAAGTGTAAGAGCTGTACAGTGAGCAGCCGTCACGTAAGACATAATCAGAGAAATAAAATAAATATATTCAGCTGTGAGTTCACACAGTTAGTAGCTTATTTACTGTCGCCTCAACTGATACAACAGTGTTGTGTTTTACTGTGATACCTATAAATATTCTTCAGGCAAGAGTAGGCGGCACAGATCAATCAATTTTAAGCATCAAATAATGAGCTGAACACGTCGTATGACTCATTTGATATAGAGCGCACAGAGCCTGAAGCAGAAAATGATCAGAGAAAACCACCTTCATGGTTCCTGTTGTCTCTGACTGAGGCTGCAGGTCTGTGGAGCTCTGATTATAAACACAAGGTGATGTCGTTAACATGGACATATTGATACACCTGAGCCCTGCCGACTCATGGTGACGCTGATGATTGACCTGTTTGTGTTGATACACATGAACACAGTGTTGTTGGTGTTGTTGCCACTGAGCAAGTCTTGTAGGCACAGTTTTTCCTCTGTGGCCTCATTATCTCTGCTCGGCATGTCTTAACCTTGTTCAGTCCAGATTAGCCTCCAATCCCTGAGAGCAGCAGGATGTGACATCATCATTTAGATAAAGTAACAAAAGCCACTGCTGGTTGAAGTGGTCCCAGTGAGTGGGTATTACTAACCAGTGGGTGGACATCAACAACCAGTGGGTGGACATTAGTAGCCACTAGGTGGACATTAGTAACCAGTGCAAGGACATTACTAACCAGTGGGAGGACATTAACAACCAGTGGGAGGACATTAACAACCAGTGGGAGGACATCACTAACCAGTGGGAGGACATCAGTAACCAGTGGGTGGACATCAACAACCAGTCGGTGGACATCACTAACCAGTGGGTGGACATTAGTAACCAGTGGGTGGACATCAGTAACCAGTGGGTGGACATTAGTAACCAGTGGGTGGACATCAGTAACCAGTGGGTGGACATCAGTAACCAGTGGGTGGACATCAGTAACCAGTGGGTGGACATTAGTAACCAGTGGGTGGACATCAGTAACCAGTGGGTGGACATCAGTAACCAGTGGGAGGACATTAGTAACCAGTGGGAGGACATTAGTAACCAGTGGGAGGACATTAGTAACCAGTGGGTGGACATCAGTAACCAGTGGGTGGACATTAGTAACCAGTGGGTGGACATCAGTAACCAGTGGGTGGACATCAGTAACCAGTGGGTGGACATTAGTAACCAGTGGGTGGACATCAGTAACCAGTGGGTGGACATCAGTAACCAGTGGGTGGACATTAGTAAACAGTGGGTGGACATTAGTAAACAGTGGGAGGACATTAGTAACCAGTGGGAGGACATTAGTAACCAGTGGGTGGACATTCGTAACCAGTGGGTGGACATTAGTAGCCACTAGGTGGACATTAGTAACCAGTGCAAGGACATTACTAACCAGTGGGAGGACATTAACAACCAGTGGGAGGACATTAACAACCAGTGGGAGGACATTAACAACCAGTGGGAGGACATCACTAACCAGTGGGAGGACATCACTAACCAGTGGGAGGACATCACTAACCAGTGGGTGGACATCAACAACCAGTCGGTGGACATCACTAACCAGTCGGTGGACATTAGTAACCAGTGGGTGGACATCAGTAACCAGTGGGTGGACATTAGTAACCAGTGGGTGGACATCAGTAACCAGTGGGTGGACATCAGTAACCAGTGGGTGGACATTCGTAACCAGTGGGAGGACATTAGTAACCAGTGGGAGGACATTAGTAACCAGTGGGTGGACATTCGTAACCAGTGGGTGGACATTCGTAACCAGTGGGAGGACATCAGTAACCAGTGGGTGGACATCAGTAACCAGTGGGTGGACATCAGTAACCAGTGGGTGGACATTAGTAACCAGTGGGAGGACATTAGTAACCAGTGGGAGGACATTAGTAACCAGTGGGAGGACATTAGTAAACAGTGGGCGGACATTAGTAACCAGTGGGAGGACATCAGAAACCAGTGATGTGTCAGAGAGGTAACCAGTCAAACCAGTATAGGGTCAGTAACTTCATGAAATAACTGGTTGCTATATCAGTGTCTAGGTTTAAATTTGGGGTTGGGGTGGATAGTGGCGGGAGGGCATCGGCCTGGCAGCAGCGACCTCTGACCCAGAGGTGAAATGTCATCCCCCCCTCTAGAACTACAGACGGCTCCAGACAGATTTTATGGAGGACGACCACGAGCGAGTGGTGTCAGTGACCTCCCTGTCTGTTCAGCTCTTCACCGTCCCAACCATGGTGAGTACTCCTGCTCCTCCTCCTCCTCCTCTGCACCTCCACACACCTGTCTTTTTCTCTGTCTCTGTCTCTGCCTGTCTGTCCTTCCTGCTGGTAGAGTTATGAACGCTTGCAGAGTGACTACGTGACTGACGACCACGACCGTGAGTTCTCCATCACTGACCTGTCAGTACAAATATTCACCGTCCCGTCGCTGGTGAGTTCAGTCTGTCTGTGCTGGAGGTGAGAAATAACACGTTCACCACTGAAACTGAGCTGATGAACACATGAACATCACAATGGGACCAATCAATCTTCATTCAGCATTGTTTATTTTATACAGTGTTGTGGTTTATTATCTCGACTCATCTTAAAACTTTGATTTATTTAGTTTGTTTTATAAATCTATGACATCATCATCAGGTATGATACATTAAGTTTGTTAATCCAGTTCTTTTATGGGTCATTCTATATAAATGTGTATCATCTGTAAATGAAATAAATCTGATTCACGTAGAAACAGTGATGGGCCTCACACGGAGCCCTGACGAACTCCACAAGTTCCCTCCAATAATTTATATGTACTAGCATTAATCTGAGCAGATTTTAGAGGAAGTTACATTACCTGGGGGGTATTCCATCAAGCAGGCTAAAGGCAAATTCATGCTTAAATGGCCAAGTCTGGCTAATGTGAGCCAGGGTTCTGTTCCATCAAAGTGGCTAAAATTAGCCTCACATCGGTAACCATGGAAACCATGGTTCTGGCTAAGCCTGATACATCGAGCTAAACTCCGGTTTCCGTTCCATCAAACTGAGCCACAACTCCGTTCCATCAAGGTGGTTAACCTGAATCCCAGCCTAGTAACCATGGTAACTTATGCTGCCGGGCAATCCTGGTCTGTAGCAGGATTAAGGTGAGGATTAGCTCCATCTATGATCAACAAATGTTCAATAGACACCTAAAAGACAGTTCTGCCAGTGCTTTACACACTCACAACTCTCATGTGATGATAAAATGATGAATGATTTGCGGCCGCTGATAGCACCTTGAATTGCACTTCACTTGCACCCGCAGTTTGCTCTGTCTTAACGTCCTATTCACAAAGGATATTGCGCTTATGATATACCAGCGCAAACATGCCCACAGTTTGGCAGCTGAGTGCAGTTTGCCCCTGATTTGTCTCTGATTGCAATTAGTCACATGGCAAAGTATAAATGCTGGTTTTGCACCAAGAACACCGTGGCAGAACAATAGCCGACTTTGTTTGGCAAAGTACTGAATACTGTATACCCTCATGTAATGATGTCTGCTGGTGAGTCAGTCTAACAGTGTCGGATGGGTTGAGGCTGTGGATTTGACCCAGTTTGACCACTTTATCACTATTCCCTCTCACCTGTAGCTGTTTTTTCATTATCTTTTGAATTTAATATGAATTATGGAACCGTTTTTGTTCACGGTTGTTTCCCCTGTTTGATAAAATAAATTATTGAAAGTTGCTTTTGAAGTGCGTGACAGAAGTGCGTTTTGAGAATGACCACAGACTGTCACCTGTTCAACGCATCAGTGTCTTCGGATGCCATTAAAGTAATAATGATTATAATAATAATGTCAAAATATTATTTACAGACTGATTTAACAGACGATCACTGCTGCCACGATCACTGGAAAGTCTGGGCGAGAGGCTTCCACAGAGGAGCGCCCAGTTTGCACCAGCTTTCTAAAGATGTTATTTACTTCACTCAAACTGCATGTGGCTATTAGCGCTGGTGTTAGTGAATTAGACGTTGTTTATCAATGAGACTTATTTGCATAGAAATGGGCAAATATTACCTCATTAAAGTACTTGCAAATAACACCAGAGCACCGAGACACAATCTGCTTGGCAGCACAGTTAGTGGAGCATTTCACCCTCTGCGCGTGCTTTGTGAATTAGATGGTATCTGTTTGCTCCATTTTTACTGGTGTAGCGGCCGCAAAAGCCACGCAATCCTTTTGTGAATTCAGCCCTCTGTTTCCAATTGGCTAGCAAATTCACAGCCAGTTAAGGTCAGCTGACACCGGCCATATAAAGAGAGCATCCAAGAGAAGGAGAGGGACACACCCAGAGAAACACAGAGACAGCAGGATATTCTTATATTTTATCTTGACCTGCTGCCAAGTCCTCCTCTGGCTACTGAGCCTGCTTCTGTTGAGACGTCACAGTGAGGGATGAAGATGGGACACACACCACTGAGGTTTGTCTGTTCCTCATCTTATAGCACATGCCATACATTTAAGGGGATTTTCCTTATTTTGATACAATCAGGGACAAAGCTTACAGTTGACTGCCAAATGATGAGAACTAGATAACTGATTCACTCTCATCTGCATTCACTTAATAGTTTTCCTCATCTCCACTGAACTGATGGATTTGCTAAATGTCATTTTCTACAATCAATAGATAAATGTAATGTGATTATTTCCTATAAACTGATCATTTCAGAAATGTCATAATCTACAATCAATGATGTGATAAATGTGATGATTGACAAAATAGTTTGATTAAATGCATCATCTGAACTTTACATAGGAATCAGTAGATAAATGTGATAAACAGTCTGTCACTAATATTAATTTACACGTGGTGAATTTAATTAGGCAGACTTGAACTGTCAGATTTAACAGGTGTTCTTATCTACATATATTTTATCCCTTTTTTATTCCAGGATTTATAGAACATGATATTATGCTGACATGCTGATTTTTCTTTGTCACTTACACATTTAGCCTGTGGGCAATATTCCGTCACGCCACCTCCCTTGCTTTATTAATCGCTGCAGTATTGTCTTTGTTCCTAATCATGTCCTTATAGTCCTCATACACCTCCATAAGGAGCGTTTGCTCCGCCGTAGAAAAAGCCTCTGTTCACTACTTTCCTTTGCTTTTTGACATTTTGCAACATTTTCGGCACTCGACTAGTTTGGGCTTTTTATTTTCCCTGGGCGCGTGCATGAGTTGAGGCTTAACAGGTGAGGCTTGAATTAGCGTCAGTTGGAGCCAGCTGATTTCACTTGATGGAACGGGTTGTCGCTAGATTGGGAGGTGGCGTTTAGTCAAATTTCAAGATGACACCTTAGTCTGGATATTCTTAGCTACGTTGATGGAATACCCCCCTGGTGTCCTTACAGCTCTGTATGTTCATATAATATCTGAGCGATGGTCAGATCTGTCTGATGAAGGTGACCAATCAGGACACATTAACTCACCTATGGTGTGAAAAATCAGTTCAGTTTCCCCTAAAGGACCGGCTGTGTTCTGTCTTGGTGTGTGTGTGTGTGTGTGTGTGTGTGTGTGTGTGTGTGTGTGTGTGTGTGTGTGTGTGTGTGTGTGTGTGTGTGTGTGTGTGTGTGTGTGTGTGTGTGTGTGTGTCTTTGTGTCCTTGTGTCCTTGTGTGTGTGTGTGTGTGTGTGTGTGTGTCTTTGTGTCCTGTGTGTGTGTGTGTGTGTGTTTGTGTGTGTTTGTGTGTGTGGCAGGCTCGGATGCTGATGGTGGAGGAGAACCTGATGACCACCATCATCAGGACGTTTGTGGATCACCTCCGTCACAGAGACCTGCAGGGACGCTTCCAGTTCGACCGTTACACCGCCCAGCAGGCCTTCAAGTTCGGACGGGTCCAGAGCCTCATCGGAGACCTCAAGTTAGGATCAGTCACACACTAGTCACACACTGGTTACACACTGGTTACATACCAGTTGTTAAAGGTTTTCCTCAGTGGGTGTATCAGATGTAATGAGGGAGGATCATATGTAGTCACATGTAAAAGGTGGACTGATGATTCCTTAAAGGATAACTTCAGTATTTTTCAACCTGGGCCCTTTTTCCCCATGTGTATGTGTGCGTATGATTCATAGGTACAACTCGTTTTAAAATTGGTTCAGTATTGAGGGAGGCGGATGCAGCCAGCAGCCGCGAGGTAGATATGGGGGCAAATGCGTCCCGTATAAGTTTGCGCATTAAAAGTGCTTTTTTTTTGCCACTGACCTGTTCAGATTGCCAGTGCTATCTCTGTAAATAGCATACTAAGCGTTTCCCTGACCCTTCACCTCCTCCCGGCTGTGACGTCATCCCGCGAGAGCTTTGCCTGTGAGGCAAATTGTGATTTGTGATATTGGGCTTTATAAATAAATTGATTGATTGCTTGTTGCAGGAAGAAAACGGTATGATATATACGAGGGCAAAGTATGCAACAGTAAATGTGCATCTCGGAGACAATTCTAGGTATCAGTATTACATGGCCGCCTCCTCCAATTTATTTTGGGCACATGAAAAAAGGTATCCAGCACTGCCCTGTTGATCAGAGGAGGGAAATCCTGTAACGTAGTTACACAGCGTTTGGTAGTTTCTGTATCATCCCAGGACACATCGAGACCATGAATATTGGGCAGCAGGTCCCACTTGTTGCGACACAGACATTCTTCCTCTGTGGGCATGGAGTCACAGCAACCACAGGAGCACCACCAGTCCTCAGAGATTCGTGTTCGTGCAGCCGCTGCTTCCCCCTCGTCTGCTTGTTGGCCCTCTCTTTCTATCCTCGTCTGGTCTTCAATTTGTTAGAGCTCCTCGTCCGTATACTCGGGCTCAAATAAGTACGGGCGGCCATCGTAATAAAAGGGCTCATCTTCATTCTCGAAATCGGGTAAATACGCAGCCATGATACCGATGCAGTAAAACTCTCAACTGTACTCCGAGACAACCAGTGCCACTCTGAGCGGCGCTCAGCATGGCTCCTCTGTTTTCTTCCAGCAACAAGCAAAGCTCTCGTGAGATGACGTCACAGCCGGGAGGAAGTGAAGGGTCAGGGAAACGCTTAGTATGCTATTTACAGAGATAGCACTGGTGATCTGAACAGGTCAGTGGCAAAAAAAGCACTTTTAATGCACAAACTTATACGGGACGCATTTGCCCCCATATCTACCTCGCGGCTGCTGGCTGCATCCGCCTCCCTCAATACTGAACCAATTTTAGAACGAGTTGTACCTATGAATCATACGCACACACACACATGGGGAAAAACGGCCCAGGTTGAAAAATACCGAAGTTATCCTTTAAATGATCACAAAAACCAATAATGACATAAAGCCTCTGAAGACACCGAGATGAGTTGCTGAGTTGGACAACAGATTGACGGTGTGTCTGTGTGTCCAGGTACGTCCTCATCAGTCGTCCCTCTGAGTGGAGCCAACAGCTCCGAATCAAGTTTCTAGAAGGTCTGGACGCTTTTCTGGAGCTGCTCAAGTGTATGCAGGTAAGGCACACCTGGAGACAGGAAACACCTGTACCTGGACAGGTCTGTCTCTGTCTCTGACCCTGTGTGTCTGTCTCTGTGTCTCAGGGTATGGATCCAGTGGTGAGACAGGTGGGACAGCATATAGAGATGGAGCCTGAGTGGGAGGCAGCGTTCACTCTGCAGATGAAACTGACTCACATCATCTCCATGATCCAGGAGTGGTGCTCCACAGACGTAAGACTGGACTACACACCACACTACACACTGTGTACTAATACTACACATTGTACTGATACTGCACACTGTACTAATACTACACACAGTACTAATACTGCACAATGTACTAATGCTACACACTGTGCTGATACTACACACTGTGCTGATATCACATACTGTACTAATACCACACATTCTGCTAATTCTACACATTGTGCTAATACTACACACTGTACTAATACTGCACACTGTGCTGATACCACACACTGTGCTGATATGACACACTGTACTAATACTACACACTGTGCTGATACCACACACTGTGCTGATATGACACACTGTACTAATACTACACACTGTACTAATACTACACACTGTACTAATACCACACACTGTGCTGATACCACACACTGTGCTGATATGACACACTGTACTAATACTACCAGTTGTGCTAATACTACACATTGTGCTAATTCTGCACATTGTGCTAATACCACACACTGTGCTGATACCACACACTGTGCTGATATGACACACTGTACTAATACTACCAGTTGTGCTAATACTACACATTGTGCTAATTCTGCACACTGTGCTGATACCACACACTATACTAATATTGCACACTGATACTACACACTGTACTGATACCACACACTGTACTAATATTACACACTAATACTACACACTGTGCTGATACTACACACTGTGCTGATATGACACACTGTACTAATACTACCAGTTGTGCTAATACTACACATTGTGCTAATTCTGCACATTGTGCTAATACTACACACTGTGCTAATACCACACACTGTACTAATATTACACACTGATACTACACACTGTGCTGATACCACACACTGTGCTGATACTACACACTGTACTAATACTACCAGTTGTGCTAATACTACACATTGTGCTAATTCTGCACATTGTGCTAATACTACACACTGTGATGATACCACACACTGTACTAATACTGCACACTGATACCACACACTGTGCGGATATTACACACTGATACTACACACTGTGCTGATACCACACACTGTACTAATATTACACACTGATACTACACACTGTGATGATACCACACACTGTACTAATACTGCACACTGATACCACACACTGTGCTAATATTACACACCGATACTACACACTGTGCTGATGCCACACACTGTACTAATATTACACACTGATACTACACACTGTACTGATACCACACACTGTACTAATACTACGCACTGTACTAATACTACACACTGTGCTGATACCACACACTGTGCTGATACTACACACTGTACTAATACTACCAGTTGTGCTAATACTACACATTGTGCTAATACTACACACTGTACTAATACTACACACTGTGCTGATACCACACACTGATACCACACACTGTACTGATACTACACACTGTGCTGATACCACACACTGTACTGATACTACACACTGTACTAATACTACACACTGTGCTGATACTAATACTACACACTGTGCTGATACTACACACTGTACTAATACTACACATTGTGCTAATACTACACACTGTACTAATACTACACACTGTACTGATACCACACACTGATACTACACACTGTACTAATACTACACGCTGTGCTGATACCACACACTGTGCTGATACTACACACTGTGCTGATACCACACACTGTGCTGATACCACACACTGTACTAATACTACACACTGTACTAATACTACACACTGTGCTGATACCACACACTGTACTAATATTACACACTGATACTACACACTGTACTGATACCACACACTGTACTAATACTACGCACTGTACTAATACTACACACTGTGCTGATACCACACACTGTGCTGATACTACACACTGTACTAATACTACCAGTTGTGCTAATACTACACATTGTGCTAATACTACACATTGTGCTAATACTACACACTGTGCTGATACCACACACTGATACCACACACTGTGCTGATACCACACACTGTGCTGATACTACACACTGTGCTGATACCACACACTGTACTAATACTACACACTGTGCTGATACCACACACTGTGCTGATACCACACACTGTACTAATACTACACACTGTACTAATACTACACACTGTGCTGATACCACACACTGTACTAATATTACACACTGATACTACACACTGTACTGATACCACACACTGTACTAATACTACGCACTGTACTAATACTACACACTGTGCTGATACCACACACTGTGCTGATACTACACACTGTACTAATACTACCAGTTGTGCTAATACTACACATTGTGCTAATACTACACACTGTACTAATACTACACACTGTGCTGATACCACACACTGATACCACACACTGTGCTGATACTACACACTGTGCTGATACCACACACTGTACTAATACTACACACTGTACTAATACTACACACTGTGCTGATACCACACACTGTGCTGATACTACACACTGTACTAATACTACACATTGTGCTAATACTACACACTGTACTAATACTACACACTGTACTGATACCACACACTGATACTACACACTGTACTAATACTACACATTGTGCTAATACTACACACTGTACTAATACTACACGCTGTGCTGATACCACACACTGTGCTGATACTACACACTGTGCTGATACCACACACTGTACTAATACTACACACTGTACTAATACTACACACTGTGCTGATACCACACACTGTGCTGATACCACACACTGTACTAATACTACACACTGTACTAATACTACACACTGTGCTGATACCACACACTGTGCTGATACTACACACTGTACTAATACTACACATTGTGCTAATACTACACACTGTACTAATACTACACACTGTACTGATACCACACACTGATACTACACACTGTACTAATACTACACGCTGTGCTGATACCACACACTGTGCTGATACCACACACTGTGCTGATATGACACACTGTACTAATACTACCAGTTGTGCTAATACCACACATTGTGCTAATTCTACACATTGTGCTCATTCTACACATTGTGCTAATACTACACACTGTACTAATACTGCACACTGTACTAATACTACACACTGTACTGATACTATACACTGTGCACTCATCCTGCATAGTCTGTACCCTTCATTCCCCCTGCGTCCATAACTGTCCTGTTTGGTCAGGTTGGTTTGTGCAGGTGTGAATACACCAAAACTGTCCGGGTACAAACGAACTCCGGTGCAGTTGGTTTGTGGTGAGAACGTTTTCTGACCTCTTCCAAGTGTACTCTTCTTCGATGTTTTGTTTACTTCCTGGATCTGTCCCACATCGACCAGTGTTTCCCCTAGGTTTACAGCTTTTTTTGTGGGTGGGTGGGGGTGCGGGGTCGGATATGAAATCTAAAATTTTGTTCAGGTTTGGCCCACTTGACAGGCTGATGTGTTGTGCTATGGTCTGTTTAAGTGCTGGAATTTGTTATTTACATGACAGCACCTGAACGCAACACAGGCTCAGCTCCATTGGGTGTGCCGTGCTGCGGGTTCGAGCTGGACTCGGTTATAATTGGCTTGGAGCCGGGTCAGGTTCGGTCAGGAAAATGCAGCCCGAACAGCGCTCTAGTGTGTGTGTGTGTGTGTGTGTGTGTGCGTGCGCGTGATACAGAGAGCAGAGGAGAATTGTAAATGCGTGACCATTTAGAGACAGAAATGACACGCTGTCATGTTAATAAGATAAATGACATAAAGCTATTTAGTTAGTTTAATAAAAGGACAAGGTATAGACCTGTTCCATAGGAAAGATGACCTTAGATGACCTCCCTTATATAATGGTAGGGGAAACACTGGGAATTCTGACCCATCAAGAGCAACTTTCTGATCTGACCTGTGTGTATGTGTGTGTGTCTGTGTGTTTGTCTGTCTCTGTGTGTGTGTGTTTGTGTGTGTGTGCTTCAGGAGCATGTGCTTATCGAGGCCTATAAGAAGTGTCTTAGCGCGCTCAGTCACTGTCACAGCGGACTCCCAGATGGTGAGCAGCCAATCAGCTTGAACCTGGCGGGTCACAGTGTGGAGACGTTCAGGTACCAGGTGTCTCAGGACAAAGTGTCCATTCACCTGCCGCTCTGCAGACTGCTAGCAGGTGAGTGTCCCTCAGACTGTCAGACCAATCAGCTTCAGGTTCTGTAGGACCTGTCAGGGTCCAAATGATTGACAGCTGGTTATAATGCTGGTTGATGACATCACTGACCGCTGATTCCTCCCCCCTCTGAACTGACAACAAAACAACAAGTCTCACCGTCTGTCTGCTGCAGCACAAACCGACATAACCAACCGGTTAAGATACTGAACGTCATAGAAGAGTGTGGTCTCAGTTTGACCCGGAGTGTCTGCAGGGTCAGACTGATTTGAGAGGCGGGCCTTCTGTGGTGGTCATAACAACAAGTTTACAGTCAGCAAACAATGGAGGAGAAACTGGTGGTAGTGGTTGCTGGTAGGGATGGGTCACGATTTTTGAATTTTCTAATAGTCGTTTAATTTTGAAGAATCAATTTTTTTAATGTGACTATTACTATTCGCCATCTTATTTCCCCCCTTTATTTGACATGCAATTCAGCTCCTAACCGCATGAGGGCAGTATAGGATTGCTACAGCGGTGTGAGATGGGCTACCCGCTAGTTTGATGCTCTTCTACAAACAGAAGAAACATGCAGAGACTACTACAGTCATCAAAAAGTTCCGTGTGGAACAACTTGGACAAAATAAACAAAAATGAGGTGCAGTGCAAACTCTGTGAGGCAAAGCTTGCGTATCACAAGTCTACAACAAGTATGCACAGTCATTTGAGAGCGAGGCACGCAGGAGGCGGCTAGGGACCGTATGGCCGGGCTCAGCAGCGTGACACGTCTGCAGCGCAAGTCCTGTAGCAGCTCATCCCCGTTAATCAATTACAGCGGCTCCATCAGCATGCGACAACTCTATATTTTACGCAGCTCTTCTATTTTTGGCACACTACGCTCCCCTACGCGACCCTCCAGCATATAAAAACTACATGAAATAGTGTGCTAAACGTGCAGTGTGTTTTTAAATTAATAAACCATTATCAGAGGTGATTTGTGATGATTTTTTTTCATGCATTTACCCATGTTTATCTGTGACATTATGTAAATGTCCGTGGCGGACAGCACAGCGTTACACCACACTGACGGCGTTCTGTGCCCTAACCCAGATGAGTCATTCAGAGAGGGTGTGATCAGAGAGGGTGTGGTCAGAGAGGGTGTGGTCAGAGAGGGTGTGACCAGAGAGGGTGTGACCAGAGAGGGTATGGTCAGAGAGGGTGTGGTCAAAGAGGATGTGGTCAGAGAGGGTGTGGTCCTGGTGGAGTTCCTGATGTTTTCTGCACCCTGAGCTGAGCGTGGAGTCAGAGGGTCTGATTGATGAATCATCAGTAAACCTGTGAGCAGATCTGCATGTTAAAATCCATGGTAATAAAAGCCTTTATCAGATCCATGAACGACACATTCATAAACGCCAAACAATCATAAACTGACAGCACGCTAACGTTGAAATAATCTGAGATATTATATATGAGTCTTCTATGGCTTGTCTGTGGTAATTAAAGATAAATGACAGTTTGAAGCTGCACTGCATTCAGAGGGAGGAGGAGGAGGAAGGGAAGGAGGAGGAGGAAGCAGAGGAGGAAGGGAAGGAGGAGGAGGAAGGGAAGGAGGAGGAGGAAGGGGAGGAGTTATTTATTCTAAAAACAAATAAAACGCTGATGCGTTTCCTCCTCAGGTCTCCATGTTCTCCTCAGCAGGACTGAAGTGGCGTCTCGTTTCCCCGAGCAGCTTCCTCTGGTCAGTGACATCATAATCATCATCATCACATGTAAACTGTATCATTCCATCACTGTTAACGTGTGTATTTGTGTGTGTGCAGGGTGAGCTCAGCCCCCCCCTCCTCATCGAGCTCCCCCTCCGCTGCCTGGTGCTCTGTGCCCAGGTGCATGCTGGGATGTGGAGGAGGAACGGCTTCTCTCTAATCAACCAGGTGAGTGCTGATCAGACATCCCATAATACTCATCCAGCAGGTCCCCTGTGTTTGACACTAACAGCAACTGCCATCTCCTCTGTTTGTTTGTTTGTTTCAGATTTATTATTATCACAACGTGAAGTGCAGAGTGGAGATGTTTGATAAGGACATCATCATGCTGCAGGTACAAACAACAACAACAACAACAAAACAACAACAACAACAGCAACAGCTGTTTATTTGGTGTGTGTGGTCTCCTGAGGGGTATTCCAGAAAGCGGGTTATGTGAAAACTCAGAGAAAGTTAACCCTGAGATGAGGGAAACTCTAAGTTATCTGTTCCTGAAAGAGAGGTAACTGAAACTCAGTCACCATGGTAACAGACTCTGTGAACATAAACTGCTCGCTGACAGGTTTTCTTCAATAAACCCTGAGTTTCTCTCTGTCTCCTCCCTCTTACACGCTGTTTCATTTCCTCATTCATTCAGTCCGTGTCAAAGCTTGTATCGAAGCGCATTCATTAGTGGAGATTTACCGTCTGTCACAGTCTAAATCCTGCTGGATATTAGTTTGTTACTCAGGACTGTCTGAAGTTACTGAATTTATGCACATCAATCATTTCTTTGGACATCAGCTTTTGTCTTAACATTCAAATATTACACAGCGAGAATTCACCTTGAGCTCAGAATCAAACCTCTGTCCTTTTTATATTTATTATTTTTATAACACTGTGCACAAGGATCAGACTGTCAGTCTGTCAGAGCAGCTCCAATAATGCATATATATATATATACATAATGTGTCGGTCTAATTATTTAAATGTTAAAAATGTGTATGAAGCTTCAGACACGTAGTAACTAATGACTAATGATCTCTATCGCTGATGTCACTGGTCGCACTGATGGAACATAACTCCTATAGCCTAATATTGGGGATTATATGTTCATATTTCTGAGTGAGCAATGGTGCAGCATTTCACTGTCTTTACATTTACTACATTTGTAGCTGAAATAAAGTCACTGAATGCTGTTGAGTCAAGACACAAATAGATGTGCAACATTTTCAAATCTACTGTATTTTAACCTCAACGTCTTTTCAAGTGCAAATCACCAAACACATTATTACTGGGTCAGACTGTGAGTTTACAGTCATGTCTTTATGTCTTTGATCTATAGCCTAGCCTATATGTTTTAAATCTTCTGCCTCCTGTGTTTTTCCCCATCAGATTAAATCTGAACAAATATATTATTGTATATTATTAATATAATGTAATGTATCTACAGCCTGATACACAGTCAGATTCCACCACTTTATCTTCATTAAGGAAATGTAAGTCTGATAAATGATGAATAAACTTGTTTATTAACTTTATGGTTAACTTACTGACACTTTCCTCGCTCTGACTCAGGCTCTTCTTTTAAAGATAAACGTGCACCGTCTGCTACACATGCATTAATGTCTCTACATCCACTGGATTAAAATGGAGGCCTGTCTTTTATTTACCTGTTGCCATGGTGAATCGTGGAGTCGGAGCTCCATTGATGATGGCTTTTTATTGTCGGCTTAACTCAGAGTGAACATACTCAGAGTTGACTGAACTAACTCAGATCAGCTGTTCTGGAACTGGTCACTCAGAGTTTCCCATCTCAGAGTAAATCAACTCAGAGTTCAGGGTTAGACTCAGAGTGTGTTGAACCTCCTACCTGGAATACCCCTCTGAGGGTGTTAATTGATTGTTGTTTGTTTGTTTATGTGTAGGCGGGGGCATCCATGATGGATCCAAACCACTTCCTGATGATTGTCCTTAGTCGGTTTGAACTGTTTCATATCTTCAGCTCCGCAGACTGTCGCAAGAGGTTCAGAGAGGCCAACAAGGTCTGTGCTGATTCTACTGCTCGTCTACTGTGATTCTACTATGACTACTGTGACTCTCCTGTGATTCTACTGTGATTCTATGACTACTGTGATTCTACTGTGATCCTGCTGTGATTCTACTATGACTACTGCGACTCCTGTGATTCTACTGTGATTCTACTATGACTACTGTGACTCCTGTGATTCTACTGTGATTCTACTATGACTACTGCGACTCCTGTGATTCTACTGTGATTCTACTATGACTACTGTGACTCTCCTGTGATTCTACTGTCACTCTACTGTGACTACTGTCACTCTACTGTGACTTTACTATGATTCTACTATGACCACTGATTCTACTGTGACTCTACTGTGACTACTGTCACTCTACTGTGGCTTAACTATGATTCTATTGCGACTCTACTGTGATTCTACTGTGACTACTGTGACTCTACTGTGACTTTACTATGACTCCACTGTGACTCTACCGTCACTCTACTGTGACTTTACTATGATTCTCCTGTGACTCTACTGTGACAATACTGTGACTCTACTATGATTCTCCTGTGACTCAACTGTGACTCTACTGTGATTCTACTGTGACTATGATTCTACTGTCACCCTACTGTGACTCTACTGTGATTCTACTGTGACTTAACTATGATTCTACTGTGACTTTAGCATGATTCTATGACCACTGATTCTACTGACTCTACTGTGACTACTGTGACTCTACTGTGATTCTACTGTGACTTAACTATGATTCTACTGTGATTCTGCTGTGACTTAACTATGATTCTACTGTGACTCTACTGTGATTCTACTGTGACTATGATTCTACTGTGACTCTACTGTGACTCTACTGTGATTCTACTGTGACTTAACTATGATTCTACTGTCACTCTACTGTGACTTAACTATGATTCAAATGTCACTCTACTGTGATTCTACTGTGACTTAACTATGATTCTACTGTGACTCTACTGTGACTTAACTATGATTCTACTGTGAGTCTACTGTGATTCTGCTGTGACTTAACTATGATTCAAATGTCACTCTACTGTGATTCTACTTTGACCGTACTGTGACTCTGCTGTGACCCTACTGTGACTCTGCTGTCATTCTACTGTCACTCTACTGTGACTCTACTGTGACCCTACTGTGACCCTACTGTGACTCTACTGTGACTACTGTGACTCTACTGTGATTCTACTGTGACTTAACTATGATTCTACTGTGATTCTACTGTGACTTAACTATGATTCTACTGTGATTCTGCTGTGACTTAGCTATGATTCTACTGTGACTCTACTGTGACTCTACTGTGACTCTACTGTGATTCTACTGTGACCCTACTGTGACTCTACTGTGATTCTACTGTGACTTAACTATGATTCTACTGTGATTCTGCTGTGACTTAACTATGATTCTACTGTCACTCTACTGTGACTTAACTATGATTCAAATGTCACTCTACTGTGACCCTACTGTGACTCTGCTGTGACCCTACTGTGACTCTGCTGTCATTCTACTGTCACTCTACTGTGACTCTACTGTGATTCTACTGTCACTCTACTGTGACCCTACTGTGACCCTACTGTGACTCTACTGTGACTCTACTGTGATTCTACTGTGACTCTACTGTGACTTAACTATGATTCTACTGTGAGTCTACTGTGATTCTGCTGTGACTTAACTATGATTCAACTGTCACTCTCCCGCGACTTAACTATGATTCTATTGACTCTACTGTGATTCTACTTTGACCCTACTGTGACTCTACTGTGACCCTACTGTGACTCTGCTGTCATTCTACTGTGACCCTACTGTCACTCTACTGTGACTCTACTGTGATTCTACTGCCACTCTACTGTGACTCTACTGTGACCCTACTGTGACTCTACTGTGATTCTACTGTGACTCTTTTGTGACCCTACTGTGATTCTACTGTGACTCTACTGTGACCCTACTGTGACTCTACTGTGATTCTACTGTGACTCTACTGTGACCCTACTGTGATTCTACTGTTACTCTACTGTCATTCTACTGTGACTCTACTGTCATTCTACTGTGACCCTACTGTGACTCTATCAATCAATCAATCAATCAATTTTATTTATAAAGCCCAATATCACAAATCACAATTTGCCTCACAGGGCTTTACAGCATACGACATCCCTCTGTCCTTAAGACCCTCACAGCTGATCAGGAAAAACTCCCCAAAAAAAAACCCCTTTATCGGGGAAAAAAAAACGGTAGAAACCTCAGGAAGAGCAACTGAGGAGGGATCCCTCTTCCAGGACGGACAGACGTGCAATAGATGTCGTACAGAACAGATCAGCATGATAAATTAACAGTAATCTATATGACACAATGAGAGAGAGAGAGAGAGAGAGAGAGAGAGAGAGAGAGAGAGAGAGAGAGAGAGATATGCAGGTAATGACAGTAGCTTACAACAACGTTAATGAAAGTAATAATATTATAGTTATAGTTCTGGCTATTGTGATACAATATGTTGAAAGTATGTATTAATATGTGACAGTATACATATGTGACAATAGTCATATGTGTAAAATAACAGTAGAAGTATGACTAATGACTAATGATGGCAGCAGCAGGAGGCATCTGGCAGGACCACGGCAGCAGCACAACCACACACGTCACGCTGTCCAGGCACCACTGTGATATGAGTTAATCTGAGAGACAGTGGAGCACAAAGGCTCCGGAGAAGAAGCCGAGTTAGTGACATCCAGAATGGCCGAGTTACCAAGATGCAGTAATAGAATACGAGAGAGAGAGAGAGAGAGAGAGAGAGAAGGAGAGAAGGTGCCCGGTGTATTATAGGGGGGTCCTCCGGCAGACTAGGCCTAAGTCAGCCTAACTAGGGGCTGGTACAGGGCAAGCCTGAGCCAGCCCTAACTATAAGCTTTATCAAAGAGGAAAGTCTTAAGTCTAGTCTTAAATGTGGAGACGGTGTCTGCCTCCCGGACCGTAACAGGAAGATGATTCCACAGGAGAGGAGCCTGATAGCTGAAGGCTCTGGCTCCTGATCTACTTTTGGAGACTTTAGGGACCACGAGTAACCCTGCGTTCTCAGAGCGCAGTGTTCTGGTGGGATAATATGGCACTATGAGCTCTCTAAGATATGACGGAGCTTGACCATTTAGAGCTTTATAAGTTAACAGTAGGATTTTAAATTCAATTCTGGATTTTACAGGGAGCCAGTGCAGAGAAGCTAAAACAGGAGAAATATGATCTCGTTTCTTAGTTCCTGTTAGTACACGTGCTGCTGCATTCTGAATTAGCTGGAGAGTTTTTAGGGACTTACTGGAGCTACCTGATAATAGAGAGTTACAGTAATCCAGCCTTGAGGTAACAAAAGCGTGGACCAATTTTTCTGCATCTTTTTGGGTCAGGATAGGCCTAATTTTCGCAATATTACGCAGATGAAAAAATGCAGTCCGTGAGGTTTGTTTTAAATGAGAATTAAAAGACAAATCTTGATCAAATATTACTCCGAGGTTTCTTACGGTAGTGCTAGAGGCCAGAGCAATGCCATCAAGAGAAACTATGTCATCAGATAAAGAGTCTCTGAGTTGTTTGGGGCCAAGAACAATAACTTCAGTTTTGTCTGAATTTAACATCAGGAAATTGGTGCTCATCCAGTTTTTATGTCTTTAAGGCAGTTATGGAGTTTAGTTAATTGATTACTTTCTTCTGGCTTCATCGATAAATACAACTGTGTATCATCCGCATAACAATGGAAATTTATAGAGTGATTTCTAATGATGTTAACTAAAGGAAGCATATATAGAGTAAATAGGATTGGTCCGAGCACAGAACCTTGCGGAACTCCAAAACAAACTTTGGTACGTAAGGATGATTCATTACGAACATCAACAAATTGAAAACGATCAGATAAATAAGATTTAAACCAGCTCAGTGCAGAACCTTTTAGGCCAATTAAGTGATCCAGTCTCTGCAGTAGAATTTGATGGTCAATTGTGTCAAACGCCGCACTAAGATCTAATAAAACAAGTACAGAGTAGAGTAGAGTACAGAGACTCTACTGTCACCCTACTGTGACTCTACTGTCATTCTACTGTGACTCTACTGTGATTCTACTGTGACCCTACTGTGACTCTACTGTCATTCTACTGTGACCCTATTGTGACTCTGCTGTCATTCTACTGTGACCCTACTGTGACTCTACTGTCATTCTACTGTGACTCTACTGTCATTCTACTGTGACCCTACTGTGACTCTACTGTCATTCTACTGTGACCCTATTGTGACTCTGCTGTCATTCTACTGTGACTCTACTGTGACTCTTCTGTGATTCTACTGTGACTCTACTGTGACTTAACTATGATTCTACTGTGAGTCTACTGTGATTCTGCTGTGACTTAACTATGATTCAAATGTCACTCTACTGTGATTCTACTTTGACCCTACTGTGACTCTGCTGTGACCCTACTGTGACTCTGCTGTCATTCTACTGTCACTCTACTGTGACTCTACTGTGACCCTACTGTGACCCTACTGTGACTCTACTGTGACTACTGTGACTCTACTGTGATTCTACTGTGACTTAACTATGATTCTACTGTGATTCTACTGTGACTTAACTATGATTCTACTGTGATTCTGCTGTGACTTAGCTATGATTCTACTGTGACTCTACTGTGACAATACTGTGACTCTACTGTGATTCTACTGTGACCCTACTGTGACCCTACTGTGACTCTACTGTGACTACTGTGACTCTACTGTGATTCTACTGTGACTTAACTATGATTCTACTGTGATTCTACTGTGACTTAACTATGATTCTACTGTGATTCTGCTGTGACTTAGCTATGATTCTACTGTGACTCTACTGTGACAATACTGTCACTCTACTGTGACTCTACTGTGACCCTACTGTGACCCTACTGTGACTCTACTGTGACTACTGTGACTCTACTGTGATTCTACTGTGACTTAACTATGATTCTACTGTGATTCTACTGTGACTTAACTATGATTCTACTGTGATTCTACTGTGACCCTACTATGATTCTACTGTGACCCTACTGTGACTATGATTCTACTGTGACCCTACTGTGACTCTACTGTGATTCTACTGTGACTTAACTATGATTCTACTGTGATTCTGCTGTGACTTAACTATGATTCTACTGTCACTCTACTGTGACTTAACTATGATTCAAATGTCACTCTACTGTGATTCTACTGTGACCCTACTGTGACTCTGCTGTGACCCTACTGTGACTCTGCTGTCATTCTACTGTCACTCTACTGTGACTCTACTGTGATTCTACTGTGACTCTACTGTGACCCTACTGTGACCCTACTGTGACTCTACTGTGATTCTACTGTGACTCTACTGTGACTTAACTATGATTCAACTGTCACTCTCCCGCGACTTAACTATGATTCTGTTGACTCTACTGTGATTCTACTTTGACCCTACTGTGACTCTACTGTGACCCTACTGTGACTCTGCTGTCATTCTACTGTGACCCTACTGTCACTCTACTGTGACTCTACTGTGACTCTACTGTGATTCTACTGCCACTCTACTGTGACTCTACTGTGACTCTACTGTGATTCTACTGTGACTCTTTTGTGACCCTACTGTGATTCTACTGTGACTCTACTGTGACCCTACTGTGACTCTACTGTGATTCTACTGTGACTCTTTTGTGACCCTACTGTGATTCTACTGTGACTCTACTGTGACCCTACTGTGATTCTACTGTGACTCTTTTGTGACCCTACTGTGATTCTACTGTTACTCTACTGTCATTCTACTGTGACTCTACTGTCATTCCACTGTGACCCTACTGTGACTCTACTGTCACCCTACTGTGACTCTACTGTCATTCTACTGTGACTCTACTGTCATTCTACTGTGACCCTACTGTGACTCTACTGTCATTCTACTGTGACCCTATTGTGACTCTGCTGTCATTCTACTGTGACCCTACTGTGACTCTACTGTCATTCTACTGTGACCCTACTGTCACTCTACTGTGACTCTTCTGTGATTCTACTGTCACTCTACTGTGACTCTACTGTGATTCTACTGTCACTCTACTGTGTTTCTACTGTGACCCTACTGTGACTCTACTGTGATTCTACTGTCACTCTACTGTCACTCTACTGTGATTCTACTGTGACCCTACTGTGACTCTACTGTCATTCTACTGTGACCCTACTGTCACTCTACTGTGACTCTTCTGTGATTCTACTGTCACTCTGCTGTGACTCTACTGTGATTCTACTGTCACTCTACTGTGTTTCTACTGTGACCCTACTGTGACTCTACTGTGATTCTACTGTCACTCTACTGTGTTTCTACTGTGACCCTACTGTGACTGTACTGTGATTCTACTGTCACTCTACTGTCACTCTACTGTTACTCTACTGTCATTCTACTGTGACTCTACTGTCATTCTACTGTGACCCTACTGTGACTCTACTGTCACCCTACTGTGACTCTACTGTCATTCTACTGTGACTCTACTGTCATTCTACTGTGACCCTATTGTGACTCTGCTGTCATTCTACTGTGACCCTACTGTGACTCTACTGTCATTCTACTCTGACTCTACTGTGATTCTACTGTGACTCTACTGTGACCCTACTGTGACTCTACTGTGATTCTACTGTGATTCTACTGTCACTCTACTGTGACCCTACAGTGACTCTACTGTGATTCCACTGTCACTCTACTGTCACTCTACTGTGATTCTACTGTGACCCTACTGTGACTCTACTGTCATTCTACTGTGACCCTACTGTCACTCTACTGTGACTCTTCTGTGATTCTACTGTCACTCTGCTGTGATTCTACTGTCACTCTACTGTGTTTCTACTGTGACCCTACTGTGACTCTACTGTGATTCTACTGTGTTTCTACTGTGACCCTACTGTGACTCTACTGTGATTCTACTGTCACTCTACTGTCACTCTACTGTGATTCTACTGTGACTCTACTGTCACTCTACTGTGTTTCTACTGTGACCCTACTGTGACTCTACTGTGATTCTACTGTCACTCTACTGTGACTCTACTGTGATTCTACTGTCACTCTGCTGTGACTCTACTGTGATTCTACTGTCACTCTACTGTGATTCTACTGTCACTCTACTGTGTTTCTACTGTGACCCTACTGTGACTCTTCTGTGATTCTACTGTCACTCTACTGTCACTCTACCGTGTTTCTACTGTGACCCTACTGTCACTCTACTGTGACTCTTCTGTGATTCTACTGTCACTCTGCTGTGACTCTACTGTGATTCTACTTTCACTCTACTGTCACTCTACTGTGATTCTGCTGTGACTTAACTATGATTCTACTGTCACTCTCCCGCGACTTAACTATGATTCTACTGTGACTCTACTGTGATTCTACTGTGACCCTATTGTGACTCTACTGTGACCCTATTGTGACTCTGCTGTCATTCTACTGTGACCCTACTGTGACTCTACTGTCACTCTACTGTGATTCTACTGTGATTCTACTGTCACTCTACTGTATGTCTGACAGGATGTGGTCCAGCAGAACAACACCCTGATCGAGGAGATGCTTCATCTCATCATCATGGTCATCGGTCAGTCCGAAACATTATTTAAACAGTGTCACTCACACCATCAGAGACATGGTTACCATGGAGACATGTTAGACAGGTGGAAATATGGGATGGACAGTGATGAAGTGTGTGTGTGTGCGTGTGTGCGTGTGTGCATGCAGGTGAGCGGTATGTGTCAGGTGTGGGACAGGTGGAGCCGTTTGATGAGGTCAGAAGAGAAATCATCCACCAGCTGTCCATCAGACCCATGGCTCACAGTGAGCTGGTTAAAGCTCTGCCAGAGAACGTGAGACACCTCTCTGTCTGTGTGTCTGTCTGTCTGTCTGTGTGTCTGTCTTTCTGTCTGTGTGTGTGTCTGTCTGTGTGTCTGTCTGTGTGTCTGTCTGTGTGTCTGTCTGTCTGTCTGTGTCTGTCTGTCTGTCTGTCTGTCCGTGTCTGTGTGTCTGTCTGTGTGTCTGTCTGTCCGTCCGTCCGTCCCTGTCCGTCCGTCCATCCCTGTCTGTCTGTCCGTCCCTGTCTGTCTGTCTGTCTGTCTGTCCGTCCGTCCGTCCGTCCGTCCGTCCGTCTGTCTCCAGTTAATGTCTCTCTTGTCATATTTCAGGGTAATAAGGAGACAGGTCTGGAGAGAGTCATTGACACTGTGGCTTCATTCAAGTTAGTTTCTCTAACATCTCCACCTTAAATGCACATGGTCACCTGAATACTGCTGTCAGTACTGACTGTGTGTGTGTGTGTGTGTGTGTGTGTGTGTGTGTGTGCGCGCATGTGTGAACAGGAAACCAGGTGTAACAGGTAGAGGTCTGTACGAGCTGCGTCCTGAGTGGAACAAACACTTTAACCTGTACTTTCATCACTACAGCAGAGCTGACCAGTCCAAGGTACACACACACACACACACACACACGCACACACAGACACAAGTGTTGACAGGTGTGTCGTCATGGTAACAGAGTGTGGTGTGTTGCAGGCTGAAGAGGCTCAGAGGAAGCTGAGGAGACAGAACGGAGAGGACACAGGTAAACAGTGAGACACAGGAACAGCAAGTAACCTGAGTGATGATGTCACATTGCTAACATGTGTGTGTGTGTGTGTGTTTTTGTGTGTGTGTGTGTGTGTGTGTGTGTGTGTCTGCAGCCCTCCCCCCCCCCCCCCCCCCCCCCTCTCTGTCCTCTGTTCGGCAGCCTGGTAAACCTGCTGCAGTGTGACGTCCTGTTGGCTGTAGAGGGCGCTGTGCTGCAGTGGGCCGTGGAGCCCAGCGGGGGGGGCTGGACCGAGTCCATGCTGCAGAGGGTGAGACACAATCAGACAGATGGGGGGGGGGTATTTATACTCCTGTATGATGTCAGCATGATTAACTGTGCGTGTACTTCCTGTCCTGTGTGTTCAGGTGCTTCACCTGGTGGGTGTGGCTCTGTTGGAGGAGCAGCAGCAGCTGGAGAGCAGCAGCAGAGACGATGACATCACCTTTAACTACACCTGCAAGATTACACGTAAGTGCACACACAGTATTCACTCGTTAGTCTGTCCCAAGGGTTAAAGACGCACACCTGGGGACGCTGGTTAGTCTGTCCTAAGGGTTAATGACGCACACCTGGGGACGCTGGTTAGTCTGTCCCAAGGGTTAATGACGCACACCTGGGGACGCTGGTTAGTCTGTCCTAAGGGTTAATGACGCACACCTGGGGACGCTGGTTAGTCTGTCGTACGGGTTAATGACACACACCTGGGGACGCTGGTTAGTCTGTCCCAAGGGTTAATGACACACACCTGGGGACGCTGGTTAGTCTGTCCTAAGGGTTAATGACACACACCTGGGGACGCTGGTTAGTCTGTCCTAAGGGTTAATGACACACACCTGGGGACGCTGGTTAGTCTGTCCTAAGGGTTAATGACACACACCTGGGGACACTGGTTAGTCTGTCCTAAGGGTTAATGACACACACCTGGGGACACTGGTTGTCTGTCCCAAGGGTTACATCCAACAGTAGGATTTTAAATTCAATTCTGGATTTTACAGGGAGCCAGTGCAGAGAAGCTAAAACAGGAGAAATATGATCTCGTTTCTTAGTTCCTGTTAGTACACGTGCTGCTGCATTCTGAATTAGCTGGAGAGTTTTTAGGGACTTAATAGAGCTACCTGATAATAAAGAGTTACAGTAATCCAGCCTTGACGTAACAAAAGCGTGGACCAATTTTTCTGCATCTTTTCGGGTCAGGATAGGCCTAATTTTCGCAATATTACGCAGATGAAAAAATGCAGTCCGTGAGGTTTGTTTTAAATGAAAATTAAAAGACAAATCTTGATCAAATATTACTCCGAGGTTTCTTACGGTAGTGCTAGAGGCCAGAGCAATGCCATCTAGAGAAACTATGTCATCAGATAAAGAGTCTCTGAGTTGTTTGGGGCCAAGAACAATAACTTCAGTTTTGTCTGAATTTAACATCAGGAAATTGGTGCTAATCCAAGTTTTTATGTCTTTAAGGCATTTAATGTCATCACTCTGTATGCTCGTAATGATGTCATCACGCTGTGCGCTTGTAATGATGTCATCACTCTGTGCTCGTAATGATGTTATCTGTGCGCTCGTAATGATGTCATCACTGTACGCTCGTAATGATGTCATCATGCCACGTTTGATGTGATTACAGCACAGTGGTGGCAGAGGAATAAATAATGAATCATGGTGGGGTGTTTTTACTCTGCTCACAACTAACATATTTTATTAATGTTTCTAGTTTTAAAATCTTTTACGATCAAATGTGTTAATTTTGTAAAATCTAATGAAAAGTTTTATTTTTATTTATGTTTTAACAACAGATTTTTGATTCTGAGTCGTTCAGAGTTTAGGGAGGTGTTTGCAGTTGCTCAACGAAGTGACATCACAGACAGCACAAGCACAAGTATCAGTGTAGGCTCTGCTGAACTGTCTATGTGTCAGAGTGTAAAGGGTTAAAGGTTCTGACACCTGCAGGTGCCCTACATCATCACCTGTCTCACTGTGTTCTGTCCCACCATCTCCTGTCTCACTGTGTCCAGGTCCAGGTGAAGCTCCCAGTACTTCAGGAAGTGTCCTGGCTCTGTTGGAGAGTCTTCAGAACGCTCCTCACCTGGAGGTCCACAAAGACATGATCACCTGGATCCTCAAGGTGAGCTCTGATGTCATTGTGAGGTCACAGCTTGCAGGTTAACATCTCCTGTTTGATCCACCTGGTGTGTTCCTTCAGTTTACACATGTTGTTCCATCAGATATGACCTCATAAGTGAGAACCAATCACAGGCTGAGAACCAAGAAGTTTAAAAGAACAAAACCGAACGGGAAACAACACCTGTAAACATCTGTAAACAAACACCTGTAAACACCTGACTCTCATCCCTGATTGGATGGTGGATGTTTCCTTCCATAGTTGTGTTGGTGAAATGAAACTGGTCCTCAGGGCGTCCCACAGGGCTCCGTCCCACAGGGCTCCGTCCCACAGGGCTTCGAGCCACCGGGCCTTCATTCCACAAGGCGTCCTTCCAGTCGGGCGTCTGTTGCAAAGGGCTCCGTCCTGGGCCCCTGTTTATCCTCAGTCACATCATGGAGTCTGTGTCTCAGGGACTGTCTGTCCTCTGGCGGTTTGACTTTCGGGTGGTGATATAATGTGTGTTTGTGTTTTCAGATGGTGGCGAACATCAAGACAATGAGAGAACGAACATCCTCTACCTCCACCGTCACCATCAGCCCAGGACAGGAACTGGAGGAGGTAAAACTTTATTAGCATCAGAAGACTTCCTCCTGCTGCTGCTGCTTATTGTTTCTGTCAGAATGAGATCAGTACTGATTATTGATCAGCTTTTGGGTGGTGTCGTGTCCCTGCAGACGGTGCGAGACAAAGATAAGGCGGAGAGGAAGAGGAAGGCAGAGATGGCTCGCCTGAGGAGAGAGAAGATCATGGCTCAGATGTCGGAGATGCAGAAACACTTCATCAACGAGAACAAAGAACTGTTTCAGCAGAGTCTGGAGGAGCTGGAGGCGTCCACGTCTGCTGCTGCGGACAGCAGGTACACCTGGATACACCTGGACACTACTGTATACACCTGGACACTACTGTATACATCTTTATACACCTGGACACATCTGTAAACACCTGTATACGTCTTTATACAACTGTATACACCTGTGCACACCTTTATACACCTGTATACACCTGTACACACCTGTATACGCCTTTATGCACCTGTATACGCCTTTATGCACCTGTATACGCCTTTATGCACCTGTATACGCCTTTATGCACCTGTATACGCCTTTGTACACCTGTATACGCCTTTGTACACCTGTATACGCCTTTGTACACCTTTATACGCCTTTGTACACCTTTATACGCCTTTGTACACCTGTATACGCCTTTGTACACCTGTATACACCTGGATACACCTTTATACACCTGCACACTCCTGTATATGCCATTATACACTTGTATACACCTGGACACACCTGTATACACGTCTATACACCTGGACACACCTGGGCACACGTGTATACACGTCTATACACCTTTCTACACCTGGACACACCTGTATACACCTTAATACACCTGGAGACACCTGGACACATCTGTATACACCTGTGTATGCCTGTGTATGCCTTTATACACGTCTCTATACCTATATGTGCCTGTGTATACATACCTGGACTAGGGTTGTCAGGAGAACCAATACTTCAGTACCAAGCCAATGCCAACGCGAAAAAAATACATTGGCACCCGTTTTTTTTTCCGGTACCAGAAGTACCAGATACAACTTTGCCCTCATCGGGCCATGTCGATGCCTGTCGGAACTGACAGGGGCAGTATACGCGCATCAGTCTTTGCAGAGGATGTGTGCCGAAGAACACCTGTTCTCTATCGTCTTTTGCAAGAAACAATGGCTTCTACAAGTGCTAGAGCTTAGATCGGGCCCAAAAAATCCAGCCCAGCCCAACCCCACCCGAGCCCGTGCATGTTCTGTCCAAGCCCGGCCCAGCCCTTCAACTGTAATGATGAGCCCGAGCCTGTTTTAAACCCTTTTTTAAGGATACGAATGTGGACGTTGAAGGCTGACTCTCGTCTTTCTTTCCATTGCAAGCCTTCGTCATGTGCCTCCTAACGGCCCCAACCCCCAGGTGTGATAAGTAGTTGGTTCCACAGCCTAGGCCCATTATGAGGAGCCCGACCCGTCCAAGCCTGAGGATAGTTGCGGGAAATTACGGTCGGGTTGGGTCTGGGTTGGGTTCAGGCTCGGGCAGAGAATCTAAGCTCTAACAAGTGCTGCTGGAGCCACAACACCTCGGCTTGTCGAAAAGTCAGGTAGTAGGAGTCGTGTGTGGAGATAATTTGTATTTGAGGCAGATTAAAGCGGATTAATTATAAACTCGCAAAAAACAATGTGCAAACGGTGCCTCCCAAGTTTCCAGACCAAAGGGGGAAACTCTTCAAATCTGGCTAAACACTTAAAAGTCACACCTGTTCTTCTCTATGGATTTTCTCCACAACCGTTCGTCATAACGAGAAACCACGTATCACGTGAAATAGGTACACACTCACCTGACCTCTAGCTTTCTGACAAGACCAAGCACTTGTTGGTAGTCCAGTGTTTTCACAACAAAAAGAAATGAAGTTACACTAAAATGATGTATAACAGAGCTTTCATACAGCTTTGCACACACATTACTCTTGGATGGATTACTCGCAAATGCAGGCTCGCACAGAAATGCCACGCATATCACATGAAACAGCAGGAGCAGAGCTTTCCAGGGATACCACACACATCATTGTACTGTCATCCCATCATGCTATAAATACAGATTGATTGTCTACAAAAAAAACCCTGACGAATTTCTTTACAATCGATTGTACAGATCTTGTTATCAGTCACTTCATATGGTGAGGAAGAATATTATTATATAATATATATATATATATATATATATATATATATATTATTTTTCTATGATCTTAGATGTAAATATTGCATGTTTCTTTCAGATAAAACACATTTTTGACTTGTGAATGAGTCAATGGAATTTCTTGCAATAATGAAAAAATACTGGCAATCATGTCCGCCTGGCACAAACCACATGTTTTGGACAGCTGTGAAGTGACAGAATGTCCCAGCATCATGGTTCTTATATTGACAGATTCCAGAGAGTCTCCCCTCTTTATATATGGCAGAATATGTCAACTTCCAACTTGTGATGGTGAGATACACGTAAAAATGTAAGAATTTAGTCACACGGATTTGTTTTTTTCATTGATATAAACATTAATATAAAATACAGGCACATAGAAGGACATGGAATGGCAAATCTGAATAGTCCAGATTGTCCTGAAAAAACAAGATATAGCATGTGTATGTAGCCTTTATAATGACTGTGATATGAGCTTAAAAGTAGTAGGGTTAAAGAATTCAAGGTGAGAGAGTTTGAATTTCTGTGTTTTCTGTGTTTTGATTTTTATGGTGGTATCAAATGACTATCGAGAATCGTGTAAGTTCACTGGTATTGGTATCGACTACTGAAATTCTGGTATTCTGACAAGCCTAACCTGGATACACATTTATACACCTGTATATACCTGGACACACCTGTATACACCTGTATATACTTGTATGTACCTGTCTATACATACCTGAATACGCTTGGATACACCTGGATACACCTGCATACAGCTGTGCACACAGATGTTGTGTAGACACACAGGTGATGAAGGTTTCTCTTCTCATCCGATAATATTAAAATGATGTCTTCTTCTGCCCCCCCCCCCCCCCCCCAGTCCTCCCAGTTCAGACTCCACCTGTATCTCACAGGTGTGTGTTGGTCCCAGGAGAGTGGGCAGAGCTGAGCGCCGGCAGCTGGTGACCTGCATCCTGTGTCAGGAGGAACAGGAGGTCAGAGGTCATGGCAGAGCCATGGTGCTGGCAGCATTCGTCCAGAGGTCCACAGTTCTGTCCAAAAACCGCCACCGCAACCTCCCTGACCCAGGTGGGCGGGGCCTCAGTATGACATCAGTAGGACAGCAGCCAATTAGTGTTAACCAGTGTTGATTGACAGATGTGTGACTGTGTGTTTCAGAGAATCACAACCCACTGTTCATGCACCCTGACCTGTCTCTTGGGATCCACACCGCCAGCTGTGGACACATCATGCATGCCACCTGTTGGCAGAGGTGAGAATCTGCCGCCACACACGGGACTGACAACACGCCATCATTCAGAGGGCGAACATCAAACAGGAAATACTCACCTGTCTGTGTGTTCAGGTACTTTGAGGCAGTGCAGCTGAAAGAGCAGAGACGACAGCAGCGTCTGCGAGGTCACACCAGCTATGACGTGGAGAACGGCGAGTTCCTATGTCCACTGTGCGAGTGTCTGAGTAACACTGTGATCCCCCTGCTGCCACACACACACTCACCTGACCACAGGTACACACTCACCTGACCACAGGTACACACTCACCTGACCACAGGTACACACTCACCTGACCACATGTACACACTTAGGACCACATGTACACACTTAGGACCACAGGTACACACTCACCTGACCACAGGTACACACTCACCTGACCACAGGTACACACTCACCTGACCACAGGTACACACTTCGGACCTCAGGTACACACTCACCTGACCACAGGTACACACTCACCTGACCACAGGTACACACTTAGGACCACAGGTACACACTTCGGACCACAGGTACACACTCACCGGACCACAGGTACACACTTCGGACCTCAGGTACACACTCACCGGACCACAGGTACACACTTAGGACCCCAGGTACACACTTCGGACCACAGTTACACACTCACCTGACCACAGGTACACACTCACCTGACCACAGGTACACACTTAGGACCACAGGTACACACTTCAGACCACAGGTACACACTCACCTGACCACGGGTACACACTTCGGACCACAGGTACACACTCACCTGACCACAGGTACACACTCACCTGACCACATGTACACACTTAGGACCACATGTACACACTTAGGACCACAGGTACACACTCACCTGACCACAGGTACACACTCACCTGACCACAGGTACACACTCACCTGACCACATGTACACACTTAGGACCACATGTACACACTCACCTGACCACAGGTACACACTTCGGACCACAGGTACACACTCACCTGACCACAGGTACACACTCACTGGACCACAGGTACACACTCACCTGACCACAGGTACACACTCACCTGACCACAGGTACACACTTCGGACCTCAGGTACACACTCACCTGACCACAGGTACACACTCACCTGACCACAGGTACACACTTTGGACCTCAGGTACACACTCACCTGACCACAGGTACACACTTAGGACCACAGGTACACACTTCGGACCACAGGTACACACTTCGGACCTCAGGTACACACTCACCGGACCACAGGTACACACTTCGGACCTCAGGTACACACTCACCGGACCACAGGTACACACTTAGGACCCCAGGTACACACTTCGGACCTCAGGTACACACTCACCTGACCTCAGGTACACACTCACCTGACCACAGGTACACACTTCGGACCACAGGTACACACTCACCTGACCACAGGTACACACTCACCTGACCACAGGTACACACTTAGGACCACAGGTACACACTTCGGACCACAGGTACACGGACTCACTCACCGGACCACAGGTACACACTTCGGACCACAGGTACACACTCACCTGACCACAGGTACACACTTGGACCTCTGGTACACACTCACCTGACCACAGGTACACACTTAGGACCACAGGTACACACTTCGGACCTCAGGTACACATTCACCTAACCACAGGTACACACTCACCGGACCTCAGGTACACACTCACCTGACCACAGGTACACACTCTTCTGACCACAGGTACACACTTCGGACCACAGGTACACACTCACCTGACCACAGGTACACACTTCGGACCACAGGTACACACTCACCTGACCACAGGTACACACTCACCTGACCACAGGTACACACTTAGGACCACAGGTACACACTCACCTGACCACAGGTACACACTCACCTGACCACAGGTACACACTCACCTGACCACATGTACACACTCACCAGACCACAAGTACACACTCACCTGACCACAGGTACACACTTCGGACCACAGGTACACACTTCGGACCACAGGTACACACTCACCTGACCACAGGTACACACTTTGGACCACAGGTACACACTCACCTGACCACAGGTACACACTTTGGACCACAGGTACACACTCACCTGACCACAGGTACACACTTTGGACCTCTGGTACACACTCACCTGACCACAGGTACACACTTCGGACCACAGGTACACACTTCGGACCACAGGTACACACTTCGGACCACAGTTACACACTCACCTGACCACAGGTACACACTTCGGACCACAGGTACACACTCTTCTGACCACAGGTACACACTTCGGACCACAGGTACACACTCACCTGACCACAGGTACACACTTCGGACCACAGGTACACACTCACCTGACCACAGGTACACACTTAGGACCACAGGTACACACTCACTGGACCACAGGTACACACTCACCTGACCACAGGTACACACTCACCTGACCACAGGTACACACTTCGGACCACAGGTACACACTTCGGACCACAGGTACACACTTAGGACCACAGGTACACACTTCGGACCACAGGTACACACTCACCTGACCACAGGTACACACTTCGGACCACAGGTACACACTCACCTGACCACAGGTACACACTTTGGACCTCTGGTACACACTCACCTGACCACAGGTACACACTTCGGACCACAGGTACACACTTCGGACCACAGGTACACACTCACCTGACCACAGGTACACACTTCGGACCACAGGTACACACTCACCTGACCACAGGTACACACTTCGGACCTCAGGTACACACTCACCTGACCACAGGTACACACTCACTGGACCACAGGTACACACTTCGGGCCATAGGTACACACTTAGGACCACAGGTACACACTTCGGACCACAGTTACACACTCACCTGACCACAGGTACACACTCTGGACCTCAGGTACACACTCACCTGACCACAGGTACACACTCACCTGACCACAAGTACACACTCACCTGACCACAGGTACACACTCACCTGACCACAGGTACACACTCACCGGACCACAGGTACACACTCAGCGGACCACAGGTACACACTTCGGACCTCATGTACACACTCACCTGACCACAGGTACACACTCACCTGACCTCATGTACACACTCACCTGACCACAGGTACACACTCACCTGACCTCATGTACACACTCACCTGACCACAGGTACACACTCACCTGACCACAGGTACACACTCACCTGAGTATCTTTTTCTCTCAGTGTTGATCATCCCAGTTTGGAGGCATGGCTTAAAACAACCAATCAGCAGATAGCAGCACTACACTTTGCCCACAGGAAGCAGTGTGACGGTCAGTTACCTGTCAGTCATTAAGAGGGACGGACTCATATGATCCAGGTCTGTGTGTGTGTAACTGTGTAACTGTGTGTGTGTGTGTGTGTGTGTGCGCGTGTGTGTGTGTGTATTTCAGGTATAGCAGAGGGGGCGGAGCCTGCTGTACCTGAAGGATTCAGAGTTGACTTCTCTCCACAGTGAGTCAGCACTTGTTTGTACTTCTGTTGTTCCTTTGTACATCTGTCAGGACATGATGTCAGCAGGTGATGATGTCACTGTTTCCCTCAGGAACCCGTTCTCCAGCAGCGTCAGTGAGATGATCACCACGTTCAGCATGTCCACGTACAAGGTGGGACTGAAGGTTAACCCCAACGAGCAGGACGCCAGAGTCCCGGTGCTGAGCTGGTCCACCTGTGCCTACACCATCCAGAGTATAGGTACACACACACCTGAGAGGTCATAAGGGACACACACACCTGAGGGGTCAGAGGTACACACACACACACACACCTGAGGGGTCAGAGGTACACACACACACACACACCTGAGGGGTCAGAGGTACACACACACACCCCTGAGAGGTCAGAGGTACACACACACACACACACACACACACACACACCTGAGAGGTCAGAGGTACACACACACACACACACACCTGAGAGGTCAGAGGTACACACACACACACACACACACACACACACACACCCACACCTGAGAGGTCAGAGGTACACACACACACACCTGAGAGGTCAGAGGTACACACACACACACACACCTGAGGGGTCAGAGGTACACACACCTGAAAAGTCAGAGGTACACACACCTGAAAAGTCAGAGGTACATACACCTGAAAGGTCAGAGGTCAGGTCAGGGGTGCACACACACACACACACACACACACACACACACACACACACACCTGAGAGGTCAGGGGTGCACACACACTTGAGAGGTCAGGGGTACACACACACACACACACACACACCTGAGAGGTCAGAGGTACACACACACTGCAGAGGTCAGGGGTACACACACACCTGAGAAGTAACAGGTACACACACACACCTGACGGGTCAGAGGTCATGCTGACTGTGCGTTTCTTTGCAGAGCGCCTCCTGATGGACGAGGAGAAGCCATTGTTTGGAAGTTTACCTTGCAGACAGGTAACACACTCAGTCTGTATGGGCTGTCTGACTGGACAGGAGGGGTTGGGTGGTGGGGCTTCAGAGGTTGAGCTGATCAATAATCAGTCACAGTCAACAGAAGTCAGCAGGTTGTATCTCAGGTGGAGGTGTGTCACAGGCTGACCAGAAACAGGAAGTCCTGTCATTCTGTTCACCTCAGGTACATCCTGACTGACACTGTGTCAATATGAAGACATCAACTGTGTGTGTGTGTGTTTCAGGACGACTGTCTGAGCTCTCTGACCAGGTTCAGTTCTTCCTGTTGGACTGCTGCTCCACTGACGACTGTTCATACACACTTCATCAGGCTGCTCGCAGGTACTACACACACACACATACAGTACAGGCCAAAAGTTTGGACACACCTTCTCATTCAATGCGTTTTCTTTATTTTCATGACTATTTACATTGTAGATTCTCACTGAAGGCATCAAAACTATGAATGAACACGTGGAGTTATGTACTTAACAAAAAAAGGTGAAATAACTGAAAACATGTTTTATATTCTAGTTTCTTCAAAATAGCCACCCTTTGCTCTGATTACTGCTTTGCACACTCTTGGCATTCTCTCCATGAGCTTCAAGAGGTAGTCACCTGAAATGGTTTCCACTTCACAGGTGTGCCTTATCAGGGTTAATTAGTGGAATTTCTTGCTTTATCAATTATGGTTGGGACCATCAGTTGTGTTGTGCAGAAGTCAGGTTAATACACAGCCGACAGCCCTATTGGACAACTGTTAAAATTCATATTATGGCAAGAACCAATCAGCTAACTAAAGAAAAACCAGTGGCCATCATTACTTTAAGAAATGAAGGTCAGTCAGTCTGGAAAATTGCAAAAACTTTAAATGTGTCCCCAAGTGGAGTCGCAAAAACCATCAAGCGCTACAACGAAACTGGCACACATGAGGACCGACCCAGGAAAGGAAGACCAAGAGTCACCTCTGCTTCTGAGGATAAGTTCATCCGAGTCACCAGCCTCAGAAATGGCAAGTTAACAGCAGCTCAGATCAGAGACCAGATGAATGCCACACAGAGTTCTAGCAGCAGACCCATCTCTAGAACAACTGTTAAGAGGAGACTGCGCCAATCAGGCCTTCATGGTCAAATAGCTGCTAGGAAACCACTGCTAAGGAGAGGCAACAAGCAGAAGAGATTTGTTTGGGCCAAGAAACACAAGGAATGGACATTAGACCAGTGGAAATCTGTGCTTTGGTCTGATGAGTCCAAATTTGAGATCTTTGGTTCCAACCGCCGTGTCTTTGTGAGACGCAGAAAAGGTGAACGGATGGATTCCACATGCCTGGTTCCCACTGTGAAGCATGGAGGAGGAGGTGTGATGGTGTGGGGGTGTTTTGCTGGTGACACTGTTGGGGATTTATTCAAAATTGAAGGCACACTGAACCAGCATGGCTACCACAGCATCCTGCAGCAACATGCCATCCCATCTGGTTTGCGTTTAGTTGGACGATCATTTATTTTTCAACAGGACAATGAGCCCAAACACACCTCCAGGCTGTGTAAGGGCTATTTGACCAAGAAGGAGAGTGATGGAGTGCTGCGGCAGATGACCTGGCCTCCACAGTCACCGGACCTGAACCCAATCGAGATGGTTTGGGGTGAGCTGGACCGCAGAGTGAAGGCAAAGGGGCCAACAAGTGCTAAACACCTCTGGGAACTCCTTCAACACTGTTGGAAAACCATTTCAGGTGACTTACTCTTGAAGCTCATGGAAAGAATGCCAAGAGTGTGCAAAGCAGTAATCAGAGCAAAGGGTGGCTATTTTGAAGAAACTAGAATATAAAACATGTTTTCAGTTATTTCACCTTTTTTTGTTAAGTACATAACTCCACATGTGTTCATTCATAGTTTTGATGCCTTTAGTGAGAATCTACAATGTAAATAGTCATGAAAATAAAGAAAATGCCTTGAATGAGAAGGTGTGTCCAAACTTTTGGCCTGTACTGTATGTACATACATATACAGGTTAACAGTTGTATATGTTTGTGACATGGGTGTGTTGGTTGCAGCCCTGGTTCCAGAATCTCAGGTAGACGACACCGTCTGTATCCTCGACATCGACATGTTTCACCTGCTGGTGAGTTTCATCACTACATATTCTCCCAGTATAAGTCCAGTTAATTCTCAGTATAAGCCCAGTTAACTCTTGGTATGAGTCCAGTTAATTCCCAGTAATAATCCAGTTAACTGTCAGTATGACTCCAGTTAAGTCTTGGTATAAGTCCAGTTAGCTCCCAATATAAGTCCAGTAAAGTCTCGGTATGAGTCCACTAAACTCTCAGTATAAGTCCAGTTAACTCTCAGTATAAATCCAGTTTACTCTCAGTATGAGTCCAGTTAACTCTCAGTATAAATCCAGTTAACTCTCAGTATGTGTCCAGTTGACTCTCAGTATGAGTCCAGTTGACTCTCAGTATAAATCCAGTTAACTCTCAGTATGAGTCCAGTTAACTCTCAGTATAAGTCCAGTTTACTCTTAGTATGAGTCCAGTTAACTCTCAGTATGAGTCCTCTTCACTCTCAGTATGAACCCAGTTTACTCTCAGTATGAATCCAGTTAACTCTTATTATGACTCCAGTTAACTCTTGGTATGAGTCCAGTTAAGTCTCAGTATAAGTCCAGTTAACTCTCAGTATGAGTCCAGTTAACTCTTGGCATGAGTCCAGTTAACTCTCAGTATAAGTCCAGTTTACTCTTAGTATGAGTCCAGTTAACTCTCAGTATGAGTCCTCTTGACTCTCAGTATGAACCCAGTTTACTCTCAGTATAAATCCAGTTAACTCTTATTATGACTCCAGTTAACTCTTGGTATGAGTCCAGTTAACTCTCAGTATAAGTCCAGTTAACTCTCAGTATGAGTCCAGTTAACTCTTGGCATGAGTCAAGTTAACTCTCAGTATGAGTCCAGTTCACTCTTGGCATGAGTCCAGTTGACTCTCAGTATAAGTCCAGTTAACTCTCAGTATAAATCCAGTTAACTCTCAGTATGAGTCCAGTTAACTCTCAGTATAAATCCAGTTAACTCTCAGTATAAATCCAGTTAACTCTCAGTATAAATCCAGTTAACTCTCAGTATCAGTCCAGTTAACTCTCAGTATGAGTCCAGTTAACTCTCAGTATAAATCCAGTTAACTCTCAGTATGAGTCCAGTTAACTCTCAGTATAAATCCAGTTAACTTTCAGTATAAATCCAGTTAACTCTCAGTATCAGTCAAGTTAACTCTCAGTATGAGTCCAGGTCACTCTCAGTATAAGTCCAGTTAACTCTCAGTATAAATCCAGTTAACTCTCAGTATGAGTCCAGTTAACTCTCAGTATAAGTCCACTTAACTCTTAGTATGAGTCCAGTTAACTCTCAGTATAAGTCCAGTTAACTCTCAGTATAAATCCAGTTAACTCTCAGTATGAGTCCAGTTAACTCTCAGTATGAGTCCAGTTAACTCTTGGCATGAGTCCAGTTAACTCTCAGTATAAGTCCAGTTAACTCTCAGTATGAGTCCAGGTCACTCTCAGTATAAGTCCAGTTAACTCTTAGTATGAATCCAGTTAACTCTCAGTATAAGTCCAGTTAACTCTTAGTATGAATCCAGTTAACTCTCAGTATGAGTCCAGTTAACTCTCAGTATAAGTCCACTTAACTCTTAGTATGAGTCCAGTTAACTCTCAGTATAAGTCCAGTTAACTCTCAGTATAAATCCAGTTAACTCTCAGTATGAGTCCAGTTAACTCTCAGTATAAGTCCAGTTAACTCTTAGTATGAGTCCAGTTAACTCTCAGTATAAGTCCAGTTAACTCTCAGTATAAATCCAGTTAACTCTCAGTATGAGTCCAGTTAACTCTCAGTATGAGTCCAGTTAACTCTTGGCATGAGTCCAGTTAACTCTCAGTATAAGTCCAGTTAACTCTCAGTATGAGTCCAGGTCACTCTCAGTATAAGTCCAGTTAACTCTTAGTATGAATCCAGTTAACTCTCAGTATAAGTCCAGTTAACTCTTAGTATGAGTCCAGTTAACTCTCAGTGTGAGTCCTATTGACTCTCAGTATAAATCCAGTTTACTCTCAGTATAAGTCCAGTTAACTCTCAGTATGAGTCCAGTTAACTCTCAGTATAAGTCCAGTTAACTCTTAGTATGAGTCCAGTTAACTCTCAGTGTGAGTCCTATTGACTCTCAGTATGAATCCAGTTAACTGTCAGTATATGTCCAGTTAACTCTTAGTATGAGTCCAGTTAACTCTCAGTGTGAGTCCTATTGACTCTCAGTATAAATCCAGTTTACTCTCAGTATAAGTCCAGTTAACGCTCAGTATAAATCCAGTTAACTCTCAGTATAAGTCCAGTTTACTCTCAGTATAAGTCCAGTTAACTCTTAGTATGACTCCAGTTAACTCTCAGTGTGAGTCCTATTGACTCTCAGTATAAATCCAGTTAACTCAGTATAAATCCAGTTAACTCTCAGTGTGAGTCCTATTGATTCTCAGTATAAATCCAGTTTACTCTCAGTATGAGTCCAGTTAACTCTCAGTATAAGTCCAGTTAACTCTTAGTATGAGTCCAGTTAACTCTCAGTGTGAGTCCTATTGACTCTCAGTATAAATCCAGTTAACTCAGTATAAATCCAGTTAACTCTCAGTGTGAGTCCTATTGACTCTCAGTATAAATCCAGTTAACTCAGTATAAATCCAGTTTACTCTCAGTATGAGTCCTATTGACTCTCAGTATAAATCCGGTTTACTCTCAGTATGAGTCCAGTTAACTCTCAGTATAAGTCCAGTTAACTCTTAGTATGAGTCCAGTTAACTCTCAGTGTGAGTCCTATTGACTCTTAGTATAAGTCCAGTTTACTCTCAGTATAAGTCCAGTTAACTGACAGTATAAGTCCAGTTAACTCTTAGTATGAGTCCAGTTAACTCTCAGTGTGAGTCCTATTGACTCTCAGTATAAATCCAGTTAACTCTCAGTATAAGTCCAGTTGACTCTTAGTATGAGTCCAGTTAACTCTCAGTGTGAGTCCCATTGACTCTCAGTATAAATCCAGTTTACTCTCAGTATAAGTCCAGTTAACTGTCAGTATAAGTCCAGTTAACTCTTAGTATGAGTCCAGTTAACTCTCAGTGTGAGTCCTATTGACTCTCAGTATAAATCCAGTTAACTCTCAGTATAAGTCCAGTTAACTCTTAGTATGAGTCCAGTTAACTCTCAGTATAAGTCCAGTTAACTCTTAGTATGAGTCCAGTTAACTCTCAGTATAAGTCCAGTTAACTCTCAGTATAAATCCAGTTAACTCTCAGTATAAGTCCAGTTAACTCTTAGTATGAGTCCAGTTAACTCTCAGTGTCAGTCCTATTGACTTAGTATAAATCCAGTTTACTCTCAGTATAAGTCCAGTTAACTCTCAGTATAAATCCAATTTACTCTCAGTATAAGTCCAGTTAACTCTCAGTATAAGTCCAGTTAACTGTCAGTATAAGTCCAGTTAACTCTTAGTATGAGTCCAGTTAACTCTGTGTGAGTCCCATTGACTCTCAGTATAAATCCAGTTAACTCTCAGTATAAGTCCAGTTTACTCTCAGTATAAGTCCAGTTAACTCTTAGTATAAGTCCAGTTAACTCTTAGTATGAGTCCAGTTAACTCTCGGTGTGAGTCCTATTGACTCAGTATAAATCCAGTTTACTCTCAGTATAAGTCCAGTTAACTCTCAGTATAAGTCCAGTTAACTCTCAGTATAAGTCCAGTTAACTGTCAGTATAAGTCCAGTTAACTCTTAGTATGAGTCCAGTTAACTCTCAGTGTGAGTCCTATTGACTCTCAGTATAAATCCAGTTAACTCTCAGTATAAGTCCAGTTAACTCTCAGTATAAATCCCGTTTACTCTCAGTATAAGTCCAGTTAACTCTTGGTATAAGTCCAGTTAACTGTCAGTATAAGTCCAGTTAACTCTTAGTATAAGTCCAGTTAACTCTTAGTATGAGTCCAGTTAACTCTCGGTGTGAGTCCTATTGACTCAGTATAAATCCAGTTTACTCTCAGTATAAGTCCAGTTAACTCTCAGTATGAGTCCAGTTAACTCTCAGTATAAATCCAGTTTACTCTCAGTATGAGTCCAGTTAACTCTTAGTATGAGTCCAGTTAACTCTCAGTATGAGTCCAGTTAACTCTCAGTATAAATCCAGTTTACTCTCAGTATAAGTCCAGTTAACTCTTAGTATGAGTCCAGTTAACTCTCAGTATAAATCCAGTTTACTCTCAGTATAAGTCCAGTTAACTCTTAGTATGAGTCCAGTTAACTCTCAGTATGAGTCCTCTTCACTCTCAGTATGAACCCAGTTTACTCTCAGTATGAATCCAGTTAACTCTTATTATGACTCCAGTTAACTCTTGGTATGAGTCCAGTTAAGTCTCAGTATAAGTCCAGTTAACTCTCAGTATGAGTCCAGTTAACTCTTGGCATGAGTCCAGTTAACTCTCAGTATGAGTCCAGTTTACTCTTAGTATGAGTCCAGTTAACTCTCAGTATGAGTCCTCTTGACTCTCAGTATGAACCCAGTTTACTCTCAGTATAAATCCAGTTAACTCTTATTATGACTCCAGTTAACTCTTGGTATGAGTCCAGTTAACTCTCAGTATAAGTCCAGTTAACTCTCAGTATGAGTCCAGTTAACTCTTGGCATGAGTCAAGTTAACTCTCAGTATGAGTCCAGTTCACTCTTGGCATGAGTCCAGTTGACTCTCAGTATAAGTCCAGTTAACTCTCAGTATAAATCCAGTTAACTCTCAGTATGAGTCCAGTTAACTCTCAGTATAAATCCAGTTAACTCTCAGTATAAATCCAGTTAACTCTCAGTATAAATCCAGTTAACTCTCAGTATCAGTCCAGTTAACTCTCAGTATGAGTCCAGTTAACTCTCAGTATAAATCCAGTTAACTCTCAGTATGAGTCCAGTTAACTCTCAGTATAAATCCAGTTAACTTTCAGTATAAATCCAGTTAACTCTCAGTATCAGTCAAGTTAACTCTCAGTATGAGTCCAGGTCACTCTCAGTATAAGTCCAGTTAACTCTCAGTATAAATCCAGTTAACTCTCAGTATGAGTCCAGTTAACTCTCAGTATAAGTCCACTTAACTCTTAGTATGAGTCCAGTTAACTCTCAGTATAAGTCCAGTTAACTCTCAGTATAAATCCAGTTAACTCTCAGTATGAGTCCAGTTAACTCTCAGTATGAGTCCAGTTAACTCTTGGCATGAGTCCAGTTAACTCTCAGTATAAGTCCAGTTAACTCTCAGTATGAGTCCAGGTCACTCTCAGTATAAGTCCAGTTAACTCTTAGTATGAATCCAGTTAACTCTCAGTATAAGTCCAGTTAACTCTTAGTATGAGTCCAGTTAACTCTCAGTGTGAGTCCTATTGACTCTCAGTATAAATCCAGTTTACTCTCAGTATAAGTCCAGTTAACTCTTAGTATGAGTCCAGTTAACTCTCAGTATAAGTCCAGTTAACTCTTAGTATGAGTCCAGTTAACTCTCAGTGTGAGTCCTATTGACTCTCAGTATGAATCCAGTTAACTGTCAGTATATGTCCAGTTAACTCTTAGTATGAGTCCAGTTAACTCTCAGTGTGAGTCCTATTGACTCTCAGTATAAATCCAGTTTACTCTCAGTATAAGTCCAGTTAACGCTCAGTATAAATCCAGTTAACTCTCAGTATAAGTCCAGTTAACTCTCAGTATAAGTCCAGTTTACTCTCAGTATAAGTCCAGTTAACTCTTAGTATGAGTCCAGTTAACTCTCAGTGTGAGTCCTATTGACTCTCAGTATAAATCCAGTTAACTCAGTATAAATCCAGTTAACTCTCAGTGTGAGTCCTATTGATTCTCAGTATAAATCCAGTTTACTCTCAGTATGAGTCCAGTTAACTCTCAGTATAAGTCCAGTTAACTCTTAGTATGAGTCCAGTTAACTCTCAGTGTGAGTCCTATTGACTCTCAGTATAAATCCAGTTAACTCAGTATAAATCCAGTTAACTCTCAGTGTGAGTCCTATTGACTCTCAGTATAAATCCAGTTAACTCAGTATAAATCCAGTTTACTCTCAGTATGAGTCCTATTGACTCTCAGTATAAATCCGGTTTACTCTCAGTATGAGTCCAGTTAACTCTCAGTATAAGTCCAGTTAACTCTTAGTATGAGTCCAGTTAACTCTCAGTGTGAGTCCTATTGACTCTTAGTATAAGTCCAGTTAACTCTCAGTATGAGTCCAGTTAACTCTCAGTATAAATCCAGTTTACTCTCAGTATGAGTCCAGTTAACTCTTAGTATGAGTCCAGTTAACTCTCAGTATGAGTCCAGTTAACTCTCAGTATAAATCCAGTTTACTCTCAGTATAAGTCCAGTTAACTCTTAGTATGAGTCCAGTTAACTCTCAGTATAAATCCAGTTTACTCTCAGTATAAGTCCAGTTAACTCTTAGTATGAGTCCAGTTAACTCTCAGTATGAGTCCAGTTAACTCTCAGTATAAGTCCAGTTAACTCTTAGTATGAGTCCAGTTAACTCTCAGTGTGAGTCCTATTGACTCTTGGTATAAGTCCAGTTTACTCGCAGTATAAGTCCAGTTAACTGTCAGTATAAGTCCAGTTAACTCTTAGTATGAGTCCAGTTAACTCTCAGTGTGAGTCCTATTGACTCTCAGTATAAATCCAGTTAACTCTCAGTATAAGTCCAGTTAACTCTTAGTATGAGTCCAGTTAACTCTCAGTATAAGTCCAGTTAACTCTTAGTATGAGTCCAGTTAACTCTCAGTATAAGTCCAGTTAACTCTTAGTATGAGTCCAGTTAACTCTCAGTGTCAGTTCTATTGACTTAGTATAAATCCAGTTTACTCTCAGTATAAGTCCAGTTTACTCTCAGTATAAATCCAGTTTACTCTCAGTATAAGTCCAGTTAACTCTCAGTATAAATCCAGTTAACTCTCAGTATAAGTCCAGTTAACTCTTAGTATGAGTCCAGTTAACTCTCAGTGTCAGTCCTATTGACTTAGTATAAATCCAGTTTACTCTCAGTATAAGTCCAGTTAACTCTCAGTATAAATCCAGTTTACTCTCAGTATAAGTCCAGTTAACTCTCAGTATAAGTCCAGTTAACTGTCAGTATAAGTCCAGTTAACTCTTAGTATGAGTCCAGTTAACTCTGTGTGAGTCCCATTGACTCTCAGTATAAATCCAGTTAACTCTCAGTATAAGTCCAGTTTACTCTCAGTATAAGTCCAGTTAACTCTTAGTATAAGTCCAGTTAACTCTTAGTATGAGTCCAGTTAACTCTCGGTGTGAGTCCTATTGACTCAGTATAAATCCAGTTTACTCTCAGTATAAGTCCAGTTAACTCTCAGTATAAGTCCAGTTAACTCTCAGTATAAGTCCAGTTAACTGTCAGTATAAGTCCAGTTAACTCTTAGTATGAGTCCAGTTAACTCTCAGTGTGAGTCCTATTGACTCTCAGTATAAATCCAGTTAACTCTCAGTATAAGTCCAGTTAACTCTCAGTATAAATCCCGTTTACTCTCAGTATAAGTCCAGTTAACTCTTGGTATAAGTCCAGTTAACTGTCAGTATAAGTCCAGTTAACTCTTAGTATAAGTCCAGTTAACTCTTAGTATGAGTCCAGTTAACTCTCGGTGTGAGTCCTATTGACTCAGTATAAATCCAGTTTACTCTCAGTATAAGTCCAGTTAACTCTCAGTATGAGTCCAGTTAACTCTCAGTATAAATCCAGTTTACTCTCAGTATGAGTCCAGTTAACTCTTAGTATGAGTCCAGTTAACTCTCAGTATGAGTCCAGTTAACTCTCAGTATAAATCCAGTTTACTCTCAGTATAAGTCCAGTTAACTCTTAGTATGAGTCCAGTTAACTCTCAGTATAAATCCAGTTTACTCTCAGTATAAGTCCAGTTAACTCTTAGTATGAGTCCAGTTAACTCTCAGTATGAGTCCTCTTCACTCTCAGTATGAACCCAGTTTACTCTCAGTATGAATCCAGTTAACTCTTATTATGACTCCAGTTAACTCTTGGTATGAGTCCAGTTAAGTCTCAGTATAAGTCCAGTTAACTCTCAGTATGAGTCCAGTTAACTCTTGGCATGAGTCCAGTTAACTCTCAGTATGAGTCCAGTTTACTCTTAGTATGAGTCCAGTTAACTCTCAGTATGAGTCCTCTTGACTCTCAGTATGAACCCAGTTTACTCTCAGTATAAATCCAGTTAACTCTTATTATGACTCCAGTTAACTCTTGGTATGAGTCCAGTTAACTCTCAGTATAAGTCCAGTTAACTCTCAGTATGAGTCCAGTTAACTCTTGGCATGAGTCAAGTTAACTCTCAGTATGAGTCCAGTTCACTCTTGGCATGAGTCCAGTTGACTCTCAGTATAAGTCCAGTTAACTCTCAGTATAAATCCAGTTAACTCTCAGTATGAGTCCAGTTAACTCTCAGTATAAATCCAGTTAACTCTCAGTATAAATCCAGTTAACTCTCAGTATAAATCCAGTTAACTCTCAGTATCAGTCCAGTTAACTCTCAGTATGAGTCCAGTTAACTCTCAGTATAAATCCAGTTAACTCTCAGTATGAGTCCAGTTAACTCTCAGTATAAATCCAGTTAACTTTCAGTATAAATCCAGTTAACTCTCAGTATCAGTCAAGTTAACTCTCAGTATGAGTCCAGGTCACTCTCAGTATAAGTCCAGTTAACTCTCAGTATAAATCCAGTTAACTCTCAGTATGAGTCCAGTTAACTCTCAGTATAAGTCCACTTAACTCTTAGTATGAGTCCAGTTAACTCTCAGTATAAGTCCAGTTAACTCTCAGTATAAATCCAGTTAACTCTCAGTATGAGTCCAGTTAACTCTCAGTATGAGTCCAGTTAACTCTTGGCATGAGTCCAGTTAACTCTCAGTATAAGTCCAGTTAACTCTCAGTATGAGTCCAGGTCACTCTCAGTATAAGTCCAGTTAACTCTTAGTATGAATCCAGTTAACTCTCAGTATAAGTCCAGTTAACTCTTAGTATGAGTCCAGTTAACTCTCAGTGTGAGTCCTATTGACTCTCAGTATAAATCCAGTTTACTCTCAGTATAAGTCCAGTTAACTCTTAGTATGAGTCCAGTTAACTCTCAGTATAAGTCCAGTTAACTCTTAGTATGAGTCCAGTTAACTCTCAGTGTGAGTCCTATTGACTCTCAGTATGAATCCAGTTAACTGTCAGTATATGTCCAGTTAACTCTTAGTATGAGTCCAGTTAACTCTCAGTGTGAGTCCTATTGACTCTCAGTATAAATCCAGTTTACTCTCAGTATAAGTCCAGTTAACGCTCAGTATAAATCCAGTTAACTCTCAGTATAAGTCCAGTTAACTCTCAGTATAAGTCCAGTTTACTCTCAGTATAAGTCCAGTTAACTCTTAGTATGAGTCCAGTTAACTCTCAGTGTGAGTCCTATTGACTCTCAGTATAAATCCAGTTAACTCAGTATAAATCCAGTTAACTCTCAGTGTGAGTCCTATTGATTCTCAGTATAAATCCAGTTTACTCTCAGTATGAGTCCAGTTAACTCTCAGTATAAGTCCAGTTAACTCTTAGTATGAGTCCAGTTAACTCTCAGTGTGAGTCCTATTGACTCTCAGTATAAATCCAGTTAACTCAGTATAAATCCAGTTAACTCTCAGTGTGAGTCCTATTGACTCTCAGTATAAATCCAGTTAACTCAGTATAAATCCAGTTTACTCTCAGTATGAGTCCTATTGACTCTCAGTATAAATCCGGTTTACTCTCAGTATGAGTCCAGTTAACTCTCAGTATAAGTCCAGTTAACTCTTAGTATGAGTCCAGTTAACTCTCAGTGTGAGTCCTATTGACTCTTAGTATAAGTCCAGTTAACTCTCAGTATGAGTCCAGTTAACTCTCAGTATAAATCCAGTTTACTCTCAGTATGAGTCCAGTTAACTCTTAGTATGAGTCCAGTTAACTCTCAGTATGAGTCCAGTTAACTCTCAGTATAAATCCAGTTTACTCTCAGTATAAGTCCAGTTAACTCTTAGTATGAGTCCAGTTAACTCTCAGTATAAATCCAGTTTACTCTCAGTATAAGTCCAGTTAACTCTTAGTATGAGTCCAGTTAACTCTCAGTATGAGTCCAGTTAACTCTCAGTATAAGTCCAGTTAACTCTTAGTATGAGTCCAGTTAACTCTCAGTGTGAGTCCTATTGACTCTTGGTATAAGTCCAGTTTACTCGCAGTATAAGTCCAGTTAACTGTCAGTATAAGTCCAGTTAACTCTTAGTATGAGTCCAGTTAACTCTCAGTGTGAGTCCTATTGACTCTCAGTATAAATCCAGTTAACTCTCAGTATAAGTCCAGTTAACTCTTAGTATGAGTCCAGTTAACTCTCAGTATAAGTCCAGTTAACTCTTAGTATGAGTCCAGTTAACTCTCAGTATAAGTCCAGTTAACTCTTAGTATGAGTCCAGTTAACTCTCAGTGTCAGTTCTATTGACTTAGTATAAATCCAGTTTACTCTCAGTATAAGTCCAGTTTACTCTCAGTATAAATCCAGTTTACTCTCAGTATAAGTCCAGTTAACTCTCAGTATAAATCCAGTTAACTCTCAGTATAAGTCCAGTTAACTCTTAGTATGAGTCCAGTTAACTCTCAGTGTCAGTCCTATTGACTTAGTATAAATCCAGTTTACTCTCAGTATAAGTCCAGTTAACTCTCAGTATAAATCCAGTTTACTCTCAGTATAAGTCCAGTTAACTCTCAGTATAAGTCCAGTTAACTGTCAGTATAAGTCCAGTTAACTCTTAGTATGAGTCCAGTTAACTCTGTGTGAGTCCCATTGACTCTCAGTATAAATCCAGTTAACTCTCAGTATAAGTCCAGTTTACTCTCAGTATAAGTCCAGTTAACTCTTAGTATAAGTCCAGTTAACTCTTAGTATGAGTCCAGTTAACTCTCGGTGTGAGTCCTATTGACTCAGTATAAATCCAGTTTACTCTCAGTATAAGTCCAGTTAACTCTCAGTATAAGTCCAGTTAACTCTCAGTATAAGTCCAGTTAACTGTCAGTATAAGTCCAGTTAACTCTTAGTATGAGTCCAGTTAACTCTCAGTGTGAGTCCTATTGACTCTCAGTATAAATCCAGTTAACTCTCAGTATAAGTCCAGTTAACTCTCAGTATAAATCCCGTTTACTCTCAGTATAAGTCCAGTTAACTCTTGGTATAAGTCCAGTTAACTGTCAGTATAAGTCCAGTTAACTCTTAGTATAAGTCCAGTTAACTCTTAGTATGAGTCCAGTTAACTCTCGGTGTGAGTCCTATTGACTCAGTATAAATCCAGTTTACTCTCAGTATAAGTCCAGTTAACTCTCAGTATGAGTCCAGTTAACTCTCAGTATAAATCCAGTTTACTCTCAGTATGAGTCCAGTTAACTCTTAGTATGAGTCCAGTTAACTCTCAGTATGAGTCCAGTTAACTCTCAGTATAAATCCAGTTTACTCTCAGTATAAGTCCAGTTAACTCTTAGTATGAGTCCAGTTAACTCTCAGTATAAATCCAGTTTACTCTCAGTATAAGTCCAGTTAACTCTTAGTATGAGTCCAGTTAACTCTCAGTATGAGTCCTCTTCACTCTCAGTATGAACCCAGTTTACTCTCAGTATGAATCCAGTTAACTCTTATTATGACTCCAGTTAACTCTTGGTATGAGTCCAGTTAAGTCTCAGTATAAGTCCAGTTAACTCTCAGTATGAGTCCAGTTAACTCTTGGCATGAGTCCAGTTAACTCTCAGTATGAGTCCAGTTTACTCTTAGTATGAGTCCAGTTAACTCTCAGTATGAGTCCTCTTGACTCTCAGTATGAACCCAGTTTACTCTCAGTATAAATCCAGTTAACTCTTATTATGACTCCAGTTAACTCTTGGTATGAGTCCAGTTAACTCTCAGTATAAGTCCAGTTAACTCTCAGTATGAGTCCAGTTAACTCTTGGCATGAGTCAAGTTAACTCTCAGTATGAGTCCAGTTCACTCTTGGCATGAGTCCAGTTGACTCTCAGTATAAGTCCAGTTAACTCTCAGTATAAATCCAGTTAACTCTCAGTATGAGTCCAGTTAACTCTCAGTATAAATCCAGTTAACTCTCAGTATAAATCCAGTTAACTCTCAGTATAAATCCAGTTAACTCTCAGTATCAGTCCAGTTAACTCTCAGTATGAGTCCAGTTAACTCTCAGTATAAATCCAGTTAACTCTCAGTATGAGTCCAGTTAACTCTCAGTATAAATCCAGTTAACTTTCAGTATAAATCCAGTTAACTCTCAGTATCAGTCAAGTTAACTCTCAGTATGAGTCCAGGTCACTCTCAGTATAAGTCCAGTTAACTCTCAGTATAAATCCAGTTAACTCTCAGTATGAGTCCAGTTAACTCTCAGTATAAGTCCACTTAACTCTTAGTATGAGTCCAGTTAACTCTCAGTATAAGTCCAGTTAACTCTCAGTATAAATCCAGTTAACTCTCAGTATGAGTCCAGTTAACTCTCAGTATGAGTCCAGTTAACTCTTGGCATGAGTCCAGTTAACTCTCAGTATAAGTCCAGTTAACTCTCAGTATGAGTCCAGGTCACTCTCAGTATAAGTCCAGTTAACTCTTAGTATGAATCCAGTTAACTCTCAGTATAAGTCCAGTTAACTCTTAGTATGAGTCCAGTTAACTCTCAGTGTGAGTCCTATTGACTCTCAGTATAAATCCAGTTTACTCTCAGTATAAGTCCAGTTAACTCTTAGTATGAGTCCAGTTAACTCTCAGTATAAGTCCAGTTAACTCTTAGTATGAGTCCAGTTAACTCTCAGTGTGAGTCCTATTGACTCTCAGTATGAATCCAGTTAACTGTCAGTATATGTCCAGTTAACTCTTAGTATGAGTCCAGTTAACTCTCAGTGTGAGTCCTATTGACTCTCAGTATAAATCCAGTTTACTCTCAGTATAAGTCCAGTTAACGCTCAGTATAAATCCAGTTAACTCTCAGTATAAGTCCAGTTAACTCTCAGTATAAGTCCAGTTTACTCTCAGTATAAGTCCAGTTAACTCTTAGTATGAGTCCAGTTAACTCTCAGTGTGAGTCCTATTGACTCTCAGTATAAATCCAGTTAACTCAGTATAAATCCAGTTAACTCTCAGTGTGAGTCCTATTGATTCTCAGTATAAATCCAGTTTACTCTCAGTATGAGTCCAGTTAACTCTCAGTATAAGTCCAGTTAACTCTTAGTATGAGTCCAGTTAACTCTCAGTGTGAGTCCTATTGACTCTCAGTATAAATCCAGTTAACTCAGTATAAATCCAGTTAACTCTCAGTGTGAGTCCTATTGACTCTCAGTATAAATCCAGTTAACTCAGTATAAATCCAGTTTACTCTCAGTATGAGTCCTATTGACTCTCAGTATAAATCCGGTTTACTCTCAGTATGAGTCCAGTTAACTCTCAGTATAAGTCCAGTTAACTCTTAGTATGAGTCCAGTTAACTCTCAGTGTGAGTCCTATTGACTCTTAGTATAAGTCCAGTTAACTCTCAGTATGAGTCCAGTTAACTCTCAGTATAAATCCAGTTTACTCTCAGTATGAGTCCAGTTAACTCTTAGTATGAGTCCAGTTAACTCTCAGTATGAGTCCAGTTAACTCTCAGTATAAATCCAGTTTACTCTCAGTATAAGTCCAGTTAACTCTTAGTATGAGTCCAGTTAACTCTCAGTATAAATCCAGTTTACTCTCAGTATAAGTCCAGTTAACTCTTAGTATGAGTCCAGTTAACTCTCAGTATGAGTCCAGTTAACTCTCAGTATAAGTCCAGTTAACTCTTAGTATGAGTCCAGTTAACTCTCAGTGTGAGTCCTATTGACTCTTGGTATAAGTCCAGTTTACTCGCAGTATAAGTCCAGTTAACTGTCAGTATAAGTCCAGTTAACTCTTAGTATGAGTCCAGTTAACTCTCAGTGTGAGTCCTATTGACTCTCAGTATAAATCCAGTTAACTCTCAGTATAAGTCCAGTTAACTCTTAGTATGAGTCCAGTTAACTCTCAGTATAAGTCCAGTTAACTCTTAGTATGAGTCCAGTTAACTCTCAGTATAAGTCCAGTTAACTCTTAGTATGAGTCCAGTTAACTCTCAGTGTCAGTTCTATTGACTTAGTATAAATCCAGTTTACTCTCAGTATAAGTCCAGTTTACTCTCAGTATAAATCCAGTTTACTCTCAGTATAAGTCCAGTTAACTCTCAGTATAAATCCAGTTAACTCTCAGTATAAGTCCAGTTAACTCTTAGTATGAGTCCAGTTAACTCTCAGTGTCAGTCCTATTGACTTAGTATAAATCCAGTTTACTCTCAGTATAAGTCCAGTTAACTCTCAGTATAAATCCAGTTTACTCTCAGTATAAGTCCAGTTAACTCTCAGTATAAGTCCAGTTAACTGTCAGTATAAGTCCAGTTAACTCTTAGTATGAGTCCAGTTAACTCTGTGTGAGTCCCATTGACTCTCAGTATAAATCCAGTTAACTCTCAGTATAAGTCCAGTTTACTCTCAGTATAAGTCCAGTTAACTCTTAGTATAAGTCCAGTTAACTCTTAGTATGAGTCCAGTTAACTCTCGGTGTGAGTCCTATTGACTCAGTATAAATCCAGTTTACTCTCAGTATAAGTCCAGTTAACTCTCAGTATAAGTCCAGTTAACTGTCAGTATAAGTCCAGTTAACTCTTAGTATGAGTCCAGTTAACTCTCAGTGTGAGTCCTATTGACTCTCAGTATAAATCCAGTTAACTCTCAGTATAAGTCCAGTTAACTCTTAGTATGAGTCCAGTTAACTCTCAGTGTCAGTCCTATTGACTTAGTATAAATCCAGTTTACTCTCAGTATAAGTCCAGTTAACTCTCAGTATAAATCCCGTTTACTCTCAGTATAAGTCCAGTTAACTCTCAGTATAAGTCCAGTTAACTGTCAGTATAAGTCCAGTTAACTCTTAGTATGAGTCCAGTTAACTCTGTGTGAGTCCCATTGACTCTCAGTATAAATCCAGTTAACTCTCAGTATAAGTCCAGTTAACTCTCAGTATAAGTCCAGTTAACTCTCAGTATAAATCCAGTTAACTCTCAGTATGAGTCCAGTTAACTCTCAGTATGAGTCCAGTTAACTCTTGGCATGAGTCCAGTTAACTCTCAGTATAAGTCCAGTTAACTCTCAGTATGAGTCCAGGTCACTCTCAGTATAAGTCCAGTTAACTCTTAGTATGAATCCAGTTAACTCTCAGTATAAGTCCAGTTAACTCTTAGTATGAGTCCAGTTAACTCTCAGTGTGAGTCCTATTGACTCTCAGTATAAATCCAGTTTACTCTCAGTATAAGTCCAGTTAACTCTTAGTATGAGTCCAGTTAACTCTCAGTATAAGTCCAGTTAACTCTTAGTATGAGTCCAGTTAACTCTCAGTGTGAGTCCTATTGACTCTCAGTATGAATCCAGTTAACTGTCAGTATATGTCCAGTTAACTCTTAGTATGAGTCCAGTTAACTCTCAGTGTGAGTCCTATTGACTCTCAGTATAAATCCAGTTTACTCTCAGTATAAGTCCAGTTAACGCTCAGTATAAATCCAGTTAACTCTCAGTATAAGTCCAGTTAACTCTCAGTATAAGTCCAGTTTACTCTCAGTATAAGTCCAGTTAACTCTTAGTATGAGTCCAGTTAACTCTCAGTGTGAGTCCTATTGACTCTCAGTATAAATCCAGTTAACTCAGTATAAATCCAGTTAACTCTCAGTGTGAGTCCTATTGATTCTCAGTATAAATCCAGTTTACTCTCAGTATGAGTCCAGTTAACTCTCAGTATAAGTCCAGTTAACTCTTAGTATGAGTCCAGTTAACTCTCAGTGTGAGTCCTATTGACTCTCAGTATAAATCCAGTTAACTCAGTATAAATCCAGTTTACTCTCAGTGTGAGTCCTATTGACTCTCAGTATAAATCCAGTTAACTCAGTATAAATCCAGTTTACTCTCAGTATGAGTCCTATTGACTCTCAGTATAAATCCGGTTTACTCTCAGTATGAGTCCAGTTAACTCTCAGTATAAGTCCAGTTAACTCTTAGTATGAGTCCAGTTAACTCTCAGTGTGAGTCCTATTGACTCTTAGTATAAGTCCAGTTAACTCTCAGTATGAGTCCAGTTAACTCTCAGTATAAATCCAGTTTACTCTCAGTATGAGTCCAGTTAACTCTTAGTATGAGTCCAGTTAACTCTCAGTATGAGTCCAGTTAACTCTCAGTATAAATCCAGTTTACTCTCAGTATAAGTCCAGTTAACTCTTAGTATGAGTCCAGTTAACTCTCAGTATAAATCCAGTTTACTCTCAGTATAAGTCCAGTTAACTCTTAGTATGAGTCCAGTTAACTCTCAGTATGAGTCCAGTTAACTCTCAGTATAAGTCCAGTTAACTCTTAGTATGAGTCCAGTTAACTCTCAGTGTGAGTCCTATTGACTCTTGGTATAAGTCCAGTTTACTCGCAGTATAAGTCCAGTTAACTGTCAGTATAAGTCCAGTTAACTCTTAGTATGAGTCCAGTTAACTCTCAGTGTGAGTCCTATTGACTCTCAGTATAAATCCAGTTAACTCTCAGTATAAGTCCAGTTAACTCTTAGTATGAGTCCAGTTAACTCTCAGTATAAGTCCAGTTAACTCTTAGTATGAGTCCAGTTAACTCTCAGTATAAGTCCAGTTAACTCTTAGTATGAGTCCAGTTAACTCTCAGTGTCAGTTCTATTGACTTAGTATAAATCCAGTTTACTCTCAGTATAAGTCCAGTTTACTCTCAGTATAAATCCAGTTTACTCTCAGTATAAGTCCAGTTAACTCTCAGTATAAATCCAGTTAACTCTCAGTATAAGTCCAGTTAACTCTTAGTATGAGTCCAGTTAACTCTCAGTGTCAGTCCTATTGACTTAGTATAAATCCAGTTTACTCTCAGTATAAGTCCAGTTAACTCTCAGTATAAATCCAGTTTACTCTCAGTATAAGTCCAGTTAACTCTCAGTATAAGTCCAGTTAACTGTCAGTATAAGTCCAGTTAACTCTTAGTATGAGTCCAGTTAACTCTGTGTGAGTCCCATTGACTCTCAGTATAAATCCAGTTAACTCTCAGTATAAGTCCAGTTTACTCTCAGTATAAGTCCAGTTAACTCTTAGTATAAGTCCAGTTAACTCTTAGTATGAGTCCAGTTAACTCTCGGTGTGAGTCCTATTGACTCAGTATAAATCCAGTTTACTCTCAGTATAAGTCCAGTTAACTCTCAGTATAAGTCCAGTTAACTCTCAGTATAAGTCCAGTTAACTCTTAGTATGAGTCCAGTTAACTCTCAGTGTGAGTCCTATTGACTCTCAGTATAAATCCAGTTAACTCTCAGTATAAGTCCAGTTAACTCTCAGTATGAGTCCAGTTAACTCTCAGTGTCAGTCCTATTGACTTAGTATAAATCCAGTTTACTCTCAGTATAAGTCCAGTTAACTCTCAGTATAAATCCCGTTTACTCTCAGTATAAGTCCAGTTAACTCTCAGTATAAGTCCAGTTAACTGTCAGTATAAGTCCAGTTAACTCTTAGTATGAGTCCAGTTAACTCTGTGTGAGTCCCATTGACTCTCAGTATAAATCCAGTTAACTCTCAGTATAAGTCCAGTTAACTCTCAGTATAAGTCCAGTTAACTCTTAGTATAAGTCCAGTTAACTCTTAGTATGAGTCCAGTTAACTCTCAGTGTGAGTCCTATTGACTCTCAGTATAAATCCAGTTAACTCTCAGTGTGAGTCCTATTGACTCTCAGTATAAATCCAGTTTACTCTCAGTATGAGTCCAGTTAACTCTCAGTATAAGTCCAGTTAACTCTCAGTATGAGTCCAGTTAACTCTCAGTGTGAGTCCTATTGACTCTCAGTATAAATCCAGTTAACTCTCAGTGTGAGTCCTATTGACTCTCAGTATAAATCCAGTTTACTCTCAGTATGAGTCCAGTTAACTCTCAGTATAAGTCCAGTTAACTCTTAGTATGAGTCCAGTTAACTCTCAGTGTGAGTCCTATTGACTCAGTATAAATCCAGTTTACTCTCAGTATAAGTCCAGTTAACTCAGTATGAGTCCAGTAACTCTGTGTGAGTCCTATTGACTCTCAGTTATTGACTCTCAGTATAAATCCAGTTTACTCTCAGTATGAGTCCAGTTGACTCTTAGTATATGAGTCCAGTTAACTCTCAGTATAAATCCAGTTTACTCTCAGTATAAGTCCAGTTAACTCTCAGTATAAGTCCAGTTAACTCTTCCAGTATCTCAGTATGAGTCCAGTTAACTCTCAGTATAAGTCCAGTTAACTCTTAATATGAGTCCAGTTAACTCTCAGTATGAGTCCTCTCTTAGTATAAGTCCAGTTTACTCTCAGTATAAGTCCAGTTAACTCTTAGTATGAGTCCAGTTAACTCTCAGTATGAGTCCAGTTAACTCTTAGTATGAGTCCAGTTAACTCTCAGTGTCAGTCCTAGTTGACAGTTAACTCTCAGTATAGTCCAGTTAATCCAGTTTACTCTCAGTATAAGTCCAGTTTACTCTCAGTATAAATCCAGTTTACTCTCAGTATAAGTCCAGTTAACTCTCAGTATAAGTCCAGTTAACTCTCAGTATAAGTCCAGTTAACTCTTAGTATGAGTCCAGTTAACTCTCAGTGTGAGTCCTATTGACTCTCAGTATAAATCCAGTTAACTCTCAGTATAAGTCCAGTTAACTCTTAGTATGAGTCCAGTTAACTCTCAGTGTGAGTCCCATTGACTCTCAGTATAAATCCAGTTAACTCTCAGTATAAGTCCAGTTAACTCTTAGTATAAGTCCAGTTAACTCTTAGTATGAGTCCAGTTAACTCTCGGTGTGAGTCCTATTGACTCAGTATAGATCCAGTTTACTCTCAGTATAAGTCCAGTTAACTCTCAGTATAAGTCCAGTTACTCAGTATGAGTCCAGTTAACTCTCAGTGTGAGTCCTATTGACTCTCAGTATAAATCCAGTTAACTCTCAGTGTGAGTCCTATTGACTCTCAGTATAAATCCAGTTTACTCTCAGTATGAGTCCAGTTAACTCTCAGTATAAGTCCAGTTAACTCTTCAGTATAAGTCCAGTTAACTCTCAGTATGAGTCCAGTTAACTCTCAGTATAAGTCCAGTTAACTCTTAGTATGAGTCCAGTTAACTCTCAGTATAAATCCAGTTTACTCTCAGTATAAGTCCAGTTAACTGTCAGTATAAGTCCAGTTAACTCTTAGTATGAGTCCAGTTAACTCTCAGTGTGAGTCCTATTGACTCTCAGTATAAATCCAGTTAACTCTCAGTATAAGTCCAGTTAACTCTTAGTATGAGTCCAGTTAACTCTCAGTATGAGTCCAGTTAACTCTTAGTATGAGTCCAGTTAACTCTGTCAGTCCTATTGACTTAGTATAAATCCAGTTTACTCTCAGTATAAGTCCAGTTAACTCTCAGTATAAGTCCAGTTAACTGTCAGTATAAGTCCAGTTAACTCTTAGTATGAGTCCAGTTAACTCTCAGTGTGAGTCCTATTGACTCTCAGTATAAATCCAGTTGACTCTCAGTATAAGTCCAGTTAACTCTTAGTATGAGTCCAGTTAACTCTCAGTGTCAGTCCTATTGACTTAGTATAAATCCAGTTTACTCTCAGTATAAGTCCAGTTAACTCTCAGTATAAATCCAGTTTACTCTCAGTATAAGTCCAGTTAACTCTCAGTATAAGTCCAGTTAACTGTCAGTATAAGTCCAGTTAACTCTTAGTATGAGTCCAGTTAACTCTCAGTGTGAGTCCCATTGACTCTCAGTATAAATCCAGTTAACTCTCAGTATAAGTCCAGTTAACTCTCAGTATAAGTCCAGTTAACTCTTAGTATAAGTCCAGTTAACTCTTAGTATGAGTCCAGTTAACTCTCGGTGTGAGTCCTATTGACTCAGTATAAATCCAGTTTACTCTCAGTATAAGTCCAGTTAACTCTCAGTATGAGTCCAGTTAACTCTCAGTGTGAGTCCTATTGACTCTCAGTATAAATCCAGTTAACTCTCAGTGTGAGTCCTATTGACTCTCAGTATAAATCCAGTTTACTCTCAGTATGAGTCCAGTTAACTCTCAGTATAAGTCCAGTTAACTCTTAGTATGAGTCCAGTTAACTCTCAGTGTGAGTCCTATTGACTCAGTATAAATCCAGTTTACTCTCAGTATAAGTCCAGTTAACTCTCAGTATGAGTCCAGTTAACTCTGTGTGAGTCCTATTGACTCTCAGTATAAATCCAGTTAACTCTCAGTGTGAGTCCTATTGACTCTCAGTATAAATCCAGTTTACTCTCAGTATGAGTCCAGTTAACTCTTAGTATAAGTCCAGTAAACTCTTAGTATGAGTCCAGTTAACTCTCAGTATAAGTCCAGTTAACTCTTAGTATGAGTCCAGTTAACTCTTAGTATGAGTCCAGTTAACTCTCAGTATAAATCCAGTTTACTCTCAGTATGAGTCCAGTTAACTCTCAGTATAAGTCCAGTTAACTCTTAGTATGAGTCCAGTTAACTCTCAGTATGAGTCCAGTTAACTCTCAGTATAAGTCCAGTTAACTCTTAGTATGAGTCCAGTTAACTCTCAGTATAAATCCAGTTTACTCTCAGTATGAGTCCAGTTACCTCTCAGTATAAATCCAGTTTACTCTCAGTATGAGTCCAGTTAACTCTCAGTATAAGTCCAGTTAACTCTCAGTATGAGTCCAGTTAACTCTCAGTATAAGTCCAGTTAACTCTTAGTATGAGTCCAGTTAACTCTCAGTATAAATCCAGTTTACTCTCAGTATGAGTCCAGTTAACTCTCAGTATAAGTCCAGTTAACTCTTAGTATAAATCCAGTTTACTCTCAGTATAAGTCCAGTTAACTCTTAGTATGAGTCCAGTTAACTCTCAGTGTGAGTCCTATTGACTCTCAGTATAAATCTAGTTAACTCTCAGTATGAGTCCTATTGACTCTCAGTATAAGTCCAGTTAACTCTCAGTATAAATCCAGTTTACTCTCAGTATAAGTCCAGTTAACTGTCAGTATAAGTCCAGTTAACTCTTAGTATGAGTCCAGTTAACTCTCAGTGTGAGTCCTATTGACTCTCAGTATAAGTCCAGTTAACTCTCAGTATAAGTCCAGTTAACTCTCAGTATAAGTCCAGTTAACTCTTAGTATGAGTCCAGTTAACTCTCAGTGTGAGTCCTATTGACTCTCAGTATAAATCCAGTTTACTCTCAGTATAAGTCCAGTTAACTCTCAGTATAAGTCCAGTTAACTGTCAGTATAAGTCCAGTTAACTCTTAGTATGAGTCCAGTTAACTCTCAGTGTGAGTCCTATTGACTCTCAGTATAAATCCAGTTAACTCTCAGTATAAGTCCAGTTAACTGTCAGTATAAGTCCGGTTAACTCTTAGTATGAGTCCAGTTAACTCTCAGTGTGAGTCCTATTGACTCTCAGTATAAATCTAGTTAACTCTCAGTATGAGTCCTATTGACTCTCAGTATAAGTCCAGTTAACTCTCAGTATAAATCCAGTTTACTCTCAGTATAAGTCCAGTTAACTCTCAGTATAAGTCCAGTTAACTGTCAGTATAAGTCCAGTTAACTCTTAGTATGAGTCCAGTTAACTCTCAGTGTGAGTCCTATTGACTCTCAGTATAAATCCAGTTAACTCTCAGTATAAGTCCAGTTAACTCTTAGTATGAGTCCAGTTAACTCTCAGTGTGAGTCCTATTGACTCAGTATAAATCCAGTTTACTCTCAGTATGAGTCCAGTTAACTCTCAGTGTGAGTCCTATTGACTCTCAGTATAAGTCCAGTTTACTCTCAGTATGAGTCCAGTTAACTCTCAGTATACGTCCAGTTAACTCTTAGTATGAGTCCAGTTAACTCTCAGTGTGAGTCCAGTTAACTCTTAGTATGAGTCCAGTTAACTCTCAGTATGAGTCCAGTTAACTCTCAGTATAAGTCCAGTTAACTCTTAGTATGAGTCCAGTTAACTCTCAGTATAAGTCCAGTTAACTCTTAGTATGAGTTCAGTTAACTCTTAGTATGAGTCCAGTTAACTCTCAGTATAAATCCAGTTTACTCTCAGTATGAGTCCAGTTAACTCTCAGTATAAGTCCAGTTAACTCTTAGTATGAGTCCAGTTAACTCTCAGTATAAGTCCAGTTAACTCTTAGTATGAGTTCAGTTAACTCTTAGTATGAGTCCAGTTAACTCTCAGTATAAATCCAGTTTACTCTCAGTATGAGTCCAGTTAACTCTCAGTATAAGTCCAGTTAACTGTCAGTATAAGTCCAGTTAACTCTTAGTATGAGTCCAGTTAACTCTCAGTGTGAGTCCTATTGACTCTCAGTATAAATCCAGTTTACTCTCAGTATAAGTCCAGTTAACTGTCAATATAAGTCCAGTTAACTCTTAGTATGAGTCCAGTTAACTCTCAGTGTGAGTCCCATTGACTCTCAGTATAAATCCAGTTAACTGTCAATATAAGTCCAGTTAACTCTTAGTATGAGTCCAGTTTACTCTCAGTGTGAGTCCAGTTAACTCTCAGTATGACTCCAGTTAACTCTGTGTGAGTCCAGTCGACTCTCAGTATGAGTCCAGTCGACTCTCAGTATGAGTCCAGTTGACTCTCAGTGTGAGTCCAGTTAACTCTCAGTATGAGTCCAGTCCACTCTCAGTATGAGTCCAGTCGACTCTCAGTATGAGTCCAGTTAACTCTCAGTGTGAGTCCCATTGACTCTCAGTATAAATCCAGTTAACTCTCAGTATAAGTCCAGTTAACTCTCAGTATAAGTCCAGTTAACTCTCAGTATGAGTCCAGTTAACTCTGTGTGAGTCCAGTCGACTCTCAGTATGAGTCCAGTTGACTCTCAGTATGAGTCCAGTTAACTCTGGGTGTCCTCGTATCCCTTCAGGTTTACAGTGTGTTGTCGTACAACTCAGTTAACAGTCTGGACCAATCAGGACAGAGAGTGGTTGACTCCGCCCACCTCCACCTGCTTCACCTTGTCACCGTGGCTCACCTGGTTCAGATCCTGCTCACCTCCACCACAGGTGACTCTCTCTCACACACACACACACACACACTGCAGGTACTGTTGGGGTTTCTCACCTGTCTGTCTGTCCCCTGTCTTTCTGTCCCTCACCTGTCTGTCTGTCTGTCTGTTTCTCACCTGTTTGTCTGTCTGTCTGTGTCTGTTTCTCACCTGTCTGTCTGTTTCTCACCTGTTTGTCTGTCTGTCTGTGTCTGTTTCTCACCTGTCTGTCTTTCTTTTTCTCACCTGTTTATCTGTCTGTCTGTCTGTGTCTCACCTGTCTGTCTTTCTGTTTCTCACCTGTCTGTCTGTCTTTTTGTCTGTCTGTCTGTCTGTTTCTCACCTATCTGTCTTTCTGTTTCTCACCTGTTTGTCTGTCTGTCTGTCTGTTTCTCACCTGTTTGTCTGTCTGTCTGTCTGTCTGTCTGTCTGTCTGTCTGTCTCACCTGTTTGTGTGTCTCCAGAGGAGGTCTGTATGGATCAGGACAGTGGGGGATCAGAGGAGGAGCTCACCTGTCATCTGTATGACACACTGAGGACACACCTGGGCAGGTAAACATGTAAACAAATATAAACACATCAGTAAATTAATAAACATTAATATTTATATGTTAAAACAAGTGAAATCAGGAAATTCAGGAACATATTTTATTATCTATAATTATTGGTGTGTTTGTTTGTCACGCAGTAATCTGATTACTCAGTGTGCGTGTGTGTGTGCGTCTGTGTTTGTCAGTGTTTTACCTGAGGTGACATCAGGCTGGCAGCTGGTTCGTTGTGTTAAATCTGGCGTCCTGCCGTTCCTCCGAGCCGCCGCCCTCTTCTTCCACTACTTGAACTCTACAGCGCCCCCTGCTGACCTGCTGGGTAACTGCTACACACAAACAACAAGACCAAACAACAGCAGGACAAAACAACAACAATGGGGTCAGAGGGGGTGTACTCTTCATCACACAAGTGTTTATGTGTCAGAAGATCAGAGCGTCTGCAGGGGGCGGAGTCAGAGAAGCTGATGGTTTCATGATGTCACTGTTCACCGTCCATGAATAGGAAGTACAGGGACTCAGTCTGACATCATCACTGTATATGACCTGTGTGTGTGTGTGTGTGTGTGTAGTTACAGGTCCTGGTCAGTGGGAGGCACTGCTCAGCTACCTCAGTCTGCCCTCCAACCTGCTGCAGCTTTACCACAGTCAACACACACTGCTGGAGCCGCTCATACACAGGTAAGACACACACACACACACGCACACACTGCTGGAGCCGCTCATACACAGGTAAGACACACACACATACACACACACGCACACACTGCTGGAGCCGCTCATACACAGGTAAGACACACACACACACACACACACGCACACACTGCTGGAGCCGCTCATACACAGGTAAGACACACACACACACACACACACACACACACACACACACTGCTGGAGGTGCTCATACACAAGTAACACACACACACAGATACAGGAAGTGGTGAAGATCAATCAGGAACCCTCGCCTTCAGGTGTTCCTGTAAATATGACATCAGATCTGGCCTCTGTTGATCGTTATGTGTCGGAGCATTACGTCATCATCTCATGGTGTCATCAGATAACAACCTATCAGAGCAGGTTTATGGGGCTTTTATTTTGACATGTTATCAGACAGGAAGTGACAAAATCACAATCAGGTGTGACTGTTTCAGGTGACTCTAACTCCTCGCCTGTGCTGTGTGTGTGTGTTACAGGTGGTGCTGTCATCCAGGTGTGAGACAGACGCTGCAGGGGGGCAGAGTCATCGTCAGGTTCCCCAGGGAGTCCAACCGACTGATCGACCTGCCAGAGGATTACAGCGTCCTGATAAACCAGGCTTCCAGCTTCACGTCAGTACACACCCTGTACACACACACAGATATACATATGTATATATTAGTGCTGCAAGATTAATCTAATCGTCGTGATGTCAGGCTGTGCAATGACTTAACCTCACCAAAGTCTGCGATTTGTGATTTAATGTAAATAACTGTTAATGTGTGTGTCTGTGAACGTGACTGCCTCTCCTGTAGTGTGTGGAGTTTGTTGACATCACACCCACAAGCTAACCTAGTGTGTGTGCAGCACGTATGGTCAGGTGACCAGCCGGCGTGCAGCAGTGACCAACAGACGCTGAAGAAGAGCATGAGCACGACCATGAACAGGCTGAGTTGGTGGCGAAAAACACGCAACGTCTATTACATGGCGATACTTTGGATTCAGGTACAGCGACGTTGAACAGAAAGACGTGCTGTGTAAAAGTGTAAAAGTTAAAGTCGCCACGTCCTGCGGCAACACGACCAATCTATATCAACACTGGAGACAGCACAGAGAGAAGTAGGAAGAGTGCATGTGAGAGAAAGCCGAGCCGTGTAACGTTAAAGACAAAGACACAACTGAAAGACACCGGAGCCTCATAAAACAACATCCACATCACTCTACTTTCACTGAATGTAGAGTCTGTCTATAGAGACTACGGCCCACTTGACATGCTGCTGTGTTTGTCATTTACGTGACAACGCCTGAACGCAACACAGGCTCGCTCCGTTGTGTGTACAGTGTCGTGCTACGCTGCTGTGTGAGCAGCGTGTTTGACTGTGCTCAGTCTGTTGATGGTCACTGACTCACTGTCTGTCCATAACAATAACTCTGTCAGGTCAGTGCCCCCTGATATAATGTAGGGAAACACTGAATCAAGCAACAAGACTCATGATACCATTTATTTATTACATTGTAATCACAATCGCAATACGATATTGTCCACTCAAATCACAATCACACATTTTTATCAAATCATGCAGCACTAGTACATATATGTATCTGTGTGTGTGTGTATATGTTTACATGATGATGTCACCTGTTGTCGCCTGTGCAGGTGTCCCCGGTCAGGTGGAGATAAGTCTCAGGCCCCCACCCTATGTCTGGTGTGCGGCTCCATGTTGTGTTCTCAGAGTTACTGCTGTCAGACGGAGGTGGAGGGCGAGGATGTCGGAGCCTGCACCGCCCACACCTTCACCTGTGGAGCAGGCCTCGGCCTCTTCCTCAGGTAACACACACCTAATCGTACCTATGACAGCACTGAGACTGTGGGCCATCCACTGACCCGTCACTTTCTGTTTGTGTTTGTTTGTTTGTGAGCAGGGTCAGAGAGAGTCAGGTGTTGTTTGTGGCAGGTAAAACTAAGGGCTGCTTTTATCCTCCGCCGTACCTGGACGACTACGGAGAGACCGACCAGGGCCTTAAGTAAGCCCCGTCCACACACACCCCACTTGTCACCTCTCTGTCTGTCTGTTTGTTTATTTGTTTGTGTATTTGTGTTCCTGCAGGCGGGGGAACCCCCTCCACCTGTGTCTGGAGCGTTACAGGAAGATCGAGCGTCTGTGGCGTCAGCACGGCGTCGCTGAGGTCATCGGTCACGCTCAGGAGGCCAATCAGACGCTGGTCGCCATCGACTGGCAGCACCTGTGATGTTCGATTGGCTCGCTCCTTTTTTGTCCCACCCCTTTTTTTCAATAAAGATCCTTCCTCTTGACCAATCAGCTTCCTGCAGCCCAGTGCTGAGTTCCAATCAGCTTTCAGGGATTTTTTCAGCTCCTGACCTTTGACCTTTGACCCTGTCCATGTTTCACTCCACCAGTCAGAGAGAGGCAGTGAGACAGACTCCGCCCCCTCTGCTCGCACACCGGAAGATGTTTTCAGATTTTCTTCAGTTTAGGTTTTGGAGATTTTCAGTTTTTTCTTTCCTTTTCTTTTTCGACAGGTGGTTGAACCAAAGTGAAGTCCAGCCCCCCTGCTGATGTCACTGACAGGTGGTCCTGTTACATGATGGGAAGAACTGGGGTGTATGTCACCAACAACCAGCCAATCACAGAGCTGCAGCCAAGGCTGATGGGTAGTGTAGTGTTCAGAGACTCTTTTCTTTGGTCCTCAGTTGGTTTCCATGGCAAAAGATGTTTGACAGATGATTTTGATCGCATTGATGACATCACAGTGGGAGTAGTGATCGGTGTAAAAACATATCAGCTGCGTATCGACGAGGAAGAGACGTCACGTCATGTTTTAGTTTTGTTATTTTATTGTTTTTATTTACAGGGCTTTGTGGTTGGTGGGTTTGTTCTGGAGGAGCGGTGTGTGATGTCACTTCCTGTTAGGATGAGTTGTTTTTTATGAGTTTGTCCAGAGTCAAGCAGCGAACAGAAACATCTCCTTCATTTATTTATTTATTTATTAGTTTATCTGAATCTGATTTTCTTTCTTTTTTTTTCTTTGTTTTTTTTGGGTATAAACAGACGAACGTGTCGGCAGCATGTCGCCGCCATCGTGATTGCCGCTGTGTTAATATGTGAATTCTTGTATAAACCGTACATGTATGATATTGTATATGAACTACAAAACCAATAAAAACTTTAAAAGCACTTCCTGCTTGTGTTCGCTCTATTAATGATGTTACACTCTGATTTCTGATGACGTGTTTCATCAGGACACCATGTGACAGCTGTGTTCATGGAGTCAGTGTTCAGACTGTTTATCTACAGTCCAGATCAGACTGGAGATTAAATGACAAGTAAAAAAAGGAAGCTGCTGTCAGAGCTGCGTGTTGACAGGAAGTGACCACCAAGAGACGGCGTATCATCTCTAGTCAATCAATCAATCAATCAATTTTATTTATAAAGCCCAATATCACAAATCACAATTTGCCTCACAGGGCTTTACAGCATACGACATCCCTCTGTCCTTAAGACCCTCACAGCTGATCAGGAAAAACTCCCCAAAAAAAACCCTTTAATGGGGAAAAAAAACAGTAGAAACCTCAGGAAGAGCAACTGAGGAGGGATCCCTCTTCCAGGACGGACAGACGTGCAATAGATGTCGTACAGAACAGATCAGCATAATAAATTAACAGTAATCTATATGACACAATGAGAGAGAGAGAGAGAGAGAGAGATGCAGGTAATGACAGTTGCTTACAACAATGTTAATGAAAGTAATAATATTATAGTTCTGGTTACTGTGGTACAATATGTTGAAAGTATGTATTAATATCTGACAGTATACATGTGTGACAATAGTCATGTGTATAATAACAGTAGAAGTATGACTAATGACTAATGATGGCAGCAGGAGGCATCTGGCAGGACCACGGCAGCAGCACAACCACACACGTCACGCTGTCCAGGCACCGCTGTGATATGAGTTAATCTGAGAGACAGTGGAGCACAAAGGCTCCGGAGAAGAAGCCGAGTTAGTGACATCCAGAATGGCCGAGTTAGCAAGATGCAGTAATAGAATACGAGAGAGAGAGAGAAGGAGAGAAGGTGCCCGGTGTATTATAGGGGGGTCCTCCGGCAGACTAGGCCTAAGTCAGCCTAACTAGGGGCTGGTACAGGGCAAGCCTGAGCCAGCCCTAACTATAAGCTTTATCAAAGAGGAAAGTCTTAAGTCTAGTCTTAAATGTGGAGACGGTGTCTGCCTCCCGGACCGTAACAGGAAGATGATTCCACAGGAGAGGAGCCTGATAGCTGAAGGCTCTGGCTCCTGATCTGCTTTTGGAGACTTAAGGGACCACGAGTAACCCTGCGTTCTCAGAGCGCAGTGTTCTGGTGGGATAATATGGCACTATGAGCTCTCTTAAGATATGACGGAGCTTGACCATTTAGAGCTTTATAAGTTAACAGTAGGATTTTAAATTCAATTCTGGATTATACAGGGAGCCAGTGCAGAGAAGCTAAAACAGGAGAAATATGATCTCGTTTCTTAGTTCCTGTTAGTACACGTGCTGCTGCATTCTGAATTAGCTGGAGAGTTTTTAAGGACTTACTAGAGCTACCTGATAATAGAGAGTTACAGTAATCCAGCCTTGAGGTAACAAATGTGTGGACCAATCTTTCTGCATCTTTTCGGGTCAGGATAGGCCTAATTTTCACAATATTACGCAGATGAAAAAATGCAGTCTGTGAGGTTTGTTTTAAATGAGAATTAAAAGACAAATATTACTCCGAGGTTTCTTACGGTAGTGCTAGAGGCCAGAGCAATGCCATCAAGAGAAACTATGTCATCAGATAAAGAGTCTCTGAGTTGTTTGGGGCCAAGAACAATAACTTCAGTTTTGTCTGAATTTAACATCAGGAAATTGGTGCTCATCCAGTTTTTATGTCTTTAAGGCAGTTATGGAGTTTAGTTAATTGATTACTTTCTTCTGGCTTCATCGATAAATACAACTGTGTATCATCCGCATAACAATGGAAATTTATAGAGTGATTTCTAATGATGTTACCTAAAGGAAGCATATATAGAGTAAATAGGATTGGTCCGAGCACAGAACCTCAACGACTCTCTGTGCTTCTGATCTGTAATGTTGACAGGAAGTGACCGCCGTGAGATGGCGTATCATCTCCAGTCAACGACTCTGTGCTTCTGATCTGTAACGTCGACGGGAAGTGACCACCATGAGACGGTGATGAAACAAAACCACCATCATGATCATGATTCATAATCAACATGCCACTATAATATAAACTAGAAAATTTTGCAAGAAAGTTTGAGGGGTGCCTGCTACTGCCACAGAGTAGGAGGAAGTACATACAGCGGGTACTACAGGTACTGTATATTTCAGGTGTAACATACTGTAGGTAATGCATAATGAAGTACATGTTCTTTACTCTCTCCAGCTCCTCCTGGAGGACCCCAAGGCTTTCCCAGACCAGATGAGATCTATAATCCCTCCAGTGTGTTCTGGGTCTGCCCCGGGGCCTCCTACCAGCTGGACCAGGAGGATCCTGATCAGATGTTGAACCACCTCAACATGAAGGAGCAGCAGCTCTACTCCGAGCTCCCTCCAGATGTCTGACTCCTCCCCCTATCTCTAAGGCTGAGCCCAGACACCCTACAGAGGAAACTCATTTCAGACGCTTGTATCTGTGACCTCATTCTTTCAGTCACTACCCAGAGCTCATGACCATAGGTGAGGGTTGGGATGGAGATGGACCAGGAAATGGAAAACTTTGCCTTTTGGCTCAGCTCCCTCTTGAACACGACAGTTCAGCACAGCGCCATCATCACTGCAGACGCTGCACCAAACTGTCGATCCATCTCATGCACCATTCTACCCTCACTGTGAACAAGACCACGAGATACTTGAACTCCTTCTGTTAGTTCAGAAACTTTTTCCCAATTCACCACAGTGACCTCAGACTGATCATCATCTCAAACTTGTTGTGATGTGATTGGCTGGTATGTTTCCATGGTAACAGCCTTCACTGCCCCAACAGCGCCGTGTCTGTCACAGGAAGTTTCTGGTCTTCTGTTTGCTGAGTGGACGCATGATGACTTCCTGTGTGTGAGGATCACTTGCAGCGAGGGGGGATAGGTGAGCTGCTGAGGTGTTGCACTCTGTGAGGAGGAAGCTGCTGCTGCTTAACATCAAACCAATTATCGTTAAGTCGGCGGATTAAAGGAGCAGCTGATCTGCTGTAATGAGATCAGAGCCGATCACAGGGTCAGGATGACGAGCTGCTGCCCGCTCACACTCACACTTTCTCTCTGCAGGAAACCAAGAGACCACCACACGTCTGACGGCTGGATGTGAATATTAGGTTTGATCTGCGCCCCCAGCACTATGGACTGTCCTGACTTGCAGCTTGGCATTATGGGTCTGAAAGCAGGCGTTCTGAGTGAGTCTTTCTGTGACGGATTAAAACTCTGAAACTCTGACGGGTTCTTGAGTCACTCTTCAAACAAACTCTTTTCCTGTTGGTACCTGACGTTTGGTGATTTTGACTGCGGCCATACTGAGACGGTAAGATGCCGTTCATGCCAGTGAAGTTCAACCTGCAAAAGCGGGTGAAGCTGGCTCAGGGTCTGTGGATGATCTACTGGCTCTCTGTCATTGTGGGCATCCTCATCTTCAGCCTGGGCATCTTTTTCAAGATCGAGCTGCGGAAGAGAAGCGAGATGATGGACAACAACGAGAGCCACTTAGTGCCGAACCTGCTGATCCTGGTGGGCCTGCTGGCCTGCGGGGTCAACGCCTTCGGAGGAAAGGTGTGCCACGACTCTCTGGACCCCATCAAGTTTGCCAAGTGGAAGCCGATGCTGAAGTCGTACCTGCTGCTGTGCTGTGGCTTCAACGCGCTGCTGCTGCTGACGGCGCTGTTCTGCTTCCTCATGCAGTTCGCCGTGTACCTGACGCTGGCCGAGGGTCTCAAGAACAGCATCAAGTTCTACAAGGACACTGACACGCCGGGACGTTGCTTCATGAAGAGGACACTGGATATGACGCAGATCGAGTTTCGCTGCTGTGGAAACAACAACTTCAGGGACTGGTTCGAGGTTCAGTGGATCAGCAATCGCTACCTGGACATGAGCAACGATCAGGTCAAAGAGTGAGTACACTGACCGAATAACGCACCCACTGTTTAACGCACCCACCCAACAACACATCGATCGGTCCCAGCTCTGACAGTCTGATCATCAGTTCGTCGACTGATGTTTTATCGACCGAACAATTAATTAAACGACCAAAGAATAATCAAAGAGTTTGTTGCAGCTGTGAAACAGACGTCCGTCTGCGGGTCTCACGTCTTTGTCTCCTCACTCTGATTTATGAAAATTGTCCTGTTACTGATTGTTTCCCTCAGGGTCTCATCAAGCTGACCTCTGATCAGGGCGTTTTATTTCTCACTTCCTCTGAAGTTCATTTTCTCTGAACTCAGGTTCGACTTTGAGCTTCCTGTGGACGCTGCCTGGTTCAGGTGTCCGACCTGTGGTGAGCTGAGCGGGCTGACAGGGAGCGCTGGGTATCAGGGTCAGTGGAGGATAAATGAGGGAATTAAGGAGGTAAAAGTTCCCGTGCAGGAGGTCGATGTACCTGCCTGTTCGCTTTAAGTCTATAATCTGTCAGGATCTGATTTCCAGCTCGCTGCCGCTGACATGACAAGGTTAGACCACACCTGTCTGCTCAGGAAGCGCTCGATTCGCTTGCCACGACAGCTGCTGAGAAACAACCAACAATTTTCTGACAGGGAGTGATCAGTAAGACAGATGTATGTGTGCAGGTGTGTAGTTGTAGATGTGTGTTTGTATGTTTGTGTGTTAACAGATGTCACTGTCTCTGATTATTTATCATCATCCAATTTTACCCATCAGCAATCAGGCCTAAGGGAAGGTGATGGTGTCAGTGACAGTGCAAGGAGTCTTGTGCCAGATCTGTTGAAGTCAAACTATGACCTGTTATATTTTCATCAAAACACTATGACGTGACGTTGACTGATGTTTTTTATCCAAATGTTTGTTTTTCTTGTTTTTGTTTTTTTAGATTTCAGAAGTTTATCGTCACGTTCAGTAAAAACTCAGCGGTTTTATATCGTACAATGAAAATGTTAATTTCTCTCTTCACACAAACAATCACATTAAAATTAAGGTTCAGTTTTAAGAAAAATAAATGAATGAATGATTATTGAGTGTTTGATGCTGATGTTCAGCAGTCTGATGGTGAAGCTGTCGGTCAGGTGTGTTAGGTGGTGGTGATGGTTGTGATGGTGGTGATGATGATGGTGATGACGATGGTGATGGTGGTGATGATGATGGTGGTGATAATGGTGGTGGTTGGGCTGTCGGTCTGTGTCATTGTCCCTTATGTCGCCGTCCTGTACCGTTGGTCTGACGGCAGCAGAGACTGTGGTCGGGGGTGTGTTCTGTCCTCCATGATGTCATGGACCATCCTGACATCCTCATTGTTATAAAGGTCCTGAACAGATCAATCAATCAATCAATCAATTTTATTTATAAAGCCCAATATCACAAATCACAATTTGCCTCACAGGGCTTTACAGCATACGACATCCCTCTGTCCTTAAGACCCTCACAGCTGATCAGGAAAAACTCCCCAAAAAACCCTTTAACGGGGAAAAAAAAACAGTAGAAACCTCAGGAAGAGCAACTGAGGAGGGATCCCTCTTCCAGGACGGACAGACGTGCAATAGATGTCATACAGAACAGATCAGCATAATAAATTAACAGTAATCTGTATGACACAATGAGACACAGAGAGAAGGAGAGAAGGTGCCCGGTGTATTATAGGGGGGTCCTCCGGCAGACTAGGCCTAAGTCAGCCTAACTAGGGGCTGGTACAGGGCAAGCCTGAGCCAGCCCTAACTATAAGCTTTATCAAAGAGGAAAGTCTTAAGTCTAGTCTTAAATGTGGAGACGGTGTCTGCCTCCCGGACCGTAACAGGAAGATGATTCCACAGGAGAGGAGCCTGATAGCTGAAGGCTCTGGCTCCTGATCTACTTTTGGAGACTTTAGGGACCACGAGTAACCCTGTGTTCTCAGAGCGCAGTGTTCTGGTGGGATAATATGGCACTATGAGCTCTCTAAGATATGACGGAGCTTGACCATTTAGAGCTTTATAAGTTAACAGTAGGATTTTAAATTCAATTCTGGATTTTACAGGGAGCCAGTGCAGAGAAGCTAAAACAGGAGAAATATGATCTTGTTTCTTAGTTCCTGTTAGTACACGTGCTGCTGCATTCTGAATTAGCTGGAGAGTTTTTAAGGACTTACTAGAGCTACCTGATAATAGAGAGTTACAGTAATCCAGCCTTGAGGTAACAAAAGCGTGGACCAATTTTTCTGCATCTTTTCGGGTCAGGATAGGCCTAATTTTCACAATATTACACAGATGAAAAAATGCAGTCCGTGAGGTTTGTTTTAAATGAGAATTAAAAGACAAATCTTGATCAAATATTACACCGAGGTTTCTTACGGTAGTGCTAGAGGCCAGAGCAATGCCATCTAGAGAAACTATGTCATCAGATAAAGAGTCTCTGAGTTGTTTGGGGCCAAGAACAATAACTTCAGTTTTGTCTGAATTTAACATCAGGAAATTGGTGCTCATCCAAGTTTTTATGTCTTTAAGGCAATTATGAAGTTTAGTTAATTGATTACTTTCTTGATGGGATGCTGCTCCTAAGATGAGCTGTACAGATTTTATCAGACCCTGGAGGGACATTCTGTCCTGATCGGGAGGACTTCCTCTGCTGACTGTATTTGAACTGGTGACGACACTCTGCTGTGTGTCTGTAACAGCTGCTGAGGATCTCAGCTGGCATTCATCAGTTGCTGCAGAGTTTTCCTGAGGATCTGAGACCAGGTGAAACTCTCAGCAATGTGCCGTGGTGTGTGCGGCCCATTCCTCCTCTGAGGCTTGGTAATCACCTCGTTAGTGGTTAAATCTTGTCTTTATTATCAGGGTTATTTTTTAAGATGAAACGTTTTACACAAACTTCATTAAAAACACATTTCAAGTTTCAGTTATAGAAATAAAACCAACAGTAATCCTTCTGTGTCTTCAAGGATCAGTCTGACTGATAGTAAATAATAATGATTATAATAACAATGATAATAATGATAATAATAATAACTGTGTGATATTTTCTGGGACGTTATCATACCATGAAAATCTCATACTGTTGTAACCCTGGACAGCACATGGTTCAGGTCCTGAGGGCAGTGACTGTTGGGAGCTGTCATTAGTTTTCTTCAGAATCACTAAATTCTAGTTTTGTGGCTTCTCATCTGAAAACTGGAGCTAAGCTAATGCTGGTTTCTGTCAGTAACAGTTAACTCTCAGGTTGTGGTCTTAAAGCTTAAATGAAGCTTCTCTGTAAATAAGAAACATCATGTGTAAAATAAAAACCTGTCAGTCTGACACAGTCCGATGAATTAAAATCTGTAATATTATCTCTGGACTTAAAATATACAAACTGTCTGAGGAAACAAACATTAACCAGAGCACAAATATTAGGAAGGTAACAGTCCAATTCTGCCAGGTGATGTCATCCTGCTCCTGACTCACAGAGACAACGTCTGTTTACAGACCATTAACAATGAAAACATCAGTCAACATCAGTAACGTGTGTTTTTACTCTGGAGGAAGGATTGTTCAGTCAGGTGAAAACGGACACAGTTGTCCTGTTGCTGTCTAACATTGTTCTGACAAAGTGTCCTGATCTTCTTCCTGGTCTCCAGAGGATGAAACCACAGGATCTGTCCTTCCATCCTTAGGGCAAACTCTACATGTGTTTCTGTGCTAACAGTGCAGACTCTGAGAGATTCTCGTCTCATACGCTGATGATACTGTTGTTTATCATTCTCCTTCATCAGAGGAACAAACCTTTGACCTCCTGAAGTCACCATCATGTTTCGTCCTGTTTAACTAAAGTCAATGACACAGATTTACAAACTTGATGGTGGTCATGGTAATGATGATGATTAGACTGAAATAAACTGAGACTGACTTTGAACAAGTGAACTGTTTTCTCCTGATGGTGGCGCCAAAGTAAAGGTCAAGAGGTCACCAAAATTAGTAAAAGCTTATGAAAACCTTGAAACAGAGCCTCTGTCTGACTCACTGTTCACATTTCTAATCAAACTATTGCAAAGAGACTCAACATGACCTCAAAGTGTCTCTTCCTGCTCATTTTGCAGTTGATTAACGTCCAAAAAACAAATGTGAGGAAGAACTTCAAACAGAGGCTCTGTTCCAGGGTTCAGGTGGATTCAGCAGGGTTCAGGGGATTCAGGGTGTCCTGGTAGACCCACTCAGTGATCCATCCCTACACCCATGACTGTGCCGTCCAGCTGGGCAGTGTGTCTGACCTCTGACCTCTGACCCCTGACCTCTCTGTACTTAAGATTAACTGACTGTCTCTGTCCTGCAGTCGTGTCCTCAGTAATGTGGAGGGGAAGTACCTGATGGACAGTGTCCCGTTCAGCTGCTGTAACCCTGGCTCCCCTCGGCCCTGCATCCAGCACCACCTGACCAATAACTCCGCCCACTATGACTACGACCATCGCATCGAGGAGCTCAACATCTGGACCCAAGGCTGCCGCGAGGCCCTCTTCGCCTACTTCAGCAGCATGATGACCAGCATCGGCGTGCTCATCATCACCACCATCTTCCTGGAGGTAAGGCTCCGCCCTCAACCCACTAAAGCCAATCAGCATCCAGCCTGGGCCACGCTGTGGCTTAAAGGAACAGTTCAACATTTGGTGAAATCATCTTCAGATAAGACTCTCATGTCTGTATGCTGAATATGGAGCAGCAGCTGGTTAGCTTAGCACAAAGACTGGAAACAAATTGATGTAATCGTAAATGCTATATTGTAGGCAACTGGACTTGGATGTGTTTCTTGAAGACGTTTCGCCTCTCATCCAAGAAGCTTCTAAATGACTGGTTACTGGGCTATGACCCTTACGACTCTGCAAGGGTTCCCACTCACACAGGGTTTATAGCCTGCAACTTCGTACCAGTCATTTAGAATTGAAGAAGCTTCTTGGATGCAAGGCGAAACGTCTTCAAGAAACACAAGCTAGTCCAGATGCTTACGATATAGCACTTACGATTACTGTAAACAAATGAAAACAGCCTGGCTCTACGTCCTCTAAAGCTGGTAGACACGATCTGTCTGGTTTGTTTTATCTGAAGTATAAAAACAACAGTTTGAAGTTTTACAGGAAGTCTTTAGACTGGAACCAGTCATGTCGAGTAGTCAGTCTGAACATTGAAGCCTTAGCAGGAAACAGAAGAAGAAATGTTCACCACGTTGAACTGTTCCTTCAACAGGAAGGCCTTCAATTAACCAATCAGTGAGATGAGAGCCTGATGAAAGCTGATAGGACTTGGTTTAACATCTACAAAGAGACACTAATAACTACAAAGACACATTAAACTACAAACAGCCGCTAAACGACTACCAGAATGCTCGAACGAACAAAGACACGATTAACAACTACAAAGAGACATTAAACAACCACTAAGACGTGCTAAAAAACTACAAAGATATGCAAATCTTCAAACAAACCCAAAACAACTACAAAGATACACAACACAACAACAGAGATACATTAAACAACTACAAAGATACATTAAACTACAAACAGATGCTAAACGACTATCAGTATGCTCGAAAATACAAAGACAAGCTTAACAACAACAAAGATGCGCTAAGCAACTACAAAGATATGCTAAAAAAAACTGCAAATGTAGGCAAATCTTTAAACGGATGCTAAACAACTACAGATGCAACTACAACAAGATGCAAGGCAACTACAAAGAGGCCTTAAACAACTACAAAGATTCACTAAACAACAACAAAGACACATTAAACTACAAACAGACGCTAGGGGGCGGCTGTGGCTCAGAGGTAGAATGGGTCGTCCACCAATCGAAAGATCAGCGGTTTGATCCCGGGCTCCTCCAGGCTGCATGTTGAAGTATCCTTGAGCAAGATACTGAACCCCAAATTGCTCCCGATGGCTGTTCCATTGGTGTGTGAGTGTGTTAAAACTGAGTAGCAGGTGGCACCTTGTATGGTAGCCTTGGCCACCAGTGTATGAATGTGTGTGTGAATGGGTGAACGTGACTCGTAGTGTAAAAAGCGCTTTGAGTGGTCACTAGATGACTAGAAAGGCGCTATACAAATGTAGGACCATTTAAACAACTACAAAGACATAACAATGTGCTAAACATCCACAAAGATAAGCTAAACAACAACAAAGATACATTAAACTACAAACAGGCGCTGAACAACTACAAAGATATGCTTGACAACCATAAGGACAGACAAAACAACTACAAAGATACACTAAACAACTATGAAGATATGCATAACTTCAAACAGATGCTAAACAACTACAAGAAGATGCTGGACAACTGCAGAGATATGCTAAACAACATCACGGATACAGTAAACTATTGTACTGTTTTTTATACACCTTTTTATACCCTTTATTCACACCTTGTGATCTGATATACTTTTAGGATTTTTCTTGTGTCAGTATGTGTGCTGTGTTCTTGTGATATTTTTTTTGTCATTATTGCCCCTGCTGCTGAGGACATTTTAAATTTCCCCCCTGGGGATTAAATAAAGTATATCTATCTATCTATCTATCTATCTATCTATCTATCTATCTATCTATCTATCTATCTATCTATCTATCTATCTATCTATCTATCTAAACTACAAACAGACACTAAACAACTACAAACAGGCACTAAAGACCAAAAAGAGGTAATTCAGCATTTAGAGGAACTTCAGCGCCACCAGTCAGTCTGAGCTCTAACATGATTGGTCAGTGATCTTTAATTAACCAGCCAATGAGAAGAGAGTCTGATGAGCGCTAATATGACTGTTGTTTTTTCTTCTTCTGCTCTGAGAGATTTTTATTCTTTGATGAACTCAAATTCACCAATGATCCCCAGGTGGTCTGAATGACCTGGCCCAGCATCGGCATGAACTCGGCATGCTGGAGGAGATAACTCAGGCCGCATCTGGCTGCCCAACTTGGCTGAATTGGTTATATGGGTCAAAACAAATAACCTGCCACCTCTGGGCCTTTATCAGAATCTTTGGTTTCTGTTTCTTGACCTCTGATGTCAAGGCCATGATAATGTTGTGAAAGTATCTGATTGGACAGGAGGCCCAGGGGGCGGGGCTGGTGAAGAGAGCAGCACTTTGAGTAAAAACAGCAGGAAGTGAAGAAAAGGTTTCTGTTTCTGTTTGTTGTGAGATAAAAGAAAAGTGAGGACTTTCTCCTGGAGGTGAACACAGGATAACTGCTCTTCTTAATCTGATAATCATAGCACACCTGCAGGAAATTAACCAAAGCCACCTTAAATGCTCCGGCTTAACTCTGTAATTGATTAGCCACTGATAAGCATTAGCGCTGAACGAGCAACGGCTTTATGACAAACAACAATGGTCTGATCACTGCTCACACCAGACACCATTTTTAAAAAGGCTGATTTTAAGATGTCTCATCAAACTGTGTCTGATCGTGCACTGAAATCTGTCTGGAACATTTAGTTTCATGTTCCTTGTGTCAGACAATGTTTTGTAATGAACACTGAAGCGTTCAGATGAAGCGTCGCACTGAGATTCAGTATCCATCAGATGTGGAATCATGAGAGGAAGAAGCAGAGGTGCTCAGGTGCCACAGTGGCAGCGTATTAAGCCGCTGAGTGGTGGTCAGGCTCACAGAGGATCAGGAACTATTCTGGGGGGGTTAATCTGCCTCCAGCAGCAGCAGGTTGCATTCTGGGAAGCTCAGGATGAGGGACAGTTACTGAGAGTGAAAAGCAATTGGTTATATGGGTCAAAACAACAAGTTTGACCTGAAGCGTCACGACAGGCGGATTTAAGAACAACATCCTGAACTCAATCACTCTGCTGCTCTCAGGTCAGGTTGATTCTCTGTGACCAATCAGAGGCCTTGTCACTGCCAGTAGATGGCACAAAAAGTGTCCACAATCGAGGACGACAGGTCTGAGTGAAGCAGGATGAAGTGTAACGTACAGCAAACCCAGAATATGATGTCCTCTAATGAGGACACAGGGTCTCAGTCGGTCAACGGTCGACTAGTCCTGTGTTCCTTTCTAATGTAAACATCTGTTAGCAAAAATCTGTGTGTAGAAAAAAAGTGTATAGTTTGTTCCTCAGACTGTAGGGACTGACATAAAGGGAACATGCCTGTAAAGGGGAAACTTGTGGGGACCTAAAGAACCCATTTTTGTTCAGATATCTGGAGGTCAGAGGTCAAAGGTCCTCTGTGTAAATGGCCCTGTGGTTTTTCCCCTTGCCAAAATGTAGCCTAACTTTGGTGCACAACACTTGATCTAGGCGTAGCCTTGAATCGAGGGAACTTGCAAGACAGTGGAGCACAATGGCTCTGGAGAAGAAGCCGAGTTAGTGACATGAAGCCGAGTCAGTGACATGAAGCACAGTTAGCAAATAAAGAAGAACAGACATTTCAGATTCTCAGAGAGAAAAGGAGAGAAGGGGCTCTGTGTATCATACGAGGTCCCCTGGCAGACAAGGTCTTTAACAGCCTGACAAGGGGTTGGTCTAAGGCAAGCCTGAGCCAGCCCTAAATATAAGAGCCAACCATAACCATAAGAGTCAGTCCTAACTATCAGAGATACTCCTTGCTATAAGAGACAGTCCTGATTATAAGAACCAGTCCTAACTATAAGAACCAGTCCTAACTCTAAGAGTCAGCCCTAACTATAAGAACCAGTCCTAACTATAAGAGTCAGCCCTAACTATAAGAGTCAGTCCTTACTATAAGAACCAGTCCTAACTATAAGGGTCAGCCCTAACTATAAGAATCAGTCCTAACTATAAGAGTCAGCCCTAACTATAAGAGTCAGTCCTTACTATAAGAACCAGTTCTAACTCAAAGAGTCAGCCCTAACTATAAGAACCAGTCCTAACTACAAGAACCAGTCCTAACTACAAGAACCAGTCCTAAATCTAAGAGTCAGTCCTTACTATAAGAACCAGTCCTAACTATAAGAACCAGTCCTTACTACAAGAACCAGTTCTAACTCAAAGAGTCAGCCCTAACTATAAGAGTCAGTCCTTACTATAAGAACCAGTCCTAACTATAAGAGTCAGCCCTAACTATAAGAGTTAGCCCTAACTATAAGAGTCAGCCCTAACTATGAGAACTAGTCCTTACTATAAGAACCAGTCCTAACTATAAGAACCAGTCCTAATTAAAAGAACCACTTCTACCTCAAAGAGTCAGCCCTAACTATAAGAGTCAGACCTTACTATAAGAACCAGTCCTAACTATAAGAGTCAGCCCTACCTATAAGAGTTAGCCCTAACTATAAGAGTCAGCCCTAACTATGAGAACTAGTCCTTACTATAAGAACCAGTCCTAACTATAAGAGTCAGTCCTTACTATAAGAACCAGTCCTAATTAAAAGAACCACTTCTACCTCAAAGAGTCAGCCCTAACTATAAGAGTCAGCCCTAACTATGAGAACTAGTCCTTACTATAAGAACCAGTCCTAACTATAAGAGTCAGTCCTTACTATAAGAACAAGTCCTAACTATAAGAGTCAGTCCTTACTATAAGAACCAGTCCTAACTATAAGAACCAGTCCTTACTATAAGAACCAGTCCTAACTATAAGAACCAGTCCTAACTATAAGAACCAGTCCTAATTAAAAGAACCACTTCTACCTCAAAGAGTCAGCCCTAACTATAAGAGTCAGACCTTACTATAAGAACCAGTCCTAACTATAAGAGTCAGCCCTACCTATAAGAGTTAGCCCTAACTATAAGAGTCAGCCCTAACTATGAGAACTAGTCCTTACTATAAGAACCAGTCCTAACTATAAGAGTCAGTCCTTACTATAAGAACCAGTCCTAACTATAAGAACCAGTCCTTACTATAAGAACCAGTCCTAACTATAAGAGTCAGCCCTAACTATAAGAGTCAGCCCTAACTATGAGAACTAGTCCTTACTATAAGAACCAGTCCTAACTATAAGAGTCAGCCCTAACTATAAGAGTCAGCCCTAACTATGAGAACTAGTCCTTACTATAAGAACCAGTCCTAACTATAAGAGTTAGTCCTTACTATAAGAACCAGTCCTAACTATGAGAAACAGTCCTAACTATAAGAACCACTCCTTACTATAAGAACCAGTCCTAATTAAAAGAACCACTTCTACCTCAAAGAGTCAGCCCTAACTATAAGAGTCAGACCTTACTATAAGAACCAGTCCTAACTATAAGAGTAAGCCCTAACTATAAGAACCAGTCCTAATTAAAAGAACCACTTCTACCTCAAATAGTCAGCCCTAACTATAAGAGTCAGACCTTACTATAAGAACCAGTCCTAACTATAAGAGTCAGCCCTACCTATAAGAGTTAGCCCTAACTATAAGAGTCAGCCCTAAATATGAGAACTAGTCCTTACTATAAGAACCAGTCCTAACTATAAGAGTCAGTCCTTACTATAAGAACCAGTCCTAACTATAAGAACCAGTCCTTACTATAAGAACCAGTCCTAACTATAAGAACCAGTCCTAATTAAAAGAACGACTTCTACCTCAAAGAGTCAGCCCTAACTATAAGAGTCAGACCTAACTCTAAGAGTCAGCCCTAACGAAAAGAGTCAGACCTAACTGTAAGAGTCAGTCCTAACTATAAGAGTCAGTCCTAACGAAAAGAGTCAGTCCTAACTATAAGAGTCAGACCTAACTGTAAGAGTCAGTCCTAACTATAAGAGTCAGTCCTAACGAAAAGAGTCAGCCCTAACGATAAGAGTCAGTCCTAACGATAAGAGTCAGTCCTAACTATAAGAGCCAGACCTAACTCTAAGAGTCAGTTATACTATGAGAGTCAGCCCTAACTATAAGAGTCAGACCTAACTGTAAGAGTCAGTCCCAACTATAAGAGTCAGTCCTAACTATAAGAGCCAGACCTAACTCTAAGAGTCAGCCATACAATGGAGTCAGCCCTAACTATAAGAGTCAGTCCTAACTATAAGAGCCAGACCTAACTCTAAGAGTCGGCCCTAACTATAAGAGTCAGACCTAACTGTAAGAGTCAGTCCTAACTATAGGAGTCAGTCCTAACTGTAAGAGTCAGTCCTAACTATAAGAGTCAGTCCTAACTCTAAGAGTCAGCCCTAACTATAAGAGTCAGACCTAACTATAAGAGTCAGTCCTAACTATAAGAGCCAGACCTAACTCTAAGAGTCAGCCCTAACTATAAGAGTCAGGCCTAACTGTAAGAGTCAGTCCTAACTATAGGAGTCAGTCCTAACTGTAAGAGTCAGTCCTAACTATAAGAGTCAGACCTAACTGTAAGAGTCAGTCCTAACTCTAAGAGTCAGCCCTAACTGTAAGAGTCAGTCCTAACGAAAAGAGTCAGCCCTAACGAAAAGAGTCAGTCCTAACTATAAGAGCCAGACCTAACTCTAAGAGTCAGCCATACTATGAGAGTCAGACCTAACTGTAAGTGTCAGACCTAACTGTAAGTGTCAGTCCTAACTATAAGAGTCAGCCCTAACGATAAGAGTCAGTCCTAACTATAAGAGTCTGTCCTAACTATAAGAGCCAGACCTAACTGTAAGAGTCAGTCCTAACTGTAAGAGTCAGTCCTAACTATAAGAGTAAGACCTAACTGTAAGAGTCAGTCCTAACTCTAAGAGTCAGTCCTAACGAAAAGAGTCAGCCCTAACGAAAAGAGTCAGTCCTAACTCTAAGAGCCAGACCTAACTGTAAGAGTCAGCCATACTATGAGTCAGCCCTAACTCTAAGAGTCAGACCTAACTGTAACAGTCAGCCATACTATGAGAGTCAGCCCTAACGAAAAGAGTCAGTCCTAACTATAAGAGCCAGACCTAACTCTAAGAGTCAGCCCTAACTATAAGAGTCAGGCCTAACTGTAAGAGTCAGTCCTAACTATAGGAGTCAGTCCTAACTGTAAGAGTCAGTCCTAACTATAAGAGCCAGACCTAACTGTAAGAGTCAGTCCTAACTGTAAGAGTCAGTCCTAACTCTAAGAGTCAGCCCTAACTGTAAGAGTCAGTCCTAACTATAAGAGTCAGTCCTAACGAAAAGAGTCAGCCCTAACGAAAAGAGTCAGTCCTAACTATAAGAACCACTCCTTACTATAAGAACCAGTCCTAATTAAAAGAACCACTTCTACCTCAAAGAGTCAGCCCTAACTATAAGAGTCAGACCTTACTATAAGAACCAGACCTAACTCTAAGAGTCGGCCCTAACTATAAGAGTCAGACCTAACTGTAAGAGTCAGTCCTAACTATAGGAGTCAGTCCTAACTGTAAGAGTCAGTCCTAACTATAAGAGTCAGTCCTAACTCTAAGAGTCAGCCCTAACTATAAGAGTCAGACCTAACTATAAGAGTCAGTCCTAACTATAAGAGCCAGACCTAACTCTAAGAGTCAGCCCTAACTATAAGAGTCAGGCCTAACTGTAAGAGTCAGTCCTAACTATAGGAGTCAGTCCTAACTGTAAGAGTCAGTCCTAACTATAAGAGTCAGACCTAACTGTAAGAGTCAGTCCTAACTCTAAGAGTCAGCCCTAACTGTAAGAGTCAGTCCTAACGAAAAGAGTCAGCCCTAACGAAAAGAGTCAGTCCTAACTATAAGAGCCAGACCTAACTCTAAGAGTCAGCCATACTATGAGAGTCAGACCTAACTGTAAGTGTCAGACCTAACTGTAAGTGTCAGTCCTAACTATAAGAGTCAGCCCTAACGATAAGAGTCAGTCCTAACTATAAGAGTCTGTCCTAACTATAAGAGCCAGACCTAACTGTAAGAGTCAGTCCTAACTGTAAGAGTCAGTCCTAACTATAAGAGTCAGACCTAACTGTAAGAGTCAGTCCTAACGAAAAGAGTCAGTCCTAACGAAAAGAGTCAGCCCTAACGAAAAGAGTCAGTCCTAACTCTAAGAGCCAGACCTAACTGTAAGAGTCAGCCATACTATGAGTCAGCCCTAACTCTAAGAGTCAGACCTAACTGTAACAGTCAGCCATACTATGAGAGTCAGCCCTAACGAAAAGAGTCAGTCCTAACTATAAGAGCCAGACCTAACTCTAAGAGTCAGCCCTAACTATAAGAGTCAGGCCTAACTGTAAGAGTCAGTCCTAACTATAGGAGTCAGTCCTAACTGTAAGAGTCAGTCCTAACTATAAGAGCCAGACCTAACTGTAAGAGTCAGTCCTAACTGTAAGAGTCAGTCCTAACTCTAAGAGTCAGCCCTAACTGTAAGAGTCAGTCCTAACGAAAAGAGTCAGCCCTAACGAAAAGAGTCAGTCCTAACTATAAGAACCACTCCTTACTATAAGAACCAGTCCTAATTAAAAGAACCACTTCTACCTCAAAGAGTCAGCCCTAACTATAAGAGTCAGACCTTACTATAAGAACCAGTCCTAACTATAAGAGTAAGCCCTAACTATAAGAACCAGTCCTAATTAAAAGAACCACTTCTACCTCAAAGAGTCAGCCCTAACTATAAGAGTCAGACCTTACTATAAGAACCAGTCCTAACTATAAGAGTCAGCCCTAACTATAAGAGTTAGCCCTAACTATAAGAGTCAGCCCTAAATATGAGAACTAGTCCTTACTATAAGAACCAGTCCTAACTATAAGAACCAGTCCTTACTATAAGAACCAGTCCTAACTATAAGAACCAGTCCTAATTAAAAGAACGACTTCTACCTCAAAGAGTCAGCCCTAACTATAAGAGTCAGACCTAACTCTAAGAGTCAGCCCTAACGAAAAGAGTCAGACCTAACTGTAAGAGTCAGTCCTAACTATAAGAGTCAGTCCTAACGAAAAGAGTCAGTCCTAACTATAAGAGTCAGACCTAACTGTAAGAGTCAGTCCTAACTATAAGAGTCAGTCCTAACTCTAAGAGTCAGCCCTAACTGTAAGAGTCAGTCCTAACTGTAAGAGTCAGTCCTAACGAAAAGAGTCAGCCCTAACGATAAGAGTCAGTCCTAACGATAAGAGTCAGTCCTAACTATAAGAGCCAGACCTAACTCTAAGAGTCAGTTATACTATGAGAGTCAGCCCTAACTATAAGAGTCAGACCTAACTGTAAGAGTCAGTCCCAACTATAAGAGTCAGTCCTAACTATAAGAGCCAGACCTAACTCTAAGAGTCAGCCATACAATGGAGTCAGCCCTAACTATAAGAGTCAGTCCTAACTATAAGAGCCAGACCTAACTCTAAGAGTCAGTCCTAACTATAAGAGCCAGACCTAACTCTAAGAGTCAGTCCTAACTATAAGAGTCAGTCCTAACTATAAGAGCCAGACCTAACTCTAAGAGTCAGCCATACATTGGAGTCAGCCCTAACTATAAGAGTCAGTCCTAACTATAAGAGCCAGACCTAACTCTAAGAGTCAGCCATACAATGGAGTCAGCCCTAACTATAAGAGTCAGTCCTAACTATAAGAGCCAGACCTAACTCTAAGAGTCAGTCCTAACTATAAGAGCCAGACCTAACTCTAAGAGTCAGCCATACAATGGAGTCAGCCCTAACTATAAGAGTCAGCCCTAACTATAAGAGTCAGGCCTAACTGTAAGAGTCAGTCCTAACTATAGGAGTCAGTCCTAACTGTAAGAGTCAGTCCTAACTATAAGAGTTAGCCCTAACTATAAGAGTCAGCCCTAAATATGAGAACTAGTCCTTACTATAAGAACCAGTCCTAACTATAAGAACCAGTCCTTACTATAAGAACCAGTCCTAACTATAAGAACCAGTCCTAATTAAAAGAACGACTTCTACCTCAAAGAGTCAGCCCTAACTATAAGAGTCAGACCTAACTCTAAGAGTCAGCCCTAACGAAAAGAGTCAGACCTAACTGTAAGAGTCAGTCCTAACTATAAGAGTCAGTCCTAACGAAAAGAGTCAGTCCTAACTATAAGAGTCAGACCTAACTGTAAGAGTCAGTCCTAACTATAAGAGTCAGTCCTAACTCTAAGAGTCAGCCCTAACTGTAAGAGTCAGTCCTAACTGTAAGAGTCAGTCCTAACGAAAAGAGTCAGCCCTAACGATAAGAGTCAGTCCTAACGATAAGAGTCAGTCCTAACTATAAGAGCCAGACCTAACTCTAAGAGTCAGTTATACTATGAGAGTCAGCCCTAACTATAAGAGTCAGACCTAACTGTAAGAGTCAGTCCCAACTATAAGAGTCAGTCCTAACTATAAGAGCCAGACCTAACTCTAAGAGTCAGCCATACAATGGAGTCAGCCCTAACTATAAGAGTCAGTCCTAACTATAAGAGCCAGACCTAACTCTAAGAGTCGGCCCTAACTATAAGAGTCAGACCTAACTGTAAGAGTCAGTCCTAACTATAGGAGTCAGTCCTAACTGTAAGAGTCAGTCCTAACTATAAGAGTCAGTCCTAACTCTAAGAGTCAGCCCTAACTATAAGAGTCAGACCTAACTATAAGAGTCAGTCCTAACTATAAGAGCCAGACCTAACTCTAAGAGTCAGCCCTAACTATAAGAGTCAGGCCTAACTGTAAGAGTCAGTCCTAACTATAGGAGTCAGTCCTAACTGTAAGAGTCAGTCCTAACTATAAGAGTCAGACCTAACTGTAAGAGTCAGTCCTAACTCTAAGAGTCAGACCTAACTGTAAGAGTCAGTCCTAACGAAAAGAGTCAGCCCTAACGAAAAGAGTCAGTCCTAACTATAAGAGCCAGACCTAACTCTAAGAGTCAGCCATACTATGAGAGTCAGACCTAACTGTAAGTGTCAGACCTAACTGTAAGTGTCAGTCCTAACTATAAGAGTCAGCCCTAACGATAAGAGTCAGTCCTAACTATAAGAGTCTGTCCTAACTATAAGAGCCAGACCTAACTGTAAGAGTCAGTCCTAACTGTAAGAGTCAGTCCTAACTATAAGAGTCAGACCTAACTGTAAGAGTCAGTCCTAACTCTAAGAGTCAGTCCTAACGAAAAGAGTCAGCCCTAACGAAAAGAGTCAGTCCTAACTCTAAGAGCCAGACCTAACTGTAAGAGTCAGCCATACTATGAGTCAGCCCTAACTCTAAGAGTCAGACCTAACTGTAACAGTCAGCCATACTATGAGAGTCAGCCCTAACGAAAAGAGTCAGTCCTAACTATAAGAGCCAGACCTAACTCTAAGAGTCAGCCCTAACTATAAGAGTCAGGCCTAACTGTAAGAGTCAGTCCTAACTATAGGAGTCAGTCCTAACTGTAAGAGTCAGTCCTAACTATAAGAGCCAGACCTAACTGTAAGAGTCAGTCCTAACTGTAAGAGTCAGTCCTAACTCTAAGAGTCAGCCCTAACTGTAAGAGTCAGTCCTAACTATAAGAGTCAGTCCTAACGAAAAGAGTCAGCCCTAACGAAAAGAGTCAGTCCTAACTATAAGAACCACTCCTTACTATAAGAACCAGTCCTAATTAAAAGAACCACTTCTACCTCAAAGAGTCAGCCCTAACTATAAGAGTCAGACCTTACTATAAGAACCAGTCCTAACTATAAGAGTAAGCCCTAACTATAAGAACCAGTCCTAATTAAAAGAACCACTTCTACCTCAAAGAGTCAGCCCTAACTATAAGAGTCAGACCTTACTATAAGAACCAGTCCTAACTATAAGAGTCAGCCCTAACTATAAGAGTTAGCCCTAACTATAAGAGTCAGCCCTAAATATGAGAACTAGTCCTTACTATAAGAACCAGTCCTAACTATAAGAACCAGTCCTTACTATAAGAACCAGTCCTAACTATAAGAACCAGTCCTAATTAAAAGAACGACTTCTACCTCAAAGAGTCAGCCCTAACTATAAGAGTCAGACCTAACTCTAAGAGTCAGCCCTAACGAAAAGAGTCAGACCTAACTGTAAGAGTCAGTCCTAACTATAAGAGTCAGTCCTAACGAAAAGAGTCAGTCCTAACTATAAGAGTCAGACCTAACTGTAAGAGTCAGTCCTAACTATAAGAGTCAGTCCTAACTCTAAGAGTCAGCCCTAACTGTAAGAGTCAGTCCTAACTGTAAGAGTCAGTCCTAACGAAAAGAGTCAGCCCTAACGATAAGAGTCAGTCCTAACGATAAGAGTCAGTCCTAACTATAAGAGCCAGACCTAACTCTAAGAGTCAGTTATACTATGAGAGTCAGCCCTAACTATAAGAGTCAGACCTAACTGTAAGAGTCAGTCCCAACTATAAGAGTCAGTCCTAACTATAAGAGCCAGACCTAACTCTAAGAGTCAGCCATACAATGGAGTCAGCCCTAACTATAAGAGTCAGTCCTAACTATAAGAGCCAGACCTAACTCTAAGAGTCAGTCCTAACTATAAGAGCCAGACCTAACTCTAAGAGTCAGTCCTAACTATAAGAGTCAGTCCTAACTATAAGAGCCAGACCTAACTCTAAGAGTCAGCCATACATTGGAGTCAGCCCTAACTATAAGAGTCAGTCCTAACTATAAGAGCCAGACCTAACTCTAAGAGTCAGCCATACAATGGAGTCAGCCCTAACTATAAGAGTCAGTCCTAACTATAAGAGCCAGACCTAACTCTAAGAGTCAGTCCTAACTATAAGAGCCAGACCTAACTCTAAGAGTCAGCCATACAATGGAGTCAGCCCTAACTATAAGAGTCAGCCCTAACTATAAGAGTCAGGCCTAACTGTAAGAGTCAGTCCTAACTATAGGAGTCAGTCCTAACTGTAAGAGTCAGTCCTAACTATAAGAGTTAGCCCTAACTATAAGAGTCAGCCCTAAATATGAGAACTAGTCCTTACTATAAGAACCAGTCCTAACTATAAGAACCAGTCCTTACTATAAGAACCAGTCCTAACTATAAGAACCAGTCCTAATTAAAAGAACGACTTCTACCTCAAAGAGTCAGCCCTAACTATAAGAGTCAGACCTAACTCTAAGAGTCAGCCCTAACGAAAAGAGTCAGACCTAACTGTAAGAGTCAGTCCTAACTATAAGAGTCAGTCCTAACGAAAAGAGTCAGTCCTAACTATAAGAGTCAGACCTAACTGTAAGAGTCAGTCCTAACTATAAGAGTCAGTCCTAACTCTAAGAGTCAGCCCTAACTGTAAGAGTCAGTCCTAACTGTAAGAGTCAGTCCTAACGAAAAGAGTCAGCCCTAACGATAAGAGTCAGTCCTAACGATAAGAGTCAGTCCTAACTATAAGAGCCAGACCTAACTCTAAGAGTCAGTTATACTATGAGAGTCAGCCCTAACTATAAGAGTCAGACCTAACTGTAAGAGTCAGTCCCAACTATAAGAGTCAGTCCTAACTATAAGAGCCAGACCTAACTCTAAGAGTCAGCCATACAATGGAGTCAGCCCTAACTATAAGAGTCAGTCCTAACTATAAGAGCCAGACCTAACTCTAAGAGTCGGCCCTAACTATAAGAGTCAGACCTAACTGTAAGAGTCAGTCCTAACTATAGGAGTCAGTCCTAACTGTAAGAGTCAGTCCTAACTATAAGAGTCAGTCCTAACTCTAAGAGTCAGCCCTAACTATAAGAGTCAGACCTAACTATAAGAGTCAGTCCTAACTATAAGAGCCAGACCTAACTCTAAGAGTCAGCCCTAACTATAAGAGTCAGGCCTAACTGTAAGAGTCAGTCCTAACTATAGGAGTCAGTCCTAACTGTAAGAGTCAGTCCTAACTATAAGAGTCAGACCTAACTGTAAGAGTCAGTCCTAACTCTAAGAGTCAGACCTAACTGTAAGAGTCAGTCCTAACGAAAAGAGTCAGCCCTAACGAAAAGAGTCAGTCCTAACTATAAGAGCCAGACCTAACTCTAAGAGTCAGCCATACTATGAGAGTCAGACCTAACTGTAAGTGTCAGACCTAACTGTAAGTGTCAGTCCTAACTATAAGAGTCAGCCCTAACGATAAGAGTCAGTCCTAACTATAAGAGTCTGTCCTAACTATAAGAGCCAGACCTAACTGTAAGAGTCAGTCCTAACTGTAAGAGTCAGTCCTAACTATAAGAGTCAGACCTAACTGTAAGAGTCAGTCCTAACTCTAAGAGTCAGTCCTAACGAAAAGAGTCAGCCCTAACGAAAAGAGTCAGTCCTAACTCTAAGAGCCAGACCTAACTGTAAGAGTCAGCCATACTATGAGTCAGCCCTAACTCTAAGAGTCAGACCTAACTGTAACAGTCAGCCATACTATGAGAGTCAGCCCTAACGAAAAGAGTCAGTCCTAACTATAAGAGCCAGACCTAACTCTAAGAGTCAGCCCTAACTATAAGAGTCAGGCCTAACTGTAAGAGTCAGTCCTAACTATAGGAGTCAGTCCTAACTGTAAGAGTCAGTCCTAACTATAAGAGCCAGACCTAACTGTAAGAGTCAGTCCTAACTGTAAGAGTCAGTCCTAACTCTAAGAGTCAGCCCTAACTGTAAGAGTCAGTCCTAACTGTAAGAGTCAGTCCTAACTCTAAGAGTCAGCCCTAACTGTAAGAGTCAGCCCTAACTGTAAGAGTCAGTCCTAACTGTAAGAGTCAGTCCTAATTCTAAGAGTCAGCCCTAACTGTAAGAGTCAGTCCTAACTATAAGAGTCAGTCCTAACGAAAAGAGTCAGCCCTAACGAAAAGAGTCAGTCCTAACTATAAGAGCCAGACCTAACTGTAAGAGTCAGTCCTAACTCTAAGAGTCAGTCCTAACTCTAAGAGTCAGCCCTAACTGTAAGAGTCAGTCCTAACTATAAGAGTCAGTCCTAACGAAAAGAGTCAGCCCTAATGAAAAGAGTCAGTCCTAACTATAAGGGCCAGACCTAACTCTAAGAGTCAGTCCTAACGAAAAGAGTCAGCCCTAACGAAAAGAGTCAGTCCTAACTATAAGAGCCAGACCTAACTCTAAGAGTCAGCCATACTATGAGAGTCAGACCTAACTGTAAGTGTCAGACCTAACTGTAAGTGTCAGTCCTAACTATAAGAGTCAGCCCTAACGATAAGAGTCAGTCCTAACTATAAGAGTCTGTCCTAACTATAAGAGCCAGACCTAACTGTAAGAGTCAGTCCTAACTGTAAGAGTCAGTCCTAACTATAAGAGTCAGACCTAACTGTAAGAGTCAGTCCTAACTCTAAGAGTCAGTCCTAACGAAAAGAGTCAGCCCTAACGAAAAGAGTCAGTCCTAACTCTAAGAGCCAGACCTAACTGTAAGAGTCAGCCATACTATGAGTCAGCCCTAACTCTAAGAGTCAGACCTAACTGTAACAGTCAGCCATACTATGAGAGTCAGCCCTAACGAAAAGAGTCAGTCCTAACTATAAGAGCCAGACCTAACTCTAAGAGTCAGCCCTAACTATAAGAGTCAGGCCTAACTGTAAGAGTCAGTCCTAACTATAGGAGTCAGTCCTAACTGTAAGAGTCAGTCCTAACTATAAGAGCCAGACCTAACTGTAAGAGTCAGTCCTAACTGTAAGAGTCAGTCCTAACTCTAAGAGTCAGCCCTAACTGTAAGAGTCAGTCCTAACTGTAAGAGTCAGTCCTAACTCTAAGAGTCAGCCCTAACTGTAAGAGTCAGCCCTAACTGTAAGAGTCAGTCCTAACTGTAAGAGTCAGTCCTAATTCTAAGAGTCAGCCCTAACTGTAAGAGTCAGTCCTAACTATAAGAGTCAGTCCTAACGAAAAGAGTCAGCCCTAACGAAAAGAGTCAGTCCTAACTATAAGAGCCAGACCTAACTGTAAGAGTCAGTCCTAACTCTAAGAGTCAGTCCTAACTCTAAGAGTCAGCCCTAACTGTAAGAGTCAGTCCTAACTATAAGAGTCAGTCCTAACGAAAAGAGTCAGCCCTAATGAAAAGAGTCAGTCCTAACTATAAGGGCCAGACCTAACTCTAAGAGTCAGTCCTAACGAAAAGAGTCAGCCCTAACGAAAAGAGTCAGTCCTAACTATAAGAGCCAGACCTAACTCTAAGAGTCAGCCATACTATGAGAGTCAGACCTAACTGTAAGTGTCAGACCTAACTGTAAGTGTCAGTCCTAACTATAAGAGTCAGCCCTAACGATAAGAGTCAGTCCTAACTATAAGAGTCTGTCCTAACTATAAGAGCCAGACCTAACTGTAAGAGTCAGTCCTAACTGTAAGAGTCAGTCCTAACTATAAGAGTCAGACCTAACTGTAAGAGTCAGTCCTAACTCTAAGAGTCAGTCCTAACGAAAAGAGTCAGCCCTAACGAAAAGAGTCAGTCCTAACTCTAAGAGCCAGACCTAACTGTAAGAGTCAGCCATACTATGAGTCAGCCCTAACTCTAAGAGTCAGACCTAACTGTAACAGTCAGCCATACTATGAGAGTCAGCCCTAACGAAAAGAGTCAGTCCTAACTATAAGAGCCAGACCTAACTCTAAGAGTCAGCCCTAACTATAAGAGTCAGGCCTAACTGTAAGAGTCAGTCCTAACTATAGGAGTCAGTCCTAACTGTAAGAGTCAGTCCTAACTATAAGAGCCAGACCTAACTGTAAGAGTCAGTCCTAACTGTAAGAGTCAGTCCTAACTCTAAGAGTCAGCCCTAACTGTAAGAGTCAGTCCTAACTGTAAGAGTCAGTCCTAACTCTAAGAGTCAGCCCTAACTGTAAGAGTCAGCCCTAACTGTAAGAGTCAGTCCTAACTGTAAGAGTCAGTCCTAATTCTAAGAGTCAGCCCTAACTGTAAGAGTCAGTCCTAACTATAAGAGTCAGTCCTAACGAAAAGAGTCAGCCCTAACGAAAAGAGTCAGTCCTAACTATAAGAGCCAGACCTAACTGTAAGAGTCAGTCCTAACTCTAAGAGTCAGTCCTAACTCTAAGAGTCAGCCCTAACTGTAAGAGTCAGTCCTAACTATAAGAGTCAGTCCTAACGAAAAGAGTCAGCCCTAATGAAAAGAGTCAGTCCTAACTATAAGGGCCAGACCTAACTCTAAGAGTCAGTCCTAACGAAAAGAGTCAGCCCTAACGAAAAGAGTCAGTCCTAACTATAAGAGCCAGACCCAACTCTAAGAGTCAGCCATACTATGAGAGTCAGCCCTAACTATAAGACTCAGACCTAACTGTAAGAGTCAGTCCTAACTGTAAGAGTCAGTCCTAACTGTAAGAGTCAGACCTAACTGTAAGAGTCAGTCCTAACTCTAAGAGTCAGTCCTAACTCTAAGAGTCAGCCCTAACTGTAAGAGTCAGTCCTAACTATAAGAGTCAGTCCTAACGAAAAGAGTCAGCCCTAACGAAAAGAGTCAGTCCTAACTATAAGAGCCAGACCTAACTGTAAGAGTCAGCCATACTATGAGTCAGCCCTAACGAAAAGAGTCAGTCCTAACTATAAGAGCCAGACCTAACTGAGTCAGCCATACTATGAGAGTCAGCCCTAACTATAAGAGTCAGACCTAACATTAAGAGTCAGTCCTTACTATAAGAACCATTCCTAACTATAAGAGTCAGCCCTAACTATAAGAATCAGTCCTAACTATAAGAGTCAGTCCTAACTATAAGAACCAGTCCTAACTCCAAGAGTCAGCCCTAACGAAAAGAGTCAGTCCTAACTATAAGAACCAGTCCTAACTCCAAGAGTCAGCCCTAACGAAAAGAGTCAGTCCTAACTATAAGAGCCAGACCTAACTGAGTCAGCCATACTATGAGAGTCAGCCCTAACTATAAGAGTCAGACCTAACATTAAGAGTCAGTCCTAACTATAAGAACCAGTCCTAACTCCAAGAGTCAGCCCTAACTATAAGAGTCAGTCCTAACTATAAGAGCCAGTCCTATTAAGTTTGTTAATTTTGTTTTGGAGTTCCGCAAGGTTCTGTGCTCGGACCAATCCTATTTACTCTATATATGTTTCCTTTAGGTAACATCATTAGAAATCACTCTATAAATTTCCATTGTTATGCGGATGATACTCAGTTGTATTTATCGATGAAGCCAGAAGAAAGTTATCAATTAACTAAACTCCATAACTGCCTTAAAGACATAAAAACTTGGATGAGTACCAATTTCCTGATGTTAAATTCAGACAAAACTGAAGTTATTGTTCTTGGCCCCAAACAACTCAGAGACTCTTTATCTGATGACATAGTTTCTCTAGATGGCATTGCTCTGGCCTCTACCACTACCATAAGAAAACTCAGAGTAACATTTGATCAAGATTTGTCTTTTAATTCTCATTTAAAACAAATCTCACGGACTGCATTTTTTTCATCTGCGTAATATTGTGAAAATTAGGCCTATCCTAACCCGAAAAGATGCAGAAAAATTGGTCCACGCTTTTGTTACGTCAAGGCTTGATTACTGTAACTCTTCAGGTAGCTCTAGTAAGTCCTTAAAAACTCTCCAGCTAATTCAGAATGCAGCAGCACGTGTACTAACAGGAACTAAGAAACAAGATCATATTTCTCCTGTTTTAGCTTCTCTGCACTGGCTCCCTGTAAAATCCAGAATTGAATTTAAAATCCTACTGTTAACTTATAAAGCTCTAAATGGTCAAGCTCCGTCATATCTTAGAGAGCTCATAGTGCCATATTATCCCACAGAGAGAGAGAGAGAGAGAGAGAGAGAGATGCAGGTAATGACAGTAGCTTACAACAACATTATTGAAAGTAATAATATTATACTTATAGTTCTGGCTACTGTGGTACAATATGCTGAAAGTATGTATTAATATCTGGCAGTATACATGTGTGACAATAGTCATATGTGTATAATAACAGTAGAAGTATGACTAATGACTCTGTCTCATTGTGTCATGCGGATTACTGTTTATTATGCTGATCTGTTCTGTACGACATCTATTGCACGTCTGTCCGTCCTGGAAGAGGGATCCCTCCTCAGTTGCTCTTCCTGAGGTTTCTACCATTTTTTTCCCCGTTAAAGGGTTTTTTGGGGGAGTTTTTCCTGATCAACTGTGAGGGTCTTAAGGACAGAGGGATGTCGTATGCTGTAAAGCCCTGTGAGGCAAATTGTGATTTGTGATATTGGGCTTTATAAATAAAATTGATAAAATTGATTGATTGATTGATTGATTGATTGATTGATTGATATTAGTAAGTGCCATTCCTAACTTTAAGAGCCAGACCTAACTCTAAGAATCAGCCTTACTATGAGAGTTAGCCCTAATTATAAGAGCCAGTCCTATTAGTAAGAGCCATTCATAACTTTAAGAGTCAGCCCTAACTGTAAGAGCCAGTCCTCACTATAAGAGACAGTCCTAACTATAAGATCCAGCGCTATTAGTAAGAGCCATTCCTAACTATAAGAGCCAGTCCTTACTATAAGAGTTAGCCCTATCTACAATAAGAGACAGTCCTAACTATAAGAGCCAGCCCTAACTGTAAGAGCAGAACTGTCTACAGACTGTACTAATGGTATGTTTCTGTGTGTGTGTGTCAGTCAGCGGACATGGCCGGGTTAAAGTACCTGACCACAGCTCTTGAGACAATGGAGGACCCAGAGAACCCGGAGTGTGAGAGTGAAGGCTGGCTGCTGGAGAAGGGAGTGAAGGAGACGTTCGGTGAGCTGCTCGCCAAGCTGAAGACAATGGGCAAGGCCAACCAGGTGGAGGAGGGCGCAGCGGAGCCCGCCACCTGAGAGCCCCGTCCACCACAAAGAACTGGGGTCCCCCCCTCCTCCCCCCACCCTCACCTCACCTCCGTCTGCCTCTTCCCCAGAAACCAGGGAGTGTGAGAGGAGAGGTTTCTAACTATCGTCTGTACATACGCCATTGTTACAACACCACACACACATACACACACACACACACACTGTGAATGTGGATATATTTTCCATGTGTAAATATGTTGAACAGAGTTTATTTTTAAACAGGAGGGACAGAAACCTGCTGCTGTAAATAAATCATCTGGGTCTGGGTTTGAAATTATAAACAAATATTACAATATTAAATTACAATATTAAATCCCCCCCCCCCCCCTCCTGTCAGACACCATCAGGTCTGAGAGATGTAGGAGCCTGACCGATACACAACAGCTCATCTCCATCCAATGTCTGAGATAGTTGCAGTTCCTCAATTTGTCCAGCAGAGGGCGCAGAACAAATCACATTTATAAAGACGTCAGTGAACACATCATTATCAGCTGGTCCTGATGTTTATATGTCAGACATCACGTATGGATCGGGCTCTGGTCGTCACCATCGCACTGCTGACACTGTCGGTTGACATGGAAACAGACGGCCAAAACATCCATTCGAAGTAGGGTCACTCAGTGCTGCCACCACAGGTTACAGAGTGTTACTGCAATAGTCCCACTGTGACCATATGCTTCTGTGTAAACAGGGTTTCTTCTGTATATACCTGTATCGAGAGATATGTACTTCTAAGTATGTACTTATGTATGTACCTCTGTATGCTTCTGTATACACCTTTGTATATACTTGTATATACAAAGGTGTATACAGCTGTACTGTACCTCTGTATGTACCTATATACAGAGGTACAGTACAGGTAAAGAAGTATATACCTGCATCCAGAGATATAAGCAGAGGCATATATCTATACAGAGGTACAGAAGTATATACCTTTGTTTATATTTCTGTATATATATAGATATATATCTCTGTATAAGTATCTATATTCCTCTTTGCATTTCAGGCATATACCTCTGTATATAACTCTATATACACATGTATATGCCTTTGTATATATACATAAATATAAAGGTATATATAATGTATTTACCTCTGTATGAACAGGTGTGAACACAAGTATGTACAGAGGTGTACACAGGTATATACAGTGGTATATATATATATAGAGGCAGGTATATACAGACGTATATATACAAGTATATATAACTTTAATATGACTTGTACGCAGCTTTCTAAGACTTGTTGAGTTTTTACGTGCGACACATCTTCTACCTTCACACATTGTGTTTTTTAAGGATGAATTGTGCTCTGTGAAAGATCACATCTTCAATAGCTAACCTTGCTTGGCTAACCTGAAGCAGGCGATGATTGGAGCCTGTCAGAAGGAACTCAGAGTGTGAATAATGGCCGTCTGGTTCTCTGTCAGAGTGACGCTGGGTCAGACTCAAACAGGAAGGTAACGTCAGGTCAGCCGTAGAGTTAAATTCAGTTCCAGTTACACGTTGTGATGTTTGTATGTTTCTGTTTCTTTCTCTGTGATCTGGAGAGTTGTGACATTTAAGGCAGTTGTTGTGGGTTGGGCGGAGCTTGTAGTCGCTCTGCTGTGTACGATAAAACCTATAAAGAGATTGTGACTGACGCCAAAGTGTCCGACTCGTCTTTCATCACCAACCAACTTGCCTTTCACATGTAGACACAACTTAATGCAGAGGTTATATACAGAGAGGTAGATATGGGTAGATACAGGTGCATACAGAGGGGTACATATGGGTAGATACAGTTGCATACAGAGGGGTACATATGGGTCGATACAGGTTCATAAAGAGGGGTACATATGGGTAGATACAGTTGCATACAGAGGGGTACATATGGGTAGATACAGTTGCATACAGAGGGGTACATATGGGTAGATACAGTTGCATACAGAGGGGTACATATGGGTAGATACAGTTGCATACAGAGGGGTACATATGGGTAGATACAGTTGCATACAGAGGGGTACATATGGGTAGATACAGTTGCATACAGAGGGGTACATATGGGTCGATACAGGTGCATACAGAGGGGTACATATGGGTAGATACAATTGCATACAGAGGGGTACATATGGGTCGATACAGGTGCATACAGAGGGGAACATATGGGTAGACACAGGTGCAGGGGTATATATGGGTCGATACAGTTGCATACAGAGGGGAACATATGGGTAGACACAGGTGCAGGGGTATATATGGGTCGATACAGGTGCATACAGAGGGGAACATATGGGTAGACCACAGGTGCAGGGGTATATATGGTCGATACAGTTGCATACAGAGGGGAACATATGGGTCGATACAGTTGCATACAGAGGGGAACATATGGGTAGATACAGGTGCAACAGGGTACATATGGGTAGATACAGTTGCATACAGAGGGGAACATATGGGTAGACAGGTGCATACAGAGGGAACATATGGGTAGATACAGGTGCAGGGGTATATATGGGTCGATACAGTTGCATACAGAGGGGTACATATGGGTAGATACAGGTAGACACAGGTGCATACAGAGGGGTACATATGGGCAGACACAGGTGCATACAGAGGGGGTACATATGGGTAGACACAGGTGCATACAGAGGGGTACATATGGGTAGGACACAGGTGCATACAGAGGGGAACATATGGGTAGATACAGGTGCAGGGGTATATATGGGTCGATACAGTTGCATACAGAGGGAACATATGGGTAGATACAGGTGCATACAGAGGGGTACATATGGGTAGATACAGGTGCATACAGAGGGGTACATATGGGTAGACACAGGTGCATACAGAGGGGTACATATGGGTAGACACAGGTGCATACAGAGGGGAACATATGGGTAGATACAGGTGCAGGGGTATATATGGGTCGATACAGTTGCATACAGAGGGGAACATATGGGTAGATACAGGTGCATACAGAGGGGTACATATGGGTAGATACAGGTGCATACAGAGGGGTACATATGGGTAGACACAGGTGCATACAGAGGGGTACATATGGGTAGATACAGGTGCATACAGAGGGGTACATATGGGTAGACACAGGTGCATACAGAGGGGTACATATGGGTAGACACAGGTGCATACAGAGGGGTAACATATGGGTAGATACAGGTGCATACAGAGGGGTACATATGGGTAGACACAGGTGCATACAGAGGGGTACATATGGGTCGATACAGGTGCAGGGGTATATATGGGTTGATACAGGTGCATACACAGAAGGGGTAACATATGGGTAGATACAGGTGCATACAGAGGGGTACATATGGGTAGACACAGGTGCATACAGAGGGGTACATATGGGTAGATACAGGTGCATACAGAGGGGTACATATGGGTAGACACAGGTGCATACAGAGGGGTACATATGGGTCGATACAGGTGCAGGGGTATATATGGGTTGATACAGGTGCATACAGAGGGGTACATATGGGTCGATACAGGTGCAGGGGGTATATATGGGTTGATACAGGTGCATACAGAGGGGAACATATGGGTAGACACAGGTGCATACAGAGGGGTACATATGGGTAGACACAGGTGCATACAGAGGGTACATATGGGTTGATACAGGTGCATACAGAGGGGAACATATGGGTAGACAGGTGCATACAGAGGGGTACATATGGGTAGATACAGTTGCATACAGAGGGGTACATATAGGTAGATACAGGTGCATACAGAGGGGGACATATGGGAATAGACACAGTGTGCATACAGAGGGGTACCATATGGGTAGATACAGGTGCATACAGAGGTGGGTACATATGGGTAGATACAGTTGCATACAGAGGGGAACATATGGGTAGACACCAGGTGCATACAGAGGGGGTACATATGGGTAGACACAGGTGCATACAGAGGGGTACATTATGGGTAGACACAGGTGCATACAGAGGGGTAAACATATGGGTAGATACAGGTTGCATACAGAGGGGTTCATATGGGGTAGATAAAGGTGCAGGGGTATATATGGGTAGATACAGGTGCATACAGAGGGGATACAGAGAGGTAGATATGGGTAGATACAGGTGCATACAGAGGGGTACATATGGGTAGATACAGTTGCATACAGAGGGGTACATATGGGTCGATACAGGTTCATAAAGAGGGGTACATATGGGTAGATACAGTTGCATACAGAGGGGTACATATGGGTAGATACAGTTGCATACAGAGGGGTACATATGGGTAGATACAGTTGCATACAGAGGGGTACATATGGGTCGATACAGGTGCATACAGAGGGGTACATATGGGTAGATACAATTGCATACAGAGGGGTACATATGGGTCGATACAGGTTCATAAAGAGGGGTACATATGGGTAGATACAGTTGCATACAGAGGGGTACATATGGGTAGATACAGTTGCATACAGAGGGGTACATATGGGTAGATACAGTTGCATACAGAGGGGTACATATGGGTAGATACAGTTGCATACAGAGGGGTACATATGGGTAGATACAGTTGCATACAGAGGGGTACATATGGGTCGATACAGGTGCATACAGAGGGGTACATATGGGTAGATACAATTGCATACAGAGGGGTATATATGGGTCGATACAGTTGCATACAGAGGGGAACATATGGGTAGACACAGGTGCAGGGGTATATATGGGTCGATACAGGTGCATACAGAGGGGAACATATGGGTAGACACAGGTGCAGGGGTATATATGGGTCGATACAGTTGCATACAGAGGGGAACATATGGGTCGATACAGTTGCATACAGAGGGGAACATATGGGTAGATACAGGTGCAAGGGTACATATGGGTAGATACAGTTGCATACAGAGGGGAACATATGGGTAGACAGGTGCATACAGAGGGGAACATATGGGTAGATACAGGTGCAGGGGTATATATGGGTCGATACAGTTGCATACAGAGGGGTACATATGGGTAGATACAGGTGCATACAGAGGGGTACATATGGGTCGATACAGGTGCATACAGAGGGGAACATATGGGTAGACACAGGTGCATACAGAGGGGTACATATGGGCAGACACAGGTGCATACAGAGGGGTACATATGGGTAGACACAGGTGCATACAGAGGGGTACATATGGGTAGACACAGGTGCATACAGAGGGGAACATATGGGTAGATACAGGTGCAGGGGTATATATGGGTCGATACAGTTGCATACAGAGGGGAACATATGGGTAGATACAGGTGCAGGGGTATATATGGGTCGATACAGTTGCATACAGAGGGGAACATATGGGTAGATACAGGTGCATACAGAGGGGTACATATGGGTAGATACAGGTGCATACAGAGGGGTACATATGGGTAGACACAGGTGCATACAGAGGGGTACATATGGGTAGATACAGGTGCATACAGAGGGGTACATATGGGTAGACACAGGTGCATACAGAGGGGTACATATGGGTAGACACAGGTGCATACAGAGGGGTACATATGGGTAGATACAGGTGCATACAGAGGGGTACATATGGGTAGACACAGGTGCATACAGAGGGGTACATATGGGTCGATACAGGTGCAGGGGTATATATGGGTTGATACAGGTGCATACAGAGGGGTACATATGGGTAGATACAGGTGCATACAGAGGGGTACATATGGGTAGACACAGGTGCATACAGAGGGGTACATATGGGTAGATACAGGTGCATACAGAGGGGTACATATGGGTAGACACAGGTGCATACAGAGGGGTACATATGGGTCGATACAGGTGCAGGGGTATATATGGGTTGATACAGGTGCATACAGAGGGGTACATATGGGTCGATACAGGTGCAGGGGTATATATGGGTTGATACAGGTGCATACAGAGGGGAACATATGGGTAGACACAGGTGCATACAGAGGGGTACATATGGGTAGACACAGGTGCATACAGAGGGGTACATATGGGTTGATACAGGTGCATACAGAGGGGAACATATGGGTAGACAGGTGCATACAGAGGGGTACATATGGGTAGATACAGTTGCATACAGAGGGGTACATATAGGTAGATACAGGTGCATACAGAGGGGAACATATGGATAGACACAGGTGCATACAGAGGGGTACATATGGGTAGATACAGGTGCATACAGAGGGGTACATATGGGTAGATACAGTTGCATACAGAGGGGAACATATGGGTAGACACAGGTGCATACAGAGGGGTACATATGGGTAGACACAGGTGCATACAGAGGGGTACATATGGGTAGACACAGGTGCATACAGAGGGGAACATATGGGTAGATACAGTTGCATACAGAGGGGTTCATATGGGTCGATAAAGGTGCAGGGGTATATATGGGTAGATACAGGTGCATACAGAGGGGTACATATGGGTAGATACAGGTGCATACAGAGGGGAACATATGGGTAGACAGGTGCATACAGAGGGGTACATATGGGTAGATACAGTTGCATACAGAGGGGAACATATGGGTAGACACAGGTGCATACAGAGGGGTACATATGGGTAGACACAGGTGCATACAGAGGGGTTCATATGGGTCGATAAAGGTGCAGGGGTATATATGGGTAGATACAGGTGCATACAGAGGGGTACATATGGGTCGATAAAGGTGCAGGGGTATATATGGGTAGATACAGGTGCATACAGAGGGGTTCATATGGGTAGATACAGGTGCATACAGAGGGGTACATATGGGTAGATACAGGTGCATACAGAGGGGAACATATGGGTAGACAGGTGCATACAGAGGGGTACATATGGGTAGATACAGTTGCACACAGAGGGGAACATATGGGTAGACACAGGTGCATACAGAGGGGTACATATGGGTAGACACAGGTGCATACAGAGGGGTTCATATGGGTCGATAAAGGTGCAGGGGTATATATGGGTAGATACAGGTGCATACAGAGGGGTACATATGGGTAGATACAGGTGCATACAGAGGGGTACATATGGGTAGATACAGGTGCATACAGAGGGGAACATATGGGTAGACAGGTGCATACAGAGAGGTACATATGGGTAGATACAGTTGCATACAGGGGATGGGGATAAAGGTGCAGGGGTATATATGGGTAGATACAGGTGCATACAGAGGGGTACATATGGGTCGATAAAGGTGCATACAGAGGGGTACATATGGGTAGATACAGTTGCATACAGAGGGGTTCATATGGGTCGATACAGGTGCAGGGGTATATATGGGTCGATACAGGTGCATACAGAGGGGAACATATGGGTAGATACAGGTGCATACAGAGGGGTACATATGGGTAGATACAGGTGCATACAGAGGGGAACATATGGGTAGACACAGGTGCATACAGAGGGGTACATATGGGTAGACACAGGTGCATACAGAGGGGTACATATGGGTAGACACAGGTGCATACAGAGGGGTACATATGGGTAGACACAGGTGCATACAGAGGGGTACATATGGGTAGACACAGGTGCATACAGAGGGGTACATATGGGTAGACACAGGTGCATACAGAGGGGAACATATGGGTAGATACAGGTGCATACAGAGGGGTACATATGGGTAGATACAGGTGCATACAGAGGGGTACATATGGGTAGATACAGGTGCATACAGAGGGGAACATATGGGTAGATACAGGTGCATACAGAGGGGTACATATGGGTAGATACAGGTGCATACAGAGGGGTACATATGGGTAGATACAGGTGCATACAGAGGGGTACATATGGGTCGATACAGGTGAGGGGTACATATGGGTAGATACAGGTGCATACAGAGGGGTACATATGGGTAGATACAGGTGCATACAGAGGGGTACATATGGGTAGATACAGGTGCATACAGAGGGGAACATATGGGTAGATACAGGTGCATACAGAGGGGTACATATGGGTAGACACAGGTGCATACAGAGGGGTACATATGGGTAGATACAGGTGCATACAGAGGGGTACATATGGGTAGATACAGGTGCATACAGAGGGGTACATATGGGTAGATACAGGTGCATACAGAGGGGTACATATGGGTAGATACAGGTGCATACAGAGGGGTACATATGGGTAGACACAGGTGCATACAGAGGGGTACATATGGGTAGACACAGGTGCATACAGAGGGGTACATATGGGTAGATACAGGTGCATACAGAGGGGTACATATGGGTAGATACAGGTGCATACAGAGGGGTACATATGGGTAGATACAGGTGCATACAGAGGGGTACATATGGGTAGATACAGGTGCATACAGAGGGGTACATATGGGTAGATACAGGTGCATACAGAGGGGTACATATGGGTAGATACAGGTGCATACAGAGGGGTACATATGGGTAGATACAGGTGCATACAGAGGGGTACATATGGGTAGATACAGGTGCATACAGAGGGGTACATATGGGTAGACACAGGTGCATACAGAGGGGTACATATGGGTAGATACAGGTGCATACAGAGGGGTACATATGGGTAGACACAGGTGCATACAGAGGGGTACATATGGGTAGATACAGGTGCATACAGAGGGGTACATATGGGTCGATACAGGTGCATACAGAGGGGTACATATGGGTAGATACAGGTGCATACAGAGGGGTACATATGGGTAGATACAGGTGCATACAGAGGGGTACATATGGGTAGATACAGGTGCATACAGAGGGGTACATATGGGTAGACACAGGTGCATACAGAGGGGTACATATGGGTAGACACAGGTGCATACAGAGGGGTACATATGGGTAGATACAGGTGCATACAGAGGGGTACATATGGGTAGATACAGGTGCATACAGAGGGGTACATATGGGTAGATACAGGTGCATACAGAGGGGTACATATGGGTAGATACAGGTGCATACAGAGGGGTACATATGGGTAGATACAGGTGCATACAGAGGGGTACATATGGGTAGATACAGGTGCATACAGAGGGGAACATATGGGTAGACACAGGTGCATACAGAGGGGTACATATGGGTAGATACAGGTGCATACAGAGGGGAACATATGGGTAGACACAGGTGCATACAGAGGGGTACATATGGGTAGACACAGGTGCATACAGAGGGGTTCATATGGGTCGATAAAGGTGCAGGGGTATATATGGGTAGATACAGGTGCATACAGAGGGGTACATATGGGTAGATACAGGTGCATACAGAGGGGTACATATGGGTAGATACAGGTGCATACAGAGGGGAACATATGGGTAGATACAGGTGCATACAGAGGGGTACATATGGGTAGATACAGGTGCATACAGAGGGGAACATATGGGTAGATACAGGTGCATACAGAGGGGTACATATGGGTAGATACAGGTGCATACAGAGGGGTACATATGGGTAGATACAGGTGCATACAGTATATATGGGGTACATATGGGTTCATATGGGTCGATAAAGGTGCAGGGGTATATATGGGTAGATACAGGTGCATACAGAGGGGCATACAGAGGGGTACATATGGGTAGATACAGGTGCATACAGAGGGGAACATATGGGTAGACAGGTGCATACAGAGGGGTACATATGGGTAGATACAGTTGCACACAGAGGGGAACATATGGGTAGACACAGGTGCATACAGAGGGGTACATATGGGTAGACACAGGTGCATACAGAGGGGTTCATATGGGTCGATAAAGGTGCAGGGGTATATATGGGTAGATACAGGTGCATACAGAGGGGTTCATATGGGTAGATACAGGTGCATACAGAGGGGTACATATGGGTAGATACAGGTGCATACAGAGGGGAACATATGGGTAGACAGGTGCATACAGAGAGGTACATATGGGTAGATACAGTTGCATACAGAGGGGTTCATATGGGTCGATAAAGGTGCAGGGGTATATATGGGTAGATACAGGTGCATACAGAGGGGTACATATGGGTCGATAAAGGTGCATACAGAGGGGTACATATGGGTAGATACAGTTGCATACAGAGGGGTTCATATGGGTCGATAAAGGTGCAGGGGTATATATGGGTCGATACAGGTGCATACAGAGGGGTTCATATGGGTAGATACAGGTGCATACAGAGGGGTACATATGGGTAGATACAGGTGCATACAGAGGGGAACATATGGGTAGACACAGGTGCATACAGAGGGGTACATATGGGTAGACACAGGTGCATACAGAGGGGTACATATGGGTAGACACAGGTGCATACAGAGGGGTACATATGGGTAGACACAGGTGCATACAGAGGGGTACATATGGGTAGACACAGGTGCATACAGAGGGGTACATATGGGTAGACACAGGTGCATACAGAGGGGAACATATGGATAGATACAGGTGCATACAGAGGGGAACATATGGGTAGATACAGGTGCATACAGAGGGGTACATATGGGTAGATACAGGTGCATACAGAGGGGTACATATGGGTAGATACAGGTGCATACAGAGGGGAACATATGGGTAGATACAGGTGCATACAGAGGGGTACATATGGGTAGATACAGGTGCATACAGAGGGGAACATATGGGTAGACAGGTGCATACAGAGGGGTTCATATGGGTAGATACAGGTGCATACAGAGGGGTACATATGGGTAGATACAGGTGCATACAGAGGGGTACATATGGGTAGATACAGGTGCATACAGAGGGGTACATATGGGTAGACACAGGTGCATACAGAGGGGTACATATGGGTAGATACAGGTGCATACAGAGGGGTACATATGGGTAGATACAGGTGCATACAGAGGGGTACATATGGGTAGATACAGGTGCATACAGAGGGGTACATATGGGTAGATACAGGTGCATACAGAGGGGTACATATGGGTAGATACAGGTGCATACAGAGGGGTACATATGGGTAGATACAGGTGCATACAGAGGGGAACATATGGGTAGACACAGGTGCATACAGAGGGGTACATATGGGTAGATACAGGTGCATACAGAGGGGAACATATGGGTAGACACAGGTGCATACAGAGGGGTACATATGGGTAGATACAGGTGCATACAGAGGGGTTCATATGGGTCGATAAAGGTGCAGGGGTATATATGGGTAGATACAGGTGCATACAGAGGGGTTCATATGGGTAGATACAGGTGCATACAGAGGGGAACATATGGGTAGACAGGTGCATACAGAGGGGTACATATGGGTAGATACAGGTGCATACAGAGGAGAACATATGGGTAGACAGGTGCATACAGAGGGGTACATATGGGTAGATACAGGTGCATACAGAGGGGTTCATATGGGTAGATACAGGTGCATACAGAGGGGTACATATGGGTAGATACAGGTGCATACAGAGGGGAACATATGGGTAGACAGGTGCATACAGAGGGGTACATATGGGTAGATACAGGTGCATACAGAGGAGAACATATGGGTAGACAGGTGCATACAGAGGGGTACATATGGGTCGATAAAGGTGCAGGGGTATATATGGGTAGATACAGGTGCATACAGAGGGGTTCATATGGGTCGATACAGGTGCATACAGAGGGGAACATATGGGTAGACACAGGTGCATACAGAGGGGTACATATGGGTAGATACAGGTGCATACAGAGGGGAACATATGGGTAGACACAGGTGCATACAGAGGGGTACATATGGGTAGATACAGGTGCATACAGAGGGGTACATATGGGTAGACACAGGTGCATACAGAGGGGAACATATGGGTAGACACAGGTGCATACAGAGGGGTTCATATGGGTCGATAAAGGTGCAGGGGTATATATGGGTAGATACAGGTGCATACAGAGGGGAACATATGAGTCAATACAGGTGTATACAGAGGGGTACATATGAGTAGATACAGGTGTATATAGGTGTGTACACAACAGTACATACAGATGTATACTAAGGGATATATACAGGTCTATACACAGGGGTATACACAAGGGTGTAAATGGGGTATATAGACACCTATAAATAAAGGTATATACAGTTGTATACATGTATATTTGTAGAGGTATTTACAGTGTTTTCACAGTATCTTACATTGTTCTACAGAATTTTGTGTCACAGTGTTCTGGTGTTTCTAAAGTGTTTCACAGTGTCTTACAGAGTTTGAAGTTTTGTACAGTGTAACAGGTTTGCAGTGTTTTCACTGTGAGTGTTTTTAAAAAGATTTTACAGTGTTTTACAGTGTTTCAGAATATCTTGTATTATTTACAGTGTTTTATAGTATTTTACAGTGTTCTACTTTATCTTGTAATACGTTTCAGTGGTGTTTTACAGTGTATGGTGTTTCCTCAGGGTTTTACAGTGACATCTTGGTGTTTTACAGTGTTTCATAGTATTTTACAATATCTTACAGTGTTTTACAGTGTTTCCAAAGTGTTTTACAGTATTTCGTAGTATATCACAGTGGTTTGTTACAGTGTAGTTTTTTTTACAGTGACATCTTGGTGTTTTACAGTGTTTCATAGTATTTTACAATATCTTACAGTGTTTTACAGTGTTTCCAAAGTGTTTTACAGTATTTCGTAGTATATCACAGTGGTTTGTTACAGTGTAGTTTTTTTTTACAGTGACATCTTGGTGTTTTACAGTGTTTCATAGTATTTTACAATATCTTACAGTGTTTTACAGTGTTTCCAAAGTGTTTTACAGTATTTCGTAGTATATCACAGTGGTTTGTTACAGTGTAGTTTTTTTTTACAGTGACATCTTGGTGTTTTACAGTGTCTTGCAGTGTCTTGTATTATGTACAGTGTTTTGTAGTACTTTGTAGCACTATGTTTTGCAGTGTTCCACAGTATTTTACAGTGTTCTACGTTATCTTGTAATATTTTTCATTGGTGTTTTACAGTGTTTTACAGTGCGTGGTGTCTGCTCAGGGTCTCACGGTGACATCTTGGTGTGTCACGGCGTGTGCAGGTGGTTGACAGCAGCTGAGCAGATAATCAGAGTTAATCAGCTCAAAGGAACAGATTAACTCTGCTGATGTCAGCTGAGGGCCAAGGACAGCAGCCATGACGCAATGACACACCCAGGGGGCCCCGTGGGGGGAGGAGCCAGGTCCTAGTCCTTTAAAGGACAAGTTTACTGCTTTCTAACTCTGAGGTCATCGACATGCTTTAGATCACACCAGAGATAAACCAGAATTAAACCAGAGTTACAGCAGCAGGTACATGTTGACATGGTTTAACTAGGTCCATGGTTTATCGGGAGCGTAGATTTAGTCTGACCCTTGCAGAGTGTTTCATGTGTCCACTGATCTTTAACGTGTTCTTACACACACGCACACACACACACACACACACACACACACGCACAGTGACAGGGTGAATCCCAGCAGTGTGGTGAACCTCTGAGTCACAGACATGTTAACAGGTTATTGATCAGGCTCATTCAGTATGAACCTTATCCAATCAGCAGCAGCTCGGTCTGTGTGATGATGTGGATGCTCTGTCGTCTCAGCAATGAAACATAATTCATCCCAGTTTGTGTCCATAGTCACAGTAAACAGTCACTCAGGAGGGTATAAGAAGTAATAGATTACCTGTCTGCTCAGAGTAATGTACTGATATATTTATATGATCTCATGTGAATAAAGTCTGTCACCAACCAACATTCATTTCCAACAATGAATCTCAAACACAACCAAGAAGAAGACACGGACGTCTCACTGCTGGAGGGATGTAACACGGTGAGAATGTATGACATGACATGACATGACATGACATGACATGACGTGACGTGACATGATGTTACATGACACCAACAGTTTGTTATGAAAAACTGAGCGAGTGAAAGTAATTTTCGAGAACCGAGAGTACTATAAAAGACATTATCTCATATGGTGTCAGATGGAGGACGTCACTGTGAACCTGATCTGACACTGTGTCACCAACACTATGTTACACACAGCTGCGCAGCGAAGGCATTAACGACATACATTAATGTGGTAACAGCTGACAGAAGTAAATAAAAACATTTCTTGGGAGTCCATGATTGTTACAGCTAGAACTTTTGTGGAACATTACTTAAACCTTTTATAGCATACTTGTTTAAGAGACAGAATCATTGGGCTCTGGAGCTCAATTTAAAAAGAGGAAAGGAAAAAAGTGTTTATGGAAATAAGCGGAAAAATTCTCGCTGAACACACAAGATATAAAAGTTAAATACAAATACTGAACCCTCAGTCATGAAACATAGTTCAATATGCCAATAAGATATTCTCGAAGAAAAAAGTCATTAAAGAATGTTGTTAAAAAAGTGATGAGATTAAAAAAGAACATACAACCTTTTCTAAGAGAAGTCACATGATATAACATGAAAGAACATAAAAAGTCAAAGAATATAATAAAATATTCATATAATAATATGTTGTAAAATAACGGATGGAAGACTATGCAATTAATAATGCTGTAAAAACATACTAGTGCATCATGTCATTGAAAATCATGAATAAATGTCATAGTATAGTATGTTGTCAAAAAAATCACGAAAAACATCACAGTATAACATGTCGTCCAAAATCATGAAAAAAGTCATAGTATAGCATGTCATCAAAAATCGTGAAAAACATCATTGTATAGCATGTCATTCAAAATAGGAAAAACATCATAGTATAGCATGTTGTCCAAACTATAGAAAAATGTTATAATATAGCATTTCAACAAAAATCATGAAAATCGCAACTGTATAGTATGTTGTGAAAAATCATGAAAAAAACAGTCATAGTGTAGCATGTCGTTAAAAATCTAGGAAAAAGCATCACCCAAAAGCTAGAAAACATGTCATAGTATAGCATGTCGTCCAAAATCATGAAAAAATGTCATAGTATAGCTTTTTGTCAAAAATCATGAAAAACATCATAGTATAGCATGTCGTCCAAAATATAAAAAAAGCATCATAGTATAGATTATCATCAAAAATCGTGAAAAACGTCATCGTATAGCATGTTGTCCAAAATCATGAAAAACATCATAGTATAGCATGTCGTCAAAATCTAGAAAAAAACGTAATATTATAGCATGTTGTCTCAAATCATGAAAAAATGTCATAGTATAGCAGGTTGTCAAAATCTAGAAAAAAAACGTAATGTTATAGCATGTTGTCCAAAATCATGAAAAAATGTCATAGTATAGCATGTTGTCAAAATCTAGAAAAAACGTAATATTATAGCATGTTGTCCAAAATCATGAAAAACTGTCATAGTATAGCATGTCGTCAAAATCTAGAAAAAAACGTAATGTTATAGCATGTTGTCCAAAATCATGAAAAAATGTCATAGTACAGCATGTTGTCAAAATCTAGAAAAAAAAGTAATGTTATAGCATGTTGTCCAAAAAAAGCCTCATAATATAGTCTCGTCTCTCGTCTCGTCTTCCTCCGCTTATCCGGGTCCGGGTCACGGGGGCAGCAGCCTCAGCAAAGAAGCCCAGACAGTCCTCTCCCCCGCCACTTCCGTCAGCTCCTCCGCGGGAACCCCGAGGCGTTCCCAGACCAGCCGGGTGATGTAATCCCTCCAACGTGTTCTGGGGCGGCCCCGAGGTCTCCTCCCGGTTGGACATGCCCGAAACACCTCCCAAGGGAGGCGTCCAGAAGGCATCCTTACCAGATGCCCGAACCACCTCAACTGGCTCCTCTCGATGTGGAGGAGCAGCGGCTCTACTCCGAGTCCCTCCTGGATGTCTGAGCTCCTCACCCTATCTCTAAGGCTGAGCCCAGCCACCCTGTGGAGGAAACTCATTTCGGCCGCTTGTATTCGCGATCTCATTCTTTCGGTCACTACCCAGAGCTCGTGGCCATAGGTGAGGGTTGGAACGTAGATCGACGGGTAAATCGAGAGCTTCGCTTTCTGGCTAAGTTCCCTCTACACCACAACGGACCGGTTAAGCGCCTGCATCACTGCTGACGCCGCCCCAATCTGCCTGTCAATCTCCCGCTCCATCCTACCCTCACTCATGAACAAGACCCCGAGATACTTAAACTCCTCCACCTGAGGAAGGACCTCCCCCCTGACCTGGAGTGGGCAATCCACCCTTTTCCGGCCCAGCAGACCCTCACTGTTCGTTTGGGCCTGCCAGGTCCACGTGGCGTCTTCCCCCACCACCTGATCCAACTCACCACCAGGTGGTGATCAGTTGACAGCTCTGCTCCTCTCTTCAGCCGAGTGTCCAGAACATATGGCCGCAGGTCAAATGATACGACTATAAAGTCGATCATTGACCCGCGACCTAGGCTGTCCTGGTGCCACGTGCACCGATGGACATCCTTATGTTTGAACATGGTGTTAGTTATGGCCAAACTGCGACCCACACAGAAGTCCAATAACTGAACACCACTCGGGTTAGTAGTATATAGTATGTCCTGAAAAATATGAAAAAACATCACAATATACAATGTCATCAAAAATCCTAAAAAAACATATTACATGTCTTCAAAAATAATGAAAAATGTCATAGTATAGGATGTCGTCAAAAATGTGAAAAAAATCATAGTATAGCATGTCGTCCAAAATTCATGAACAACATCATAGTATAGTATGTCGTATAAAATATGAAAAACATAAAATAGCATGTCATCAAGATCATGAAAAAAGTCATAGTATAGAATGTCGTATAAAATATGAAAAACGTCATAGTATAGCATGTCGTATGAAATATGAAAAACGTCATAGTATAGCATGTCGTCAAAAATCTAGACAAAACCTTAACATATATTATGACGGGGCATTGTTGGCTTAGTGGGTAAAGCAGGCACCCTGTGTACAAGGCTGTTGCTGCAGCGGCCAGGGCTCGAATCCAGCCCTTGGCCCTGTCCTGCATGTCATCTCCCCTCTCTCTCTGCCCCCTTCATGTTTACCTGTCCTGTCCATTAAAGGCAAAATGCCCAAAAAAATAAAAAAAAAACATATATTATGTCATGAAAAATCATGAAAAAAAGTCATACTACAGTATGTCATCATAGTACAAACATCATAGTATAGCATGTAGTCCAAAATCATGAGAAAACCATGATAGTATAGTATGTTTTCAAAAATCAAGAAAAAAGTGTCAAATTATAGCATGTCATCCATAATCTAGAACAAGTGTCATAGTATAGCATGTTATGAAAAATTATGAAAAACGTCATAGTAAAGTATGTTGTTAAAAATATAGGAAAAAGCATCGTAGTATAGCATGTCGTCTAAAATCATGAAAAAAGTTATGGTATTGTCCAAAATCTAGAAAAAAGCATCGTAGTATAGCATGATATCAAAAATCATGAAAAACGTCCTAATATAGCACGTCATCAAAAATCATGCAAAACATCATAGTATAACATGTTGTCCAAAATCTAGAAAAAAATACAGTACAGCATGTCATCCAAAATTTGGAAAAAAGTCATAGTATAGCATGTCGTCCAACAATCATTAAAAAAGTTATGATATCGTCCAAAATCTAGAAAAAAGCATCGTAGTATAGCATGTCGTCAAAAATCATGCAAAATGTCATAGCATAGCATGTGGTCCAAACATCATGAAAAATGTCATAGTATAGCATGTCATCAAACATCATGAAAAATGTCATAGTACAGTATGGTGTCCAAAATCTTGAAAAAAGCACCATACTATAGTATGTCGTCCAAAATCTGGGAAAAAAATGTCATAGTATGGCATGTCGTCAAAAATCATTAACCCTATGGGCCCTAGGAGTTTTAGGGGTATTTTTACTGCCTTTACTTTTAAGTTCATATCACAGTCATTATAAAGGCTACATACACATGCTATATCTTGTTACTAAATTCATACATTTTTACATGTATCTCACCATCGCAAGTTGGAAGTTGACATATTCTGCCATACATGAAGAGGGGAGACTCTCTGGAATCTGGCAATATAAGAACCGTGATGCTGGGACATTCTGTCACTTCACAGTTGTCCAAAACATGTGGTTTGTGCCAGGCGAACATAGTTGCCAGTATTTTTTTATTATTGCAAGAAATTCCATTGACTCATTCACAAGTCAAAAATGTGTTTTATCTGAAAGAAACATGCAATATTTACATCTAAGATCATAGAAAAATAGGCAACCAAGTGCAATGATGTCCTCCAAGATCATATTTGCCACTTTGTTTGCAGTAAACAAAGTTTGTTGTTGTTTTTCAGTTTCAGTTATATATTGGGGGGACATTTTGGGCACTGGGGGAACACACGTCCCCCTCAATGTATATGGTGACTACGGCCCTGTCATGCATGAATAATTAGGCTGCAGTTGTCTGGGTGTGCAAAGGTGAAGTGGCTGGTCTTGTCATACAAAGTTTGATGGAGTGTCAACTGGACAATTTGGAGATATTTGCATCTTGAAAGCTGAACTACAAATGTGGATAGACAGGGAGAAACACACGCAAGCCCAAGACGTGGTAAAATACGATATTCCTCACTATATGAAGTGACTGATAACAAGATCTGTATAATGGATTGTAAAGAAATTCGACAGGTTTTTATTTTGGCTTCTCGCTCTGATGCACAGTCGGAGAGAAAATCAGTAGAGAAGAACAGGTGTGAATTTGGACGCACTATACGTCACTCAGGCCCATAGGGTTAAAAAACCTTCATAGTATAGCATGTCGTCCAAAATCATGAAAAAAAGTCATTTTATAGAATGCCCTCCAAAACAATGAAAACGTCATAACATCGCATATTATCAAAAGTCATGATCAACGTCATAGTATAGCATGTCGTCCAAAATGTAGAAAAAACGTCATAGTATAAAATGACGTCAAAAATCTAGAAAAAAACGTCATAGTATAGCATGTCATTGTTTTTGGATCTATAAAGTTAAATAATCAGCTGTTGGAACAAAATGAGGAACAGAATATATTAGTTCATTATATTTTATTTATGATCAATAAAAGCAGTGACGTCACTGCAGGAACGTGCTTCCTGCTTAGCGGTATATGCGTGAAAGGCGTTTTATTTTGAAAGGCTTGACCGGAAGTGGCAGTCCGTTAGCTTCACGCGGCTGCTTCCGGTGGGTCTGCTCCTGCCCCGTTACTCTCGGTGGATTAACGGTGGACTGTCTGGAGCTCCGGGGATTCGTTAATGGAGGAGCCGTCAAGTTATACCAGAGAGGAGCCGGTGGAGGAGGAGGAGTAGGAGGAGGAGGAGAACTTTTCCCGCGGTAAGAAAACTAACGTTTACAGTTACCGTTAAGAGTCCGTCAGTTACCGGACACACTGAACGTTTTGTTTCATGTCAAACAAACTTTTTATGTACTTGTTTTTGTTTGTGTGTTGTGGTCTTTTGTTCCTCACGGCTCTGTTCCCATGGTGAGGCGTCATCAGCTCGCGAGACGTTTTTTTTCTTTCATTGTTTATTTATCGACTCGTTTCACTGTGACGTCATCACAACCACATGTACTCACAAAGTACTGTAACTACCAGGTACCTGTACTCTATTACTCCTACACAGTTACAACTTTAAGCCTCAGCAGTGAGAAGAAGTATGCAGACACTTCTGGAAGAGTAGTCCTACTGTAGTGTAGAAACACTCCTTTACAGGGTGGTGGGGGGGAGATCATTTTTATTTGTTTAATATTTTATTAATCTGTTAAAGTCCTGCAGTAAAAAGTACTGTATTTGTACCAGGATGTAGTACAGCAGGAGGACAGAGTAACTGAAGTGACATGATGAACTGTCCACTGCAGTGTAACAGTAACTTTGCTCAAATCATGTCTGTAAATCATCAGCAGCCAAAGCCTGTCAAATAGTAAACACAAACACACAAACACACAACATACACACACACACACACACACACACACACACACACACACACACACACAATCTCAAACAAACTTTTTATGTACTTTACTAGCTGAATTTCACTTTGGGACAAATAAATCAATAAATAAAAGAGTATTATATTTTGCAGTCCAACAGTCACGAGGACAGTTTATTTACAGCTCTGTAACAGGTGAAAGTCCTGCGCTCACTGACTGAAATACGCAGAGTATTATCTGAGGGGCGGGGCTTTAATCCTGACATCACATTACTGTGATATTGTACCGTAAATCCTCCAAAAGATGTTCCTCAGAATCCAGACACCTGCTGACCTGAACACAGTGTCACAGTGCTGCTGTTGACCTGCTCTGTCTCTAAACCTCACCTCAACACATCTCACCTCACCACATCTTATCTCACCTAACCACATCTTATCTCACCTCACCACATCTCACCTCACCTCACCACATCTCACCTCACCTCACCACATCTTATCTCACCTCACCACATCTCACCTCACCACATCTTATCTCACCTCACCACATCTCACCTCGCCTCACCACATCTTATATCACCTCACTACATCTCACCTCACCTCACCACATCTTATCTCACCTCACCACATCTTATCTCACCTCACCACATCTCACCTCACCTCACCACATCTCACCTCACCTCACCACATCTTATCTCACCTCAACACATCTTATCTCACCTCACCACATCTCACCTCACCACATCTCATCTCACCTCACCACATCTTATCTCACCTCAACACATCTCACCTCACCACATCTTATCTCACCTCACCACATCTTATCTCACCTCACCACATCTCACCTCACCTCACCACATCTTATATCACCTCACTACATCTCCTCTCACCTCATCTCACCTCACCACATCTCACCTCACCTCACCACATCTTATATCACCTCACCACATCCCATCTCACCTCACTACATCTCCTCTCACCTCATCTCACCTCACCACATCTCACCTCACCTCACCACATCTCACCTCACCTCACCACATCTTATCTCACCTCAACACATCTTATCTCACCTCACCACATCTCACCTCACCACATCTCATCTCACCTCACCACATCTTATCTCACCTCAACACATCTCACCTCACCACATCTTATCTCACCTCACCACATCTTATCTCACCTCACCACATCTCACCTCACCTCACCACATCTTATATCACCTCACTACATCTCCTCTCACCTCATCTCACCTCACCACATCTCACCTCACCTCACCACATCTTATATCACCTCACCACATCCCATCTCACCTCACTACATCTCCTCTCACCTCATCTCACCTCACCACATCTCACCTCACCTCACCACATCTTATATCACCTCACCACATCCCATCTCACCTCACTACATCTCCTCTCACCTCATCTCACCACATCTCACCTCACCTCACCACATCTTATATCACCTCACCACATCCCATCTCACCTCACTACATCTCCTCTCACCTCATCTCACCTCACCACATCTCACCTCACCACATCTCATCTCACCTCACCTCATCTCACCTCAAATCTCATCTCATCTCATCTCACCTTACCTCACCACACCTCACCTCATCTCATCTCATCTTATCTCACATCTCACCTCACCTCAACCCATCTCACGTCACCTCATCTCACCTCACTAGTTATCTCATCTCACCTTACCTCACCACACCTCACCTCATCTCATCTTATCTCACGTCTCACCTCACCACATCTCACCTCCCTCACCTCACCTCTCATTTCACCTCACCTCATCTCACCTCACATCCCATCCCACCTCACCACATCTCATCTTACCTCACCTCATCTCATCTCACCTCACATCCCATCCCACCTCACCACATCTCATCTTACCTCACCTCATCTCACCTCACATCCCATCCCACCTCACCACATCTCATCTTACCTCACCTCATCTCATCTCACATCCCATCCCACCTCACCACATCTCATCTTACCTCACCTCATCTCATCTCACATCTCGTCTCACCAAATCTCATCTTACCTCACCTCATCTCACCTCACCTCACCTCGTCTCACCTCACCTCACCTCATCTCAGCTTACCTTGCCTCATCTCACTTCACCTCATCTCACCTCACATCTCACCTCGCCTCACCTCACCACATCTCATCTCGCCTAACCTCACCTCACCACATCTCATCTCACCTCACCCCATCTTATCTCACTTCACCCCATCTCATCTCACCACATCTCATCACATTTCATCTCATCTCATATCACCTCACCTCACTAAATCTCATCTATTACCATGATGTCATGGTTGTCAGCCTCACTACTTCCTGTGACATATTTTTCCCTCCAGGTGTTGTAGCGTAGTAGCGTGATGCATTGTGATGGAGGAGATGGAGCACAGCCAGTACGTTGCCCAGCTGAAGGTAGAGTTTGACAGCTGCGACACGACAGCCACTGGCTTCCTGGACCGAGACGAGCTGACGGTGCTGTGCAGGAAACTGCAGCTTGATGCTCACCTGCCGCTGCTGCTCCACACGCTGCTGGGAGAGCGCACCTACGCCAGGGTAACACACACACACACACACACTGAAATACACACTAACACACACTGCTGGGAGAGTGCACCTACGCCATGGTAACACACACACACACACAAACAAACAAACAAACACACACACACACACAAACATACACACACACACTGACTGTATTTCTCCTGTTAAAAAGTTGGGTGTAGTGTAACTGTGTTGGTGACCACCTCTGCAGCTCTTCAGCCTTTTTTAGCTCCTTGTTTTGGTTTCTGTCTGTACAGAAAGTAGACATCTGTACTGAAATAGATGTAGACAGACACAGACAGACAGACACAGAGAGACAGACACAGACAGACAGACACAGACAGATCGACTGACAGACAGACACAGACCGACTGACAGACAGACAGACAGACAGACAGACACAGACCGACTGACAGACCGACTGACAGATAGACAATTATTCCTGCAGTGACAGGGACTCTTACACCTGGTGAACCATCATACAGTGTCTGTATGAAGTGATAACATGGTGTCAGCTCTGCCCCCTGGTGGTCAAACGGAGTCACTGAGTGCAGCTGCAGTTTGATGAATGACCTTTTTTTGACCTTCAGGTGAACTTTGAGGAGTTTAAAGAAGGCTTTGTGGCCATTCTGTCTCGCTCTCTGGACTTCAGCACGTCAGAGGACGACAGCAGCTACCTGGAGCCAGGTGAGACTCCACAGAGACCAGAGACAGGTGTCCTCTGTTTGTCTCTATCTGTCTTCTCATCAGTCAGGCAGAGTTCAGAGACACGCTGAGATGTTGGTTTGAGTCCAAACGTCAGATCTGCTGAGAAGAACACAGAATAACACCACTTTATATCAGACTACTGTATTAACTGTACAGTAACACGACAGTATATGTGGACAGTATGTACAGTATATGTGGACAGTATATGTGTGGACAGTATGTATGTGGACAGTATATGTGTGGACAGGATACAGTATATATCAATCAATCAATCAATCAATCAATTTTATTTATAAAGCCCAATATCACAAATCACAATTTGCCTCACAGGGCTTTACAGCATCCGACATCCCTCTGTCCTTTGGACCCTCACAGCTGATCAGGAGAAACTCCCCCAAAAAAACCCTTTAATGGGGAAAAAAATGGTAGAAACCTCAGGAAGAGCAACTGAGGAGGGATCCCTCTTCCAGGACGGACAGACGTGCAATAGATGTCGTACAGAACAGATCAGCATGATAAATTAATAGTAATCCGCATGACACAATGAGACAGAGAGAGAGAGCGAGAGATGCAGGTAATGACAGTAGGTTACAACAACATTATTGAAAGTAATAATATTATAGTTGTAGTTTTGTCTACTGTGATACAATATGCTGAAAGTATGTATTAATATCTGGTTGTATACATGTGTGACAATAGTCAATTATGTGGACAGGATACAGTTTGTTTGTGGACAGTATGTGGACAGTACAGTATATTTGTGGACAGTATATGTGCACAGTATACAGTATATATGGGGACAGTATATGTGGACAGGATACAGTATATATGTGGACAGTATATGTGGACAGGATACAGTATATATGTGGACAGTATATATGGACAGGATACAGTTTATTTGTGGACAGTATGTGGACAGTACAGTATATTTGTGGACAGTATATGTGCACAGGATACAGTATGTGGACAGTATATGTGGACAGGATACAGTTTATATGTGGACTGTGTATGTGGACAGGATACAGTATATATGTGGACAGTATATATGGACAGGATACAGTACATATGTGGACAGTATATATGGACAGGATACAGTTTATTTGTGGACAGTATATGTGGACAGTACAGTATATTTGTGGACAGTATATGTGCACAGGATACAGTATGTGGACAGTATATATGGACAGGATACAGTATATATGTAGACAGTATATGTGGCCAGGATACAGTATATATGTGGACAGTATATATGGACAGGATACAGTTTATTTGTGGACAGTATATGTGGACAGTACAGTATATTTGTGGACAGTATATGTGGACAGGATACAGTTTATATGTGGACTGTGTATGTGGACAGGATACAGTATATATGTGGACAGTATATATGGACAGGATACAGTACATATGTGGACAGTATATATGGACAGGATACAGTTTATTTGTGGACAGTATATGTGGACAGTACAGTATATTTGTGGACAGTATATGTGCACAGGATACAGTATGTGGACAGTATATATGGACAGGATACAGTATATATGTAGACAGTATATGTGGCCAGGATACAGTATATATGTGGACAGTATATATGGACAGGATACAGTTTATTTGTGGACAGTATATGTGGACAGTACAGTATATTTGTGGACAGTATATGTGGACAGGATACAGTTTATATGTGGACTGTGTATGTGGACAGGATACAGTATATATGTGGACAGTATATATGGACAGGATACAGTTTATTTGTGGACAGTATGTGGACAGTACAGTATATTTGTGGACAGTATATGTGGACAGGATACAGTATGTGGACAGTATATATGGACAGGATACAGTATATATGTAGACAGTATATGTGGCCAGGATACAGTATATATGTGGACAGTATATATGGACAGGATACAGTTTATTTGTGGACAGTATATGTGGACAGTACAGTATATTTGTGGACAGTATATGTGGACAAGATACAGAATGTGGACAGTATATATGGACAGGATACAGTATATATGTAGACAGTATATGTGGCCAGGATACAGTATATATGTGGACAGTATATATGGACAGGATACAGTTTATTTGTGGACAGTATATGTGGACAGGATACAGTATATATGTGGACAGTATACAGTTTATATGTGGACTGTGTATGTGGACAGGATACAATATATTTGTGGACAGTGTATGTGCACAGGATATATTATATATGTGGACAGTATATGTGGACAGGATACAGTTTATTTGTGGAGGGTATGTGGACAGTACAGTATATTTGTGGACAGTATATGTGGACAGGATACAGTATATATGTGGACAGTATATGTGGACAGGATACAGTATATTTGAGGAAAGTATGTGGACAGTATACAATGTATTTAGACAGTATATGTGGACAGGATACAGTATATTTGTGGACAGTATATGTGAACAGGATACAGTATATTTGAGGAAAGTATGTGGACAGTATACAATGTATTTAGACAGTATATGTGGACAGGATACAGTATATTTGTGGACCGTATGTGGACAGTATACAATGTATGTAGACAGTATATGTGGACAGTATACAGTACATATGTGGATAGTATATGTGGAGAGAATGCCAAGAGTGTGCAAAGCAGTAATCAGAGCAAAGGGTGGCTATTTTGAAGAAACTAGAATATAAAACATGTTTTCAGTTATTTCACCTTTTTTTGTTAATTACATAACTCCACATGTGTTCATTCATAGTTTTGATACCTTCAGTGAGAATCTACAATGTAAATAGTCATGAAAATAAAGAAAACGCATTGAATGAGAAGGTGTGTCCAAACTGTTGGCCTGTACTGTATGTGGACAGTATATACGGACAGTACACAGTATATATGTGGACAGTATATGTGGACAGTATGCAGTATATTTGTGGACAGTATATGTGGACAGGATACAGTATATATGTGGACAGTATATGTGGACAGTATGCAGTATATTTGTGGACAGTATATGTGGACAGTGTATGTTGACAGTATACAGTATGTGGACAGTATACAGTATGTGGACACGAGCAGAATGTGTGATTGTCTCCTTCCGTCTCTATCTGTCCCCGTGTCTGCAGCTGTCCCAGAGGAAGTGAAGCCAAAGTTCGTCAAGGGAACGAAGCGTTACGGCCGTCGCTCGCGTCCCGACAGTCAGCCTGGCGCCACTCTGACCTGCGACTCTGAGGAGTCACCGCCGTCCAGAACAGAGGCCACAGACTCGTCACCGCCCGGCGTTCGCAGGGCCAAACTGAGACGGTCGACGTCCCTGGAGAGTGTGGAGGTGAGACGGTCACTTTGTGTCCTTAGCACGTCTTCATGTGTTTTCTTCCCGGGCCGACCTGTGGGCTGCCATGATGACAACTTCGTATTACTTTTAGACTTTATAGACTTTTATTTATTTGTACATATAAATATAAAACAAAACAAAACAAATACAAATCTCTCATGGTAGAGAGGAAGATAAGGAAATGTGCAGGTGAGGTCGGAAACTCGAAAGGCTTATAGAGTGACCTCACCTTGACCTAACAATAATTTAAGCAAAGAAACGAAATAATATTGGCATACCTTGTGTGAGGTAGAGAAAGAGAATTAAAAAAAAATAATAATAGTAATAATAATAGTGAGAAAACTAAATAAATAAAGGGGGAAAAATTATAAAAAAAAAAAGTGATACAGAAAAATTAAGTTCAAGTAAAACAACAACAGTGTGGCACTAGGGAAGGCAAAATTGGACAGTGAAACCAATTTAGCTGTTGTGTTAACTTCAATAATAGTTTCCTTTTGAATATTGCCAAGGAAGAAGAGCTGTCAGCCAGTTGGTGATGTTCATTCTACAACAAAATCCCTCTGTATTTAATAGTATACTGCCCATCATGACCTCTGACCTCTGACCTGGTTACTGCTGCTGTGACAAAGGAGTCAGAGTTTGTCCCTGTGTGTCCGGTGTCTGAGTTCAGCTGGTTTCAGATGTCCTCACTCTGCTGCAGTCTGTGAATACCTGAAGGAGGAGGAGGAGCTGTGTGGGGGAGGTTTGGTGGTTTTGGGGGCGTTGGAGGTTTTTCAGGAAGTGGGATAGTGAGGAATGTGGCTGCTGGCTGACGCTCGGCTCCACTCGGCTCTGGTCTGGCTGCAGATAAAAGACTAATCAGTGAGTTTCTGTGGAACAGTTTCTGCTTCGGTTTCACAGTCAGCTGATTTAAACACACAGGAGGAGTTATGTTCTCCTCCCTGCAGCTCCTCCTCCTCCTCCTCTTCAACATCATTTTACCAGAAACAGTTGCTCTGTCCACATCAAGTGTTTTTGACTTCCAATATTTTGTCTCTGGAGGATGGCTGGTTTTAGATAAAAAAAATAAAACACATAGAGCACACAAGTGAAAACATGACAACATGCAATGTGACGGTTATTATAAAGCCTTGTTTCCACCAAATACTTTGAGTTTGGAACCAGCAGTAAGCCTTCAGACATGGTACCTAGACCCTCCGTCTGTTCAGACAGTCCTCTTAAATGTGGGTAGGGTTGTTGTCACTCACTGCTCCGTCCAGCACTCGCTGTATTTCCTCATCAGCGGTGACACAGATGGAAGTCTGCACCTGGGCCCTATTTCAGAAAGTCTCAGTCAGAGTCAGAGTCAGAGTCAGTTACTATGGCAACATACTCTGTGAAGCTAACCTGCTCAGTCACAGGTTTGTTTCATGTCAGCCTGAGGCTGAGCGTGTAGCAGGAAGTAGAAACATGGCGTGTCCTTTAGTGAATGAAGTGGTGGAGGTTGAGGCCCAGTGTATTCAGAGGCTGTTGTGTAAGGAGAAGGTGATTAGAGCCTGTTTGGATGTCTCCCTGGAGGAGTGTCTATATGAAAGATACTGTTTGACCTCACACTCTGTCATTTATCTAACAATCTGTTCCACCCACATATATCACATATTACACATCCTGGATTTACATTATCATCACAGCACATTTTATACATTGTCCTTTGATTCTTTTCTTTATAACATCAGAGACACTGAACACATCAGAGAGACAGCGGTTTGTCGGCCCGTAAGAAAAGTGTCTCTGGCTCTGAAAAGACTTTGGACCCTTGTTCTGGTTTTCCCTGGACATAAATCACAATCCATTATTAAAGTAATGACCACGGAGCATCGGTGGCTCAGTGGATGGAGCGGACGCCCCGTGATCAGACACCCAGCACCTGATGCAGCGGCTGCAGGTTCAAACCCAGCCTGCAGCCTCTCGTTGTGCGTCGTTCCCTCTCTCCCTCAACATTATGCTGTTTTGCCATTAAAGGAAACAAAAGCCCTGAAAAAAATCTTAAAAAAAGAGGAATTCCACAGAACTGCAGGTTTGTCAGTGTTGATGAGAAATGAATCTACGTGGATACATGATGCAGTGTTTCATGAATACTTTTCATATATTCAAAGACTCCGCGGTGTAACTTGGCTCACTGATGGGACTCAACATCCCATAATAGCTCCATGTGAGAATAAAGGAGATTACATGAAGTCATTTCACAGCAGTTAAATGAACCTCAGCCTAATATTGACAGAATGAAGTCAGTAGAAACAAAACTTTTACCAGTCTGTTTAATATCTGTGTGTTTGATGTTGAGTTTGTGCCCAGTGTGTTTGGGCTCCATCACATTACAGCTGAATAAGATGATACAGCAAATTATATTAACATATATGAACTCTGTGTAATGTTACTGTATTTTCTGTATATTAGACACATTAACACATCACATCACCTCGCATTACCTACTAACACACTCTACAGTCTGTTCCCATCACACCTCACGCTGTTCAGCTGCAGCTGACGTGTTAGTTTTTTTTTTTTTTTCATTTCACAGTCATTAAAATCTCTGACTCAGCTGGGATGAAACAAGCAGCTTTCTGCCACTGAATGTCATGTTATCTGCACTCTACTGATGATGTCTGTTGGTGCTCACTGTGAACGCGCCTCTCTCAGGCTGAACATACTCAGAGTTGATTGAACTAATGCTGATCAGCTGTTCCGGAACTGAAAACTCTGAGATTCTCAGCTCAGGCTCAGTCAACCCGGAGATCAGGATTAGGCTCAGGGTTTGTTGAGCCTGCTTCCTGAAATAGGGCCCTGGTTTATCGTCCACAGAACGAGGCTGCACGCCGACATTTTTAGAACAAAATAGAATAGGCTGCAGTAGGGCTGGGCAATAAATTGATTTTATCGATTAATTCGTATTTGTAGTTGAGGTCAATTTGTGTAAAGAAATTAGATTTTCTCTTTAACATCCACCACTGATGCTCCCTGCTGGGCTCCCGTAGTTCAGATTGGGCTCACCCCCCCACACCTCTGCGCTTGATACAAAATCAACATGGCAGCGAGCGGGAAAGAACTCATTCCCAAGAAATGGAGTCAGGCAGTACTACAAATTTACTGCAGCACCTCAAACAGAGGCATGCTGCCGAGTGGGAGAGGTGTTGCTCCCTACGAAAATATCCCTATTCAAGTACTTGAATTTGTTATTTACGTGACAACGGCTGAACGCAACACAAGCTCCTCTCCGTAGACTGTGTATACGGGGCCGTGCTGCAGGTTCAGGCCAGGCTCGGTTATAATTGTCTCGGACTTGGCAAAATGTGGCCAGAGCCGCGCTCTAGTGTGCTCACCTGTGTGTGTGTGTGTGTGTGTGTGTGTGTGTGTGTGTGTGCGTTGGGGCCGATACAGAGAGCAGAGGAGGACTGTAAACGCGCACCATGTAGAGACAGAAATGATATACCGTTGCGTAAATAAAATAAATAGCACAAGGCAATTTAGTTTGTTTAAGAAGAGGACAATATAATGGTCGGGGGAACACTGCCGTATGATGCAGTCGCGATGTATATTGCAAGAGATTTGGTGCCCATATATACTGTGGAAAAGCCAGGGTTTATTCACATGCTGAAAGTTTTGGAGCCCAGGGGCCTCATGTATAAAGACTTGCGTGGATTTCCTACTGAAACATGGCGTACGCTTGAATCCAGAAAGCGTTGTACGCACAAAAATATCCAGATGTATGAATCTGTGCGTACACATGAATCCAAGCACATTTCCTTTGTACATCCCAATCAACGTGGAATTGAGCACACATGTTGGAGTACCCGACCCCTCCCTGTCCACACAAATATGCAAATCATATTTAAATGAACCCTGCACCTGAGATTCCCCTCTCTGCAGGATCAGAAAACTAAAACAAAAGAATGAATAAGATGGGAAAAAAAGAAAATCTTCACAGAATACGAATTGGAAACACTACTCATTTAAGTGGAGGCGCACAAAGATGTACTTTTTGGCACGCTGCCCTCCGGCATCAATACTAAACGTAAGAGGAGTGAGTGGGAGAGTGTGTGTGAGGCTGTCAATGCAGTGGGGTCAGAAAAGCATACACACGCAGAATTAAAAATGAAGTGGTCCGTCTGAGGTGGACATGACGCGGAGGAGGGCTGCCCACCGCTAAAGTGTGGCCAAAACAGACGGGGGGACAGGAGAGGAGGAACAGAGAGTCGCCTGAGGTCAGTTGAAAGCAGACAAATAATTATGTGAACTGAATTTAAAGTTTCCATTTGTTAATTTTATACACCACTTACACGGATCACACACTATTGTTGTAAATGAATGCAGAGGTGTGCCGGGGAAAAGGTGAGGCTGATTAGGAAATGTCGCACTTTACGCACGGGTTTATTGACATGAGTACTTTACACATAGAGACAATCAGGGGCTTGTTCGACAGCTCTGAAGCTGTAGTTTAAAAAACAAGAAGTCACTAACTTTAACCACTGACTAGTACTGATGCTGTGAAGACAGGATAATATTTGGGGGCGCACATGTTCAGTGCGCATCAGGGGGAAGCCACCCATCGCACAGAGTGCCAGCTTGTAGTCTGTTCCCAACCATGCTGTTACTCAGAATGTATGAATCGTGCGTTGAACCAGGCCACCTCACCACAATGTTGGTTAATTGCATTTGCGCATCACATATGATCTGTACATTGATCGAATGAAAATGGCTCCTGTTGACAAAAACAAATTCAACCTGCGATGGCGTTTTTATAATGTGTGTGCAGTCGATAGCTCCGATAACATTAGGAAAACTGTCTCTCGCTGCAAATTGCTCTTTAATGTTGGCCTGTTCAGCTGCATTGTATGGGAATTTGATATACCTGGCTGACATGTGGATAATTCCGTCCCACACAACTGGCACGGCTCGGCTCAGGGTCGACTGGCACAGTCCTGATCGGTCGGCCAGCTCCCTCCGGAATGCCTGTGTTGCTAGGAGTCCCGATGTGGTCAGCACTTGTATGGATACAGGCAGCGCATGGCTCCTCGCCGTATCGCGCTCCAAGGTCGGCCACAGCTCTGCGCACAGTTCCAGGAGGATTGCCCTCGGGAACCAATGCGGCAAATACTGCTAAAACGTTGTTAACGGTATTTTTGGCACCACTTTGCGCATGCTTTTATATCCACTCATCTAATAGCACAACACGTGGGTGTGTTAATTGTTCATCAGTGTTAATTGTTCATGTGTCTCTGATGTGCACATCACTCTGAGGACTAATTGTTTTCACATTTATTTATTATAACAGTTTCCCAGCATCACCTCTAAGTGTCGCCAAAGGATCAACAGCTGTAGAAACGTGTGTACGCCAGCCATGAAGTTGGCGTGAGGCACCGCACATTTCCACGGTCATTTCACTCTTGATATACCTGAACTTTGCCGTGGAAAAGGACGTACGCCGTGTTTTTGTATGTACGCACCCTTTGTACATGAGGCCCCAGGTACGTGCTACCAGGCTGCAAATATTTTTCTGAAAATTGATTTTAAGCAGGGGGGAAAAATTGATTTTGTGAATCGGATTTGTTGTGAAAAAATCGGAGATTTTATTTTTAGGCCATATCTCCCAGCCCTAGGCTGCAGTGAGAGTCTCTCTCCATGGGATATTTAAAAATAGCAGCTTTGTGCATTTAGTCCTTCTCAGGCACGCTCAGGGGTTTAGTGTTGCTGTAGCCCACAGGAAGTGAGGATTAGAATATATGACCTTCACATAATCCGCTCCAAATTAATCTATATTTTTAAAGTCATTACTAAAAGTGTGTGTCATCCAAGAGAGACAATAAAAACTAATGAAATGCTCAAAGTTGGGATACTGAAATGTGTCCAAAACATGTTCATAAAATGTCAGAAAAAATGGGAATGAAATGTCCAAAAAATATTATTCAAGCAGCTGTGTGGAACTTTTTACCATTTATAAAACTTTCCCTAGTTCGTATCACCCCCCCTTGAAGATCCACATATTTATGTGAACCCAACAGCGACAAAAAGTCTTTCTCTATGTGGCTATTTAGCGTAGCCTCGCTCGGGTCGGACACAGCGGAAGTCAGCAAACCAGTATACGGCACCTGGAGGCGGAAGTAAGTCTGCACGCCCTCAGCGACTCGCAGCCATTAAACCAGAGAAGAAGAAGGAGCCATGTTTACAAGTAGGATTTAAGAAGCAGGCTAAATGACATGTAGTAAGGAGTAGTGAATGATTTCGGACACATTGCACACTCTTGTACAGTAGGTGGTGGTATGCACCTAAAAGTTGTTTGCGATCCGCCAATAAATTGAGAGAAGAAGAAGAGCCGTGTTTACAGAGTGTTCTTCGAGTAAGCGGTACGCAACAGGCATTGCTGAACAGTTTTACCAGATGTATCTATAAGGACTTGGTTGTACTTTCAATGTCATGGCGGATAAAGAAGGAGCACCATCTGAAAGAAAAAGAACAGAAGAATAGAAGAAGGCTAAACGGGACAGTGATAGGGCTCAAGCCCAAACGAATGTAAACCTCAGTCGGGCATTCACCAAGTGGAGAGAGCTGAGAGATTTGAAAGGTTTTAAAACGGTCCCCGAGTTGGCCCTTTTCCTAATCGACAGGTATGTCATTTTTGTTTTTATTCAGAGAATATACCGCAACTTGTTAGACGTTGTTTCACTTCAATATATGATGACATGGAAGTTATAAGCAAGCTAAATGTAATGTTAGCTGATGTGAACCGCTTTTGTCAAGTAACGTTACAACAAACGCCACGAAATTATTTGTAACTGTGACCATGAACACAAACATACAGCAGGCAGTTGTCCTCAGTTTATAAGAAATTCAGAGCTACACCAGAACATTTACAATTTTCCTCTCGCTCTTCAAAACAAATGCATGCGGTAATTGCCGGTTGCAGTCGGAATTTTACGACACCAGGCTGTGGGTGTCATACCGCTTCGACCAAAGGGGGCACTATAATCAACGAAAACGGAAAGTTCTGCACAGCTGCTTTAGGATGTTCGAAGAAATGTTGATAAAATGTCTAATAAATATGGTATTTCCATGTCTGAAGAACATTAACAAAATGTAAAAAAAAAAAAAAAAGGTTAAATTTCAGGTGTGCTGATGGATTCATGTGGTCAGACATGACAGTAAACGTTCCACCTTAAATTGAATGAAGTCATTTTATAGTTGTAGTTTACTGATGTATGAACAGAGGTTACATAAAACCAGAGTGGCCGTCCTCTACTGACCAATCAGACTGCAGGGTTTCTAGCTCCACCAGAGTTCTTTTGCAACCGGACTAAGACCACCTCTTCAAGAAGGTCTTGGTCCTGTTGTTTTGGTGTGTTCACACCTGCCCAAATGAATCTGACCAAACAGGACAGGTGTGAACGCAGCCTGGGTTTATTCTGACAGGATCAAAGTCACAGCGTCAGTGTTACACACACACACCCACACACACACCCACACACGCTCACACACTCACACGCTCACACACACACACACACACACACACACACACACACACACACACACAGTATTATCATTGACGTCCATGTTTTGTCTGCAGAGCCTGAAGTCTGATGAGGAGACAGGAGGTCAGAAGAACATCCAACAGGACTTTCAGAGTAAAGGTACCTTCATCACACTGTGCTTCACTCACCATCATCATCCTCAGTTTGTTCTTCAGAAAACGTGACGTCAGCCTCACAGCGTGTTCTTAGACTTCAGAATCGTTCAAACGTGTTATGATGATGAATCCTCCTGACTCAGAAGTCCAGCTCTGACCAAAGATTCACGACGAGATGAAACGTGTCGGATTAAGGTGTCAGCAGTGTGACCTGGCCGGTGATGAAGAGGAGTCAGAGTGATGAAGAGGAGTCAGACTGATCAATCAATCAGTCAATCAATCAATCAATCAATTTTATTTATAAAGCCCAATATCACAAATCACAATTTGATTCACAGGGCTTTACAGCATACAATATCCCTCTGTCCTTAGGACCCTCACAGCTGATCAGGAAAAACATTAATTAAAGTAATAATATTCTAGTTATAGTTCTGGCGACTGTGGTACAATATGTTGAGAGTATATATTAATTAAGCAATATCACATGAGAGGGAGTGATGTTGTACTGTGATATTGTCACAGCTGTGATTCGGTCATAGGCACGAGGCCACAGGCCATCACAAACTCGAGTGTGATATTGCTTTTATACAACAGTTCAACAGTTAAATAAGCAAGGCTGATTAAGAAATGTTGAAAAATGAAGACAGAATAGATAATTTAAGCATTTTATTTGTCTTCCGCCAACAAAAATAGTTCCCTCAGGACTCCGCTGTCACCGGTGCTATGTAACGCAGACATAGTGCGCCAGGCATTTACTCTTTATACACATTTATCTGCACGTTTCCATTAATTGTACAGCCGGTGAAATAAGTCTCTGGTGACTTCGCTCCGCTGTGAGGGTCTTAAGGACAGAGGGATGTCGTATGCTGTAAAGCCCTGTGAGGCAAATTGTGATTTGTGATATTGGGCTTTATAAATAAAATTGATTGATTGATTGATTGACTGCATGGTGGACTGTCGCTTCACAGGCACAGCCGACTCTGCCTTCTGATCTGATAGTATGTTGTTGAGCTCCGCTGATGAAACACTGACAAACCTGGATGTGTGCTCAGATGGATTCAGCTTCTCCTCTCCCTCATCTTCCTCTGATGACCATTCATAGTTCAATTCAAAACTTATTTTAGGAAATAAATCCATATTTTTGTCTGTTTGACAGTGGATGAATTAATTAGCCTACAATGCAACTGCTGACCCAACTGACACTAACCGTCAGTTTTGATTTGATTGTTGATTGCAATCAGCTGTGAGGCGGAGTGATACATACACAGTGAAATAACCGTGATGTTGTACTCCAATATCGTCACGGTTTTACTGTCTCTCGACCAATCAGATTGCAGGGCCGGAACTAACTGTTGTATGATATCTGATAGTATACATGTGTGACAATAATCATATGCGTATAATAACAGTAGAAGTATGACTAATGACTAATGACTAATGATAACAGCAGCAGCAGGGCAAGCCTGAGCCAGCCCTAACTATAAGCTTTATCAAAGAGGAAAGTCTTAAGTCTAGTCTTAAATGTGGGGACGGTGTCTGCCTCCCGGACCGTAACAGGAAGATGATTCCACAGGAGAGGAGCCTGATAGCTGAAGGCTCTGGCTCCTGATCTACTTTTGGAGACTTTAGGGACCACGAGTAACCCTGCGTTCTCAGAGCACAGTGTTCTGGTGGGGTAATATGGCACTATGAGCTCTCTAAGATATGACGGAGCTTGACCACTTAGAGCTTTATAAGTTAACAGTAGGATTTTAAATTCAATTCTGGATTTTACAGGGAGCCAGTGCAGAGAAACTAAAACAGGAGAAATATGATCTTGTTTCTTAGTTCCTGTAACTGTCAGCTGTTTGTGCTGATGATGCAGCTGTGAGTACGTCATGTGATGAGGAGCTTAAATACACCTGTGATTGGTATGAAGGTGACGGAGTCACAGACTGAGGCTGTAAATTCGCTCTGAGCAGACAGTTCATTTAAATCTCTGTCCTGATGTGTGCTTGACAGCTGCTAAGCAGGAGGTGGAGCTGGGAGAAGGAGGAGTAGGAGGAGGAGGAGGTGTCCTGGCAGCAGTGTGTGATCACCTGGGCCTGCAGCAATGCAACACACAGGTTAGACTCTGCCCACCTGCCTGACAGGAGGTTTAATGTGTTCTCATCAGTAACATGTCAATGTTCAAACAGGAAGTGGATGCGCTGATCAGGAAGTTGGGCACCGACCTGGATGGCAGAGTTAGCATCAGGGACTTCCAGAGGGGTCTGTGTGTCTCCACCCCTGTCTGCTCCTCCACCCCCGTGCGATCAGCTGATCTGCAGAGGGCGCCACAGTGGGTCAGATGTTACACAACACACGCACATTTTACACATCACAGTTTTTGTTGTTTGTTTACTGGTGGGCACCGGACGTTAAAGATGGTGACGTCTGTGTACGGAGGACAAAAAATGACTCAAGGATCAATAAATAAATGAACAAACAAATACTGGAATAAATAAATGACTATATCAATAAGTAAATATGTTGAAAAAATAACCAATAAATGCAGAAATAAATACGTAAATAAATAAATTATTGTGTAAATCAATAAGTAAATAAATAAAAGCTGAAATGAATACATATATAAATAAATTAATAAAATTATTAATAACTTCTGAAATAAATATGGAAATAAATAAATGATTGTGTAAATCAATAAGTAAATAAATAAAAGCTGAAATGAATACATAAATAAATAAATAAATAAAATTATTAATAACTTCTGAAATAAATATGGAAATAAATTGATAAATAAAATAGTAAGAAAATGCTGAAATAATTAAAACAATAAGTCAAAATAAAATGTGTTTATGTCTCTGATTATTCATCCATTTTTTAAATCTTTTTTTCCATAGTTATGTCAACATTTGTTAATTCTTGAAGTTATTTATTTATTTATTTGGTCCTGTATTCATTCATGCATTAATTGATTTATTTTCATATTTATTTATACATTTGTTTATATTTTTGTATTTATTTCAACATTTATTTGTTTACTTATTTATTCCTGGATAAACATATACATTGATTTAATTATTTATGTATTGGATGAATTATTATCTGAGGTCAAAGTTTAAAACAAACCTGAAGTGACACAGACCTCTCTGTCAGCACAAAGAGTTTACAGAGAGCTCCTGAACGCAGCATCACCTCCTCTATCAATCAGCCAATCAGGAGGCTCTGCTGCAGCTGACACTCGTCAGTCCAATCAGGAGTCTCAGGAGGACAGGTAGATGTTCACACACACACACGCGCCCGCACACACACACACACACACACACACACACACACACACACACAGACAGGTGGAGGCTGTCATGAGCTGCCCGTCAGGTCTGATGTCAGGCTGCGGTCTGTTAACCTGGGTCAGGACGGACAGGAACACTTCCTGTGACACTCAGGTGAAATGCACACACAAACACACACACACACACACAAACACACACTGGTGTAGTCCCCTGGCTGCAGCATCACTAATCTGTATTTAAATCACCTGATGGATGGAAACTGTCTGTGTGTCTGTCTTGTCCTCATGTTGGGACCATAACTGTCTCTGAAGTGTAGACAGACTTTTACTTTGTAGTAGAATCGTTGGAGATGAGCCAGGCCTGCGCAGATTTGATCACCGGCGGTCGCCGCACAATACATGCCGGTTAGTTTTGTGTCCGACTTCATCCCAACTTGCTCTGATGTATAGAAAAAGTGGACAGTGATAAAATGGCGAGAGCGAGGCGGCTGCAGTTTTTAGAGCCAGGCGCTGCAGTTGCTCTCCACCGACTGCACCGCCTCGCTCTCACCTGATCTAACAGCTGATTGGTTCAGATGTCAACTCAACAAGATGACATTTAGATAACTTTTCATTTGTGTTGAATTTTAGAGATTAAGATTGTATTTGTCTGACCTGAAGGTTTATTCTGTGAACAGAAACATGTTGTGTGACTGATTGTGAAGTTTAGTTGTCACAGACTGAACACATTCATCATAAACTATACAGAGTCTACTGTGTATTAACACTGGACTGTTTTAATTATTGAAGTATTTAGCAACACAGAGACTGGTGGTCAGTGGGATGTGAGGACTCTTAAACTAACATGTGTACAGATGTGAAGCCCTGACTGTATCTGACTGAACCTTAATGAAAGCTGTTGTCTTGTATCAAATATGAAACTTACAGTCAAACACAGTGTATTCAGTCTGTGTTGCCATGGCGACAAGTCAAACTGATATGATGCTGATTTACAGCAGAGTTCATGAACCATGAACATAAACTACACATCACCTGTAAAGCATTTTAATAAATTAATCGATCATAATTAAAACAACTGGAGACTGAGAACAAACTGATATACGGGTCTGATCACTTTTTTAATGAACTGACATCATTCCAGACAGGATGTTAGTGTGTCTGTGACTTCCTGTACGGACTGAAGGCTGCTGGAAACTGTCGGGACACTGTCCGACTTCACTGCAGCTTTTTGTCACCGCCCCCTGTGGCCGCCTGCTCTCGTCTACTTTCCAGACGAGGCGCAGTTCATCTCAAACGAGCCTTATGTACCGTCTTCTTCCTGTCTGCATGGCGCTCTTTGATGATGTCATCAGCACTGTGTGACTGATGATGGACTGTAGGGCCCAATCCCAAACCACTCCCTACCCACTACCACTTCACTACCAAGTGTCACTCCAAATGAAGTTACAGTCGCAGCTGTGGAGGGCACTCCTGATGAAGGGAAGTGTATAAAAGTCAAGTTATTTGTATAGCACATTTCATATGACAAGCATAAACTCAATGTGCTTAAAAAGGCAAAGCAGATAAAATCATACATGCCAAGAACATACCATTTCATAAGCAATACATATATAAAACATATAAGATAAAAATAAACAAGAACATTTTACACATATAAAATAGGACAATATATGAAACGTTATAAGATGAAGCTTTTAATACAAACACTAGGCCTGATTAAAAGCTTGTGAAAAAAGATATGTTTTAGTTTGCTCTTAAAGGAAGATATCATGTGGTAAACTGACCTTTATCCTGACCTTTATATTAACCTTCATACTGACCTTTACGTTGACCTTCAAACTGACCTTCATACTGACCTTTACACTGACCTTTACATTGACCTTCAAACTGACCTTTACGTTGACCTTTATCCTGACCTTTATACTGACCTTTGTAATGTGGTGTCATGGGGCCTGTGGTGACTCTGAGGTTGAATTAATGTTGATGTGATGAAGGTGGAGCTAAAGGAAACTCCATCCACAGCTCATGATGTGAACTGGTGTTACTGAGATGTTTGTTCCACTGCTGCATGACTGAGAGTCACAGAGGGCTAATCCAGATTAACTGTTACCATGGAAACACTGCAGTAACAGGAGGAGAGGTCTGATCAGGAACATAGTTCACATTTTATTCCTTTAGTTTAACACCGAGGAGATGTCCGACCGTGCTCTCTGCTCCTCTCCAACGTCTGACCGTGCTCTCTGCTCCTCTAACGTCCAACCGTGCTCTCTGCTCCTCTCCAACGTCCTATTGTGTTCTCTGCTCCTCCAACGTCTGACCGTGCTCTCTGCTCCCCTGCAACATCTGACCGTGCTCTCTGCTGCTCCTCATGCAGTCTCAGGAGGTGTTGGAGGAGCGCTCGGCTCGCTCCATCTCGCCCTCCCTGCTGACGGCCACCGTGGGTCAGAGAGTCCTCAGCCGGCTGGACGAAGGTTCAGGATGCACCAGCCCTGAGCGGGTCATCGCCCTATGGACAGAGGAGGGAATCCGGAACAGCCAGGACATCCTGCAGGTCAGTCAGTGAAGTCACTTCGGGTCTGACTTCAGACCAACCAGCCTGAGACCAACTTCAGTCAGACCACACCAACCAACCTGTCCTGTCCAGACTCTGATTTGTTTGTGTTTCCTCTCCAGACTCTGGACTTCCCCCTGGAGGAGCGTCTCAGTCTGGCAGACCTGACTCTTGCTCTGGACAACGAGCTGCTAGTCAGTGGTAACGGCATCCACCAGGCGGCGCTCATCTCCTACAAGAACGAGATCCAACACCTGCAGTAGGTTTAAAACTGTGTTTAAATGAAGTTTTAGATGTGAACTCCGGACCAGGACCGACCCTCTGCTGACGGTCATCAGCTGCTCTGCCTCAGACTGACCGCACAGGCCGTATTGAGCCCAATATTGATCACTGATGTCATCAAACTTAGCTGACTGCTAACAGTTTCCACCTGCAGCCAGTCTTTGTGCTAAGCTAACAGTTTCCACCTGCTGCCAGTCTTTGTGCTAAGCTAACAGTTTCCACCTGCTGCCAGTCTTTGTGCTAAGCTAGGCAAACAGTTTCCACCTGCTGCCAGTCTTTGTGCTAAGCTAGGCAAACAGTTTCCACCTGCTGCCAGTCTTTGTGCTAAGCTAGGCTAACAGTTTCCACCTGCTGCCAGTCTTTGTGCTAAGCTAGGCAAACAGTTTCCACCTGCAGCCAGTCTTTGTGCTAAGCTAGGCAAACAGTTTCCACCTGCTGCCAGTCTTTGTGCTAAGCTAGGCAAACAGTTTCCACCTGCTGCCAGTCTTTGTGCTAAGCTAGGCAAACAGTTTCCACCTGCTGCCAGTCTTGGTGCTAAGCTAACAGTTTTCACCTGCTGCCAGTCTTTGTGCTGAGCTAACAGTTTCCACCTGCTGCCAGTCTTTGTGCTAAGCTAGGCTAACAGTTTCCACCTGCTGCCAGTCTTTGTGCTAAGCTAACAGTTTCCACCTGCTGCCAGTCTTTGTGCTAAGCTAGGCAAACAGTTTCCACCTGCTGCCAGTCTTTGTGCTAAGCTAACAGTTTTCACCTGCTGCCAGTCTTTGTGCTGAGCTAACAGTTTCCACCTGCTGCCAGTCTTTGTGCTAAGCTAACAGTTTCCACCTGCTGCCAGTCTTTGTGCTAAGCTAACAGTTTCCACCTGCTGCCAGTCTGTGTGCTAAGCTAACAGTTTCCACCTGCTGCCAGTCTGTGTGCTAAGCTAACAGTTTCCACCTGCTGCCAGTCTTGGTGCTAAGCTAACAGTTTCCACCTGCTGCCAGTCTTGGTGCTAAGCTAACAGTTTCCACCTGCTGCCAGTCTTTGTGCTAAGCTAGGCAAACAGTTTCCACCTGCTGCCAGTCTTGGTGCTAAGCTAACAGTTTCCACCTGCTGCCAGTCTTTGTGCTAAGCTAGGCAAACAGTTTCCACCTGCTGCCAGTCTTTGTGCTAAGCTAGGCTAACAGTTTCCACCTCCTGCCAGTCTTTGTGCTAAGCTAGGCTAATAGTTTCCACCTGCTGCCAGTCTTGGTGCTAAGCTAGGCAAACAGTTTCCACCTGCTGCCAGTCTTTGTGCTAAGCTAACAGTTTCCACCTGCTGCCAGTCTTGGTGCTAAACTAACAGTTTTCACCTGCTGCCAGTCTGTGTGCTAAGCTAACAGTTTCCACCTGCTGCCAGTCTTTGTGCTAAGCTAAGAGTTTCCACCTGCTGCCAGTCTTTGTGCTAAGCTTACAGTTTCCACCTGCTGCCAGTCTTTGTGCTAAGCTAAGCTAACAGTTTCCACCTGCTGCCAGTCTTTGTGCTGAGCTAACATTTTTCGCCTGCTGCCAGTCTTTGTGCTAAGCTAGGCTAACAGTTTCCACCTGCTGCCAGTCTTCGTGCTAAGCTAACAGTTCCACTTGCTTCCAGTCTTCGTGCTAAGCTAGGCTAACAGTTTCCACCTGCTGCCAGTCTTCATGCTAAGCTAGGCTAACAGTTTCCACCTGCTGCCAGTCTTTGTGCTAAGCTAAGCTAACAGTTTCCACCTGCTGCCAGTCTTTGTGCTAAGCTAACGTTTTTCACCTGCTGCCAGTCTTTGTGCTAAGCTAGGCTAACAGTTTCCACCTGCTGCCAGTCTTTGTGCTAAGCTAACAGTTCCACTTGCTTCCAGTCTTCGTGCTAAGCTAGGCTAACAGTTTCCACCTGCTGCCAGTCTTCATGCTAAGCTAGGCTAACAGTTTCCACCTGCTGCCAGTCTTTGTGCTAAGCTAGGCTAACAGTTTCCACCTGCTGCCAGTCTTTGTGCTAAGCTAGGCCAAAGACAGAGCTGATGTTGTTAAACAGGTAATGGTGCCGGGACACATTTAACGTTTTTGCAATTTTCCGGACTGACTGACCTTCATTTCTTAAAGTAATGATGGCCACTCGTTTTTCTTTAGTTAGCTGATTGGTTCTTGCCATAATATGAATTTTAACAGTTGTCCAATAGGGCTGTCGGCTGTGTATTAACCTGACTTCTGCACAAAACAACTGATGGTCCCAACCATAATTGATAAAGCAAGAAATTCCACTAATTAACCCTGATAAGGCACACCTGTGAAGTGGAAACCATTTCAGGTGACTACCTCTTGAAGCTCATGGAGAGAATGCCAAGAGTGTGCAAAGCAGTAATCAGAGCAAAGGGTGGCTATTTTGAAGAAACTAGAATATAAAACATGTTTTCAGTTATTTCACCTTTTTTTGTTAAGTACATAACTCCACATGTTTTCACATATACATATATATATATATATATATATATATACACACACATATATATCAAACTTTATTCTGGACACAGGGAAGGTCCATAGTACAGTACAAACATATAAAATAAATTATATAGTAAGGCAGATCTAAAAGACTACAGTAGGACATGTGGGTACATCAACAGTTACAAACAGATGGCTAGTGCTACTCCATCTAGGCACTATGTGTATGTATGTGTGTGTTCATATATTATATATATATGTGTGTGTGTGTGTGTATACACTTATTGTTCCATTCATTTATAATATGTTTATTTTTTCAGTTATATATTTATAGATTCATATATTTATTTCAGGATTTATTTCATCTCCATATTTGTTTTTGTATTTATGAATTTATTTAATATTGACCCGAATGTGCTTCCATACATTCACAGTGATGGATTATTGTAGACTGTACTCATAATGTGGCCAAAATCTCTTGTTGTCTCTACGTGTCTCTGTGTGTCTCTGTGTGTGTCTGTGTGTCTGTGTGTGTGTGCAGGGCGGTGTTGGAGCAGGCCTGCAGGGAGCGTGATAAGGTTAAGGCCGACCTGGATCAGGCCGATCACAGGAACCTGCAGTTGGTCAGAGAGGTGGATGACCGCCACGCCAGTATGGAGACTCTCAACCAGACCAGGATCAGGTCAGACTTATACTGGAGTTATACTGGACTTATACTGGTATATACTGGAGTTATACTGGTTTATACTAGAGTTGTACTGGTCTATACTGGAGTTATACTAGTCAATACTGGAGTTATACTGGTTTTTACTAGAGTTTACTGGTCTATACTAGAGTTATACTGGTCTATACTGGAGTTATACTGGTTTATACTAGAGTTTACTGGTCTATACTGCAGTTATACTGATCTATAGTGGAGTTATACTAGTCTATACTGGAGTTATACAAGGGTCCGTACTGTCACCTATTTTGTATATCTTATAAACCAACAACTGTCAAGGAACTTCCCCTGACCACGCTTATGTTAAATATGCTGATGATACAGTAGTAGTGGATTTTTTAAAGAACGGTATCTAGAGGGTTTTGAAACAGAAAGTTTTAGTAAATGGTGTTCAGACAACTTTCTTGAGATCAATGTAAAAAAAAAAAGAGATGGTCATTGATTTTAATAAATAAGGGAATCCTGGTCCCAACATCCAGAATTAATGGCGGACCAGTAGAGCCTCATACAAATACCTAGGAGTTGAGATTGATGACAAATTGACATTTAAAGAAGGTGCATTTAACAAAGAATGTTCCTGCTCCTGCTCCTGCTCCTGTTCCTGCTCCTGCTCCTGTTCCCGTTCCCATTCCTGCTCCCGTTCCTATTCCTGCTCCTAAACATGCCTGTTAAATTAGCTTTATATGCTCTGATGACGGCTGCATCGTTGTCCATATATGGTCATAAGTTTACGCGATGATTCTGTTCCTTTAGCTGCTGGAGCTAACCTTAGCTTCTCAGATATGTATCAGACGTGTCATCCAATCAGACTGTGATCAATAACAAGGTGCTCTGTGATTGGCAGGGACCTGGAGCAAGACTTCCGTGATAGGTTAGCGGCTCTGCGCAGTCAGTCGGAGCAGGAGAGTGAAGCTCTGCTGCAGCACGTGGAGACAGAGCGCAGCACGCTGCAGGATGAGCTGCAGCTGCTGCAAGCGCAGGAGGCAGAGCTGCAGGAGGAGCTGCGCAGTGCCATGCAGGTGAGGACACAGACCTACACACACACACACACACACACACACACACACCTGCTCAGGCTCTACACACACACACAGCAGAATAAATCTGATGGTGTTAACCTGTGTGTTGATGTTGTTGTTTACTCAGGAGAACAGTCGTCTGGAGGAGGATCTGAGGTTGATGAAGCTGAAGCTGACTGAAGCAGAGAGCTCAGTGAACAGACTGCAGAGAGACCTGGACCAGCTGCTGCACAACAAGGTCTCACACACACACACACACACACACACACACACACTTTCTCTAACTTGTCACAGCCTCGTCTATCAGATCCAGTCTGCTCTGATCAATAATTATGAGACCAATATTCTCCATCTAATCAGATTAGACACAAATACTCTGAAAGATCATCATGTGTCAGATGTATTCATTCATTCATTCATTCATTCATTCATTTCCATAACCACTTACCTGCTAGTGATTATGGGGGCTGGAGCCTATCCCAGCTGACACTGGGTGAGAGGCAGGGTTCACCCTGGACAGGTCACCAGACTATCACAGGGCTGACACATAGAGACAGACAACCATTCACACTCACATTCACACCTACAGACAATTTAGAGTCACCAGTTAACCTGCATGTCTTTGGACTGTGGGAGGAAGCTGGAGCACCTGGAGGAAATCCACGCTGACACAGGGAGAACATGTCGGAGCACCTGGAGGAAACCCACGCTGACACAGGGAGAACATGTCAGAGCACCTGGAGGAAACCCACGCTGACACAGGGAGAACATGTCAGAGCACCTGGAGGAAACCCACACAGACACGGGGAGAATATGTCAGAGCACCTGGAGGAAACCCACGTTGACACGGGGAGAACATGTCAGAGCACCTGGAGGAAACCCACGCTGACACAGGGAGAACATGTCAGAGCACCTGGAGGAAACCCACACTGACACAGGGAGAATATGTCAGAGCACCTGGAGGAAACCCACACAGACACAGGGAGAACATGTCGGAGCACCTGGAGGAAACCCACGCTGACACGGGGAGAACATGTCAGAGCACCTGGAGGAAACCCACGCTGACACAGGGAGAATATGTCAGAGCACCTGGAGGAAACCCACACAGACACAGGGAGAACATGTCAGAGCACCTGGAGGAAACCCACGCTGACATGGGGAGAACATGTCAGAGCACCTGGAGGAAACCCACGCTGACACAGGGAGAATATGTCAGAGCACCTGGAGGAAACCCACACAGACACAGGGAGAACATGTCGGAGCACCTGGAGGAAACCCACACAGACACAGGGAGAACATGTAAGAGCACCTGGAGGAAACCCACGTTGACACGGGGAGAATATGTCGGAGTACCTGGAGGAAACCCGCGCTGAAAAAGGGAGAATATGTCGGAGCACCTGGAGGAAACCCACACAGACACAGGGAGAACATGTCGGAGCACCTGGAGGAAACCCACACAGACACAGGGAGAATATGTCAGAGCACCTGGAGGAAACCCACACAGACACAGGGAGAACATGTCAGAGCACCTGGAGGAAACCCACGCTGACACAGGGAGAACATGTCAGAGCACCTGGAGGAAACCCACGCTGACACAGGAAGAACATGTGGGAGCACCTGGAGGAAACCCACGCTGACACAGGGAGAATATGTCAGAGCACCTGGAGGAAACCCACGTTGACACGGGGAGAATATGTCGGAGTACCTGGAGGAAACCCGCGCTGAAAAAGGGAGAATATGTCGGAGCACCTGGAGGAAACCCACACAGACACAGGGAGAACATGTCGGAGCACCTGGAGGAAACCCACACAGACACAGGGAGAATATGTCAGAGCACCTGGAGGAAACCCACACAGACACAGGGAGAACATGTCAGAGCACCTGGAGGAAACCCACGCTGACACAGGGAGAACATGTCAGAGCACCTGGAGGAAACCCACGCTGACACAGGGAGAACATGTCGGAGCACCTGGAGGAAACCCACGCTGACACAGGGAGACCATGTCAGAGCACCTGGAGGAAACCCACGCTGACACAGGGAGAATATGTCAGAGCACCTGGAGGAAACCCACGTTGACACGGGGAGAATATGTCGGAGTACCTGGAGGAAACCCGCGCTGAAAAAGGGAGAATATGTCGGAGCACCTGGAGGAAACCCACACAGACACAGGGAGAACATGTCGGAGCACCTGGAGGAAACCCACACAGACACAGGGAGAATATGTCAGAGCACCTGGAGGAAACCCACACAGACACAGGGAGAACATGTCAGAGCACCTGGAGGAAACCCACGCTGACACAGGGAGAACATGTCAGAGCACCTGGAGGAAACCCACGCTGACACAGGGAGAACATGTCGGAACACCTGGAGGAAACCCACGCTGACACAGGGAGACCATGTCAGAGCACCTGGAGGAAACCCACGCTGACACAGGGAGAATATGTCAGAGCACCTGGAGGAAACCCACGTTGACACGGGGAGAATATGTCGGAGCACCTGGAGGAAACCCGCGCTGACACAGGGAGAATATGTAAGAGCACCTGGAGGAAACCCACGCTGACACAAGGAGAACATGTCGGAGCACCTGGAGGAAACCCACGCTGACACAGGGAGAACATGTCGGAGCACCTGGAGGAAACCCACGCTGACACAGGGAGAACATGTGGGAGCACCTGGAGGAAACCCACGCTGACACAGGGAGAATATGTCAGAGCACCTGGAGGAAACCCACGCTGACACAGGGAGAATATGTCAGAGCACCTGGAGGAAACCCACGTTGACACGGGGAGAATATGTCGGAGCACCTGGAGGAAACCCGCGCTGAAAAAGGGAGAATATGTAAGAGCACCTGGAGGAAACCCACGCTGACACAGGGAAAACATGTCGGAGCACCTGGAGGAAACCCACGCTGACACAGGGAGAATATGTCGGAGCACCTGGAGGAAACCCACACGCTGACACAGGGAGACCATGTCGGAGCACCTGGAGGAAACCCACGCTGACACAGGGAGAATATGTCAGAGCACCTGGAGGAAACCCACGCTGACACAGGGAGAATATGTCAGAGCACCTGGAGGAAACCCACACAGACACAGGGAGAATATGTCAGAGCACCTGGAGGAAACCCACGCTGACACAGGGAGAACATGTGGGAGCACCTGGAGGAAACCCACGCTGACACAGGGAGAATATGTCAGAGCACCTGGAGGAAACCCACGCTGACACAGGGAGAATATGTCAGAGCACCTGGAGGAAACCCACGTTGACACGGGGAGAATATGTCGGAGCACCTGGAGGAAACCCGCGCTGAAAAAGGGAGAATATGTAAGAGCACCTGGAGGAAACCCACGCTGACACAGGGAAAACATGTCGGAGCACCTGGAGGAAACCCACGCTGACACAGGGAGAATATGTCGGAGCACCTGGAGGAAACCCACACGCTGACACAGGGAGACCATGTCGGAGCACCTGGAGGAAACCCACGCTGACACAGGGAGAATATGTCAGAGCACCTGGAGGAAACCCACGCTGACACAGGGAGAATATGTCAGAGCACCTGGAGGAAACCCACGCTGACACAGGGAGAATATGTCAGAGCACCTGGAGGAAACCCACGTTGACACGGGGAGAACATGTCGGAGCACCTGGAGGAAACCCACACCACCCTCACTTTACAACATTTGCTCACCTTTCAACATCAGACCTCGACAGCAGCACACACACACACACACACACGCACACACACACACACACACACACACACACACAGGTGTAAGGTAACTCGGCTGCATGTAGCTGATTAATAATTGATCAGAGTTTCCTGTGTGACTTTGTTTCATTCTCTGTCTGGTCTTCATCGCTCTGACTGCTGACAATGACTTCTGACCGATGAAGATGACTTCTGACCGGTGAAGATGACCTCTGACATTGGACCAATAATAGGTTTGCTTTGTGTCTGACAGTTTGGCGGCCTGGATGCAGCAAGCGCTGGTCTGAGTCAAGAGGAGCGATTTTCTGAGATCGTCAAAGAGTACGAGCTGCAGTGCAGGGTGAGTGTGGACACACATGGTCTGTGTGGAGTTTGTCAGTCACTGTTAGTCTATTGTCTCTGCTGATGTGATGTTTAATTTTATAAAACTGAAAGCAAACTGATGTGCAACGAAAAGTTTAAAGTTTTACTGCATTTACAATTAAAGACCAGGGAAAATCTATCTCTGATTGTTTGTAGCATTCAGTGACATCTCACAGTCTGTATCAGTTTACATCAGTCTGTATCAGTCTACATCAGTCTGTATCAGTCTACATCAGTCTGTATCAGTTTACATCAGTCTGCATCAGTTTACATCAGTCTGTATCATTTTACATCAGTCTGTATCGGTCTACATCAGTCTGCATCAGTTTACATCAGTCTGTACCATTTTACATCAGTCTGTATCAGTCTACATCAGTCTGTATCATTTTACATCAGTCTGTATCAGTCTACATCAGTCTGTATCAGTTTACATCAGTCTGCATCAGTTTACATAAGTCTGTATCATTTTACATCAGTCTGTATCAGTCTACATCAGTCTGTATCAGTCTACATCAGTATGTGTCAGTTTACATCAGTCTGTATCAGTCTACATCAGTCTGTATCATTTTACATCAGTCTGTATCGGTCTACATCAGTCTGTATCAGTCTGTATTGGTTTACATTGGTCTGTATCAGTTTACATCAGTCTGCATCAGTCTACATTAGTCTGTATCAGTTTACATCAGTCTGTATCAGTCTACATCAGTTTACATCAGTGTGTATCACTCAGTTATATCAGTTTAAATCAGTCTGCATCAGTCTACATCTGTCTATCAGTTTAAATCAGTCTATATCAGTTTACATCAGTCTGTATCAGTCTACATCAGTCTGTATCAGTTTACATCAGTCTGTGTCAGTCTATCAGTTTACATCTGTCTGTTTCAGTTTACATCAGTCTGCATCAGTCTACATTAGTCTGTATCAGTTTACATCAGTCTGTATCAGTCTACATCAGTTTACATCAGTGTGTATCATTCTGTATCAGTTTAAATCAGTCTGCATCAGTCTACATCTGTCTATCAGTTTAAATCAGTCTGCATCAGTCTACATCTGTCTATCAGTTTAAATCAGTCTGTGTCAGTCTACATCAGTCTGTATCAGTCTATCAATTTACATCAGTCTGTATCAGTCTACATCAGTCTGTATCAGCCTACATCAGTCTGTATCAGTCTGTATCGGTTTACATTGGTCTGTATCAGTCTACATCAGTCTGTATCAGTTTACATCAGTCTGTATCAGTCTACATCAGTCTGTATCAGTTTACATCAGTCTGTATCATTTTACATCAGTCTGTATCAGTCTACATCAGTCTGCATCGGTTTACATCAGTCTGCATCAGTTTACATCAGTCTGTATCAGTTTACATCAGTCTGCATCAGTTTACATCAGTCTGTATCATTTTACATCAGTCTGTATCAGTCTACATCAGTCTGTATCAGTTTACATCAGTCTGTTTCAGTCTGTATCGGTTTACATTGGTCTGTATCAGTCTACATCAGTCTGTATCATTTTACATTAGTCTGTAGCAGTTTACATCAGTCTGTAGCAGTCTGCATCAGTCTGTAGCAGTTTATATCAGTCTGTATCAGTCTGTATCGGTTAACATCAGTCTGTATCATTTTACATCAGTTTGTATCATTTTACATCAGTCTGTATCGGTCTACATCAGTCTGCATCAGTTTACATCAGTCTGTATCATTTTACATCAATCTGTATCAGTCTACATCAGTCTGTATCATTTTACATCAGTCTGTATCGGTTTACATTGGTCTGTATCAGTCTACATCAGTCTGTATCATTTTACATCAGTCTGTATCAGTTTACATCAGTCTGTAGCAGTTTATATCAGTCTGTATCAGTCTGTATCGGTTAACATCAGTCTGTATCATTTTACATCCGTCTGTATCAGTCTACATCAGTCTGCATCAGTTTACACCAGTCTATATCATTTTACATCAGTCTGTATCAGCCTACATTAGTCTGTATCAGTTTACATCAGTCTGCATCAGTCTACATTAGTCTGTATCAGTTTACATCAGTCTGTATCAGTCTACATCAGTTTACATCAGTGTGTATCACTCTGTATCACTTTAAATCAGTCTGCATCAGTCTACATCTGTCTGTATCAGTTTATATCAGTCTGTATCAGTCTACATAAGTCTGTATCAGTCTACATAAGTCTATCAGTCTATCAATGTACATCAGTCTGTATCAGACTACATCAGTCTGTATCATTTTACATCAGTCTGTATCAGTCTACATCAGTCTGTATCAGTCTGTATCGGTTTACATTGGTCTGTATCAGTCTACATCAGTCTGTATCAGTTTACATTAGTCTGTATCAGTCTACATCAGTCTGTATCATTTTACATCAGTCTGTATCGGTCTACATCAGTCTGCATCAGTCTACATCAGTCTGCATCAGTCGACATCAGTCTGTTTCAGTCTGTATCGGTTTACATTGGTCTGTATCAGTCTACATCAGTCTGTATCATTTTACATCAGTCTGTATCAGTTTACATCAGTCTGTAGCAGTCTACATCAGTCTGTAGCAGTTTATATCAGTCTGTATCAGTCTATCATTTTACATCAGTCTGTATCATTTTACATCAGTCTGTATTGGTCTACATCAGTCTGTATCATTTTACATCAGTCTGTATCAATTTACATCAGTCTGTATCAGCCTACATCAGTCTGCATCAGTTTACATCAGTCTGTATCATTTTACATCAGTCTGTATCAATTTACATCAGTCTGTATCAGCCTACATCAGTCTGTATCAGTTTACATCAGTCTGCATCAGTTTACATCAGTCTGCATCATTTTACTTCAGTCTGTATCAGTCTACATCAGTCTGTATCAGTCTACATCAGTCTACATTAGTCTGTATCAGTTTACATCTGTCTGTATCATTTTACATCAGTCTGCATCAGTGTGTATCAGTCTACATTAGTCTGTATGAGTTTAAATCAGTCTCCATCAATCTACATCTGTCTGTATCAGTTTAAATCAGTCTGCATCAGTCTACATCTGTCTGTATCAGTTTAAATCCGGCTGTATCAGTCTGTATCAGTTTACATCAGTCTATATCAGTTTAAATCATTCTGCATCAGTGTCCATCGATCTGTATCAGTCTTTATCAGTTTACATCAGTCTGTATCAGTCTGTATCAGTTTAAATCATTCTGCATCAGTGTCTATCGATCTGTATCAGTCTGTATCAGTTTACATCAGTCTGTATCATTTTACATCAGTCTGTATCAATTTATATCAGTCTGTATCAGCCTACATCAGTCTGTATCAGTTTACATCAGTCTGTATCAGTTTACATCAGTCTGCATCATTTTACATCAGTCTGTATCAGTCTACATCAGTCTGTATCAGTCTACATCAGTCTACATTAGTCTGTATCAGTTTACATCAGTCTATATCAGTTTAAATCATTCTGCATCAGTGTCCATTGATCTGTATCAGTCTTTATCAGTTTACATCAGTCTGTATCAGTCTGTATCAGTTTGTATCAGTTTAAATCATTCTGCATCAGTGTCTATCGATCTGTATCAGTCTGTATCAGTCTGTATCAGTTTACATCAGTCTGTATCAGTCTACAGCTGTCTGTATCAGTCTACATCAGTCTGATACAGGACAATTCATGTCCTGACACTTGTGATATTTCAACCTGTTGACATATTGACGTCATATTTTTACCCACAGCAACAATAAACATGTCTGACAGTGAAATTGTGATGGTGGTTTGAAAAAGAGGATGAGCTTCAGTAGTGTGGGATAAACTGTGGCTTCGGCTCAGAGGGAACTCATTCAGCGGCTCCTCTGGCAGCAGCACAGTGATTCTGTCAGAAACTAATGTCTCAAAACAGCCTGATGATCAGAGATGATTTACATATATATATCCACATCACTCAGCCCTAACATGCAGGTACATTTATCTGTATTACAGTGTGTAGATGCTGAAGGTGTGCGTGTGTGTGTGTGTGTGTGTGTGTGTGTGTGTGTGTGTGTGTTGCGTTCAGGAGCTGCGGGACAGAAACGATGAGCTGAGCTCAGAGTTGGAGCTGCTGAAGAGTCAGAGGAGCGACAGGAAGTCCAGACGGTCTGCAGGAGATGACACCTCCACCGCTCTGAGCTGGACCGACCAACAAGCTGTCAGCGCTGAGTTGGACTCTGGTAACACAACAACTACACACAACAAGTACACACAGCGAGAGGGAGGACACTGTTGGGAATCAACATATATTTACCTCACACGGAGGCACCAAATATGTTGGGGTTTAATTGGCTTTTGGAAAAAAATAATTATTATTAATAATAAATAATTATGTTAAATAATGTGACTTAATTAACATTAAATCACCTCGTGGGGCACCATTCCCGTAAAGGGAAAATGATAGCCAGTTAAAGATATCAGTCTTATAAAATAGGCTAAACTATTAATTTGGAGTTTGATTAATAATTAAATTGATGACAAAAACCAAAATAAACAGTAATGCCTGAAGGATTTTGGAGTTCTTGACGCAGCAGACTATTCATTCACTCTTGTTGTTAAGGTGTGTTCACACCGGACCTGTTTTTTTTTTTTTTTTTGCTGTCGCTCAGTTCGCCCCTTTGATATCGCTCAGTTGCAATCGCTCGTCAATGTCGCATAAATCAACAGACTCGCTTTTTCGCTTTGATGACGTGATTGAAGCGATCAGGGAATTTCAAGGGGGGGGGGGGGGGGGGGGGGGGTGCTTGACTGTCATGACATGTCAGCTTCATTAAAAGTATAGCTGCAAATTAAAAGCAACAATAGATGTAAAAACACACTGATACAATGCATCTGTGATCAGTCCCCTAATTTTATTTTAACAATTTCCTCAATCTTCTCCAATTTCTCATTTTATTTTATGGAAGTGATCAATGTAAGTGCACTTGTCCTAGAGTCGTCACAACGGTTTTTATAATGCAAATAACTCTGTTTAGATAAAACCTACGAGCTTCTCTTCCTATGACTTTTACTAAAAATGTGTCTTGTATGTTTTCTGAAGCCTTTGGGCCCTATTTCGATGGTCTAAAGCGGACGGCAGAGGGCGCATAATCCATGTCGCAAGTGTCATTGCTATTTAGATGCAGGTGCAGTTGTCATTTTCACGCCCTGTGCCCTTGTCGTCTAACTAGCAAATGAACTTGCGCTTCTCTGGGTGTGTTGGTCTCAAAATGAGGAGTGGTCAGGCGCAGTCATGGCGCGTTGCTAGTTAGATGGCGTAAAAAGCAAATGTGCCAGTGATCAACAAAAGCCTGGTCTAAAGTCAACGGTGCAGTATTTCGCTGTTAAACAAGTTAGTAACATGCGTGCACTCTGCTCAGACACACATGGAGCAGCCACACATATGTAAACGATAACAAATAAAAATATGATTACAATGTGAAAGGTTATTATTGTGCACATTAAAATATTTATCAGAAACACGTCTTAATGGTCAGTCATTAATCAGAATGATCTAATCGCAGTAATAATGATCATCATAATCTGGGAGGTCCAAGCTGCAGTGTCCGAATATACAGAACTGCGAGCAGACCTCCACGGGCTGATGACGCATAGCCTGTAAAATGAACTTGTCTTTCCCAAATGAATTGTGATCATTTTGGCATGTAAATCACAAAATCAAAGATGTGAATACGTTTGATAAACTTTATTTTGACATAAACCCAACAATAACCAGCTTCTATGAACTAAAAACGTGAACTTATAGCCCTACAAGTACAAATGTATATGTAAAAAAAAAAAAAAGCTTTTAGAATGTAAAACTGAAGATCATCTTGTCAGGAGGAGGAGGAGGAGGATGAGGATGAGGAGGAGGAGGATGACCCCCAGCTCTGCAGCCCAGGTGCAGCCACGGGACCAGCCCTTCCTGCACCTTCAGGCGGGGGGTTCAGGATGCTGGAGAGGGAGCTGGGCTCTCTGACCTCCTGGGTTAAAATAAAATTGAATTACAACTAGTTGACGGCCTTTCTCTCGTGCGTGCACACTCTCTCTTTCTCTCTCGCAGTCTCACTCTGTTTCTTTTCTTTTGACTTTTCTAAGATGACAGATGCTGAATATATACTCCCTATCTGATGCTGTGGCTGTTTGTGGTTGGCTGAGAGGGATGTGAAGTCATTAGTTTGCAGGTGTGTTAATCAAATCAGGTTGGGTTTCCATTACGCGTCAGATGTGACGGGACAGTCGATACAGAGATACATTTATTGTCTCCTCAGCTGTGAAACGCTCACTCTTTCCAGTTGGTAGGTCCGCCATCTAACTAGCTCTCTGCCGTGCGCCTCTCTTAAAGGGAATGAGAGGTGACACTCTGATTGTCTTATTGAATGATACGCCTCAAACACATCCATGACTAATTCACAGAGTAAGTCCAACCCTTTCAGACTCTGCCATGGCACACAGTCTGAAAATGCGCCGTGTAACTAGCAAGTGACTGGGACACGTCCATGCGCTGCACGCCTGGCGCTTTGCGTTTTAGGCCATCTAAATAGGGCCCTTAAAGTTACAAAAATGAAACACACTAGACTTCTGAGCATTTATACCTCCGACCGCAGAGGTATAAAAATGAATAATTATAAAAAGCTGAAAGTTATACATTTTGATACACAGGTAGGCTATACATATTGCAAAACTCTGTAAAAGCACACCAAAGCATACATTTTTGTTTCCAAATATTTTATTACACATACGTACATACAAAATTCTCCCGCTCCTCGCTCCAGGCAGCTCCAACTCCGCTCACATGCTCTGTCTCAGGTATCAGAGCCTCTGTGCCACAATGATAGATGCATTGGCGCTGTCCGTGGTGCTTAAGGACCGCCAGGATTACAGCGCCCCTCCAAGCGCCGCAACTTCATTGTTTACACCAAAAATGCATTTGACTAAGTTATGATAAAATAAAAAAAATATTACAGACTATAGAATAGGACTGACAACCTCTCCAGTGTCTCATGTCAATTAATTAACACTATTTGTCGGCTTTTTTATAATTCCTTTTTTTTTTTTTTTTCTTTTTGCTGCTGCGCTGCTGCACTGTGTCTCCAGTTGAAAGTGGTGATTTGCTGAATACATTCTACAATAATGAATTAGACTTTTGGTCTATAATATTGTTGGCTATATTACGCATTTTAATAAAAAAACACACACTGAACACGTGACTGAATGAATGAATGAACATTGGCAGCGGTTCAGCCACAGTTGTTGAGATGTTGAGATTGTTAAAATTTGTTTTTTATTAATAACAAAATGTTTTTTTACTGACCATATGAATGATTTTGTTTTCAAATAAATATTTGGAAACGAAAATGTATGCTTTGGTGTACTTTTACAGAGTTTTGCAATATGTATATAGCCTACCTATATGTATCAAAATGCATAACTTTAAGCAGGGTTCTGCTGCGGTCGGTGGTATAAATGCTCAGTGTAGTGTGTTTCATTTTTGTACCTTAAAGGCTTCAGAAAACATACAAGACACATTTTTAGTAAAAGTCATAGGAAGAGAAGCTCGTAGGTTTTATCTAAACAGAGTTATTTGCATTATAAAAACCATCGTGACGACTCTAGGACAAGTGCACTTACATTGATCACTTCCATAAAATAAAACGAGATTGAAGATTGAAAAAAAATTGTGAATTGTGATTCCAAGGTTACGGCAGCCAATCAGCGTTGAGCTGGAAGCGACAGGACCCAGCGAAATACCGCTCCAGATGAGATTTCTCATCTCAAGCGACGAGCAAAAAATCGCTCTGTCACTCTGTCGCTGTCGCTCGAAGCCCGAGTGATTTTTCTCCTGGGCGAATATACGGTCAATCGCCCGTTTGCATTGACTTTGTATGTAAACTTGTCGTTGGCAAAAAAAAAATAGGTCCGGTGTGAACACACCTTTACATTACCGATGCTTGAGTGGATGGAGGAAAGAGTCACTCGGTGGTGCTTTGTTAGCCGGCAGAAGAAGGCTGGGAAGGTGGTTCCAGGTGCAGTCTTTGTTGGGTCCTTTGTTCCAAGGGTTGTGATCCGAGGAAGCTGGTCACTCAGGGTCCTTGCAGAGTTAGACGCTGGGTGCTAACTCACTTAGTTCCTTGTTGCTGGAAAGCTAGTTTGCAAACCTTGTGTTTGCCAGAGAGTCTGTGATCAGTTGCCCTCCCTTTAGTGGTTTGGGCTATGGAGCAGGGGTTCGGGCCTCTGCTGTCCCAGGCCCAACTGGGAAGAGGTGTGAGCTGTTGAAGCTCCTGGAGCAAGAAGAGAAAGAAAGCTTGGAGGAGAGCATACCTTGTACCGATGCCTGTGACATCACAGAGTCACATGTCACTGTAAAAGGTTTTGTCCAATCAAGTTTTGGGACTTGAGTCTCACTGAGGTGTGAGGTGAGACCTCCTGTGGAGATAGGTGCCACTTAGCTCTCTTTGTTTGAAGACAAAGAGCATGCAGAGGAAAAAGCCTTGAAATCAGTGATGATTTTTCCAAATGATAAATCATCTGTGGTCCTGTGAATCCCAACAACACAATGGGATCAAACTGTGAAAGTACAAAAAGTCTCGGTATCAAAATGAACTTACCTGTAAATTTTCAATTAATTCATTCAAAAGTAGCAGCATTGTGAACCGGCAGCTTTTTACAACGTTGTAGTTTCCTGTTTCAACTCGTCTGGTCTTGAATCTTTGGACTTTAATGTACTGAGGTGAATTTCCCGCCATCAAACCAGCGCTCAGATCTGTCTGATTGTCTCTCAGCCAATCATTTTCCAGCAATGTGTCTCTGGCTCTCGGACTGAACTTCAGCCCTTATTAGCGTGCTCCTTTTTAATGGTCTGGCTAACCAGCTCTAGGAGCAGCTCCAGTGTGCCAATCAGAGGCACGGATGGTAGGGCACTCCTGAGCGACGAAGAGCAAGAGGCAAGGTGGGTGGAACACTTCAGAGAGGTCTTCAACCAGCCAGCACCTCCCACGCTCTTCAGTCTTGACCAGGAAGCACCAGCTCCAACCCTGAACTTAACTTCAGATGAAATATCCGGGGCCGAGGTTGCCAGAGCAATCAAGAGCCTCAAGAACAACAAGGCGCCGGGACTTGATTGAGGGATCCCTCCTCAGTTGCTCTTCCTGAAGTTTCTACCGTTGATTCCCTGTTAAAGGGTTTTTTGGGGAGTTTTTCCTGATCAGCTGTGAGGGTCATAAGGACAGAGGGATGTCGTATGCTGTAAAGCCCTGTGAGGCAAATTGTGATTTGTGATATTGGGCTTTATAAATAAAATTGATTGATTGATTGACTTGATTAAGTATCTGCTGAGTTGTTGAAGCATGGCCAGGAGGTCGTTGTAGAGAGCCTCACCCACTTGTTTAACCTGATTTGGCATGCCGAAGATTAGGGGTGGGAATCTCTAGTCACCTCAATCAGTCAATCAATCAATCAATCAATTTTGACTGAAAACAAACAGGGTTCGGGGCGCTGCCGAGCAAGACATGGGATAAGACGTGTTTTCACAGAGCTCCGGCAGAGCTTTTGTTAAAATAACCCGTAAACAGCATATTGCAGAAGAAAATAACAAGAATCCACCTCCAAAGGATATAAGAAAAACTACAGCACTAAATAAAACGAGTGACTTTATTCCGGATGGCAACAAATCTTCGCAAATACAAGTACACCGGACCATCTGGAACTAGGCCGGAAGCCTCGGAGCAGAGTGGGTCGGGTAATGCTAATCGAGCTGCTACTACAACTACGAGACAAACAATGCCCGAGGACAAAAACATGGACACCGACGCATGAAAAATGGACATTGTTTCTTCTCTGAGAGCGGACATCTCATTGGCGATAAAAGAAGAGTTAAAAAGTGCCCTGGCAGAAACTTTTGCTGGGATAAAAAGTGAGCTACAGGCTATACGGGCTGAAATTGCTAACAATGCTACCGCTACCCGCACGGAGATTGAGTCAATTAAACATTGTCTTAAGGACGTGGAGGGGGGGGTTTCAGCATGGTCAGACGAAACGACAGCATTGCAAGCCACGGTTGCTTCGTTAACGAAACAAGTGGAACTATTGCAAGACAAATGTGAAGACATGGAAGGTCGAATGAGAAGAGGGAACATCCGTATTGTCGGAGTGCCTGAACATCCCGGGACGAGCTCACCTGTGGAGGTATCCAAACTCCTGAAAGATGTGCTGCAGTTGAACAAAGAGGTGAAAGTGGATCGGTCACACCGCAGCATTGGGTCGCAAAAGCCAGGTGACAGACCCAGAGTCATTATTGCAAAGTTACACTACGACAGGGATTGTGCAGAGATCCTGAGGAGAGCCAGGGATCGGGCTCCGCTCACACACAATGGGAACTGCATCGCCATATTCCCCGACTACACCACCTGTATCGCCAGGGCCAGAGCGGCATTCTCGGATGTTAGGAAAATGCTCCGAGGAAGACAGGGGATCCGATATGGATTGATTTATCCTGCCAAATTCCGGATCTCATATAATGGGGAAGAAAAGGAGTTCCTGAACGCACCCGAAGCAATGGACTATGTAAAAAAGAAATTCACCGAGGAGATGTAGTTGGACAGTGGAGAGAGGGGAGGCTGAGTGATAAGTAATATTCTTATATTTAGTTACATTAACGATTATGCTGTTATGGGTTCTTCAAAATTTGTTACAGTTATCATAGTAGCTCTGCTGGAGCCTGTGTAGAGATACATTACACCTGCTCTTGTCTTGTTTTTAAGCATAAGTTATTATTGGCATGTGCATACTATCAGGTGATACATGTTGGTCCGTTTTGTGCATTGCCTATTTCTTATGCTTTCAGGGACTAGGTCCCACAGAGACTTGGACTCTTTCTTGTTCTGAAGTTATGAGGAAGCCCTCTACAACTGTTTATGGTTGCCCTGGAGTTCAGCTTGGGCTTTTTATGTTCATTACACCATATGCCACAGATGTCATCTTAAAGCCCCATAGGCCATGTTTTTTTGTTTGTTTGTTTGTTTGTTTGTTTTTTTGTTCATTTATCCTTTACTCCTTCATATAGTATATCTCATATTATATACATCTAATCTTAGGTTATGGGATTCATAAAAGTATTAAGTTATAATGTGAAGGGTCTTCACAACCCCATGAAGAAGAAAAAGATATTGCAACAGTTACGACAGATTAAATGTGAAATAGCCTATCTGCAAGAAACGCATCTGTCAGACTCGCTTATGAATGTATATGCCCCTAATGAGGATGAGCCAGGATTTATTAGAACGGTGTTCAATATGGTGGTACGACATAGTGTCGGGATATTGCTTATTGGGGGGGGGGGGGACTTTAATTGCATTGTATCACAACATGTGGATAGAAAACCACTCTCCAACACCCCACTCTCTCGGATGAGCAAAATGCTGAAATACCAAATTTCGGAAATGGGAATGGTAGATGTATGGAGGAGTAAATATCCAAATAGCAGGGATTTTACTTTCTATTCTCATAGGCATGCTTCTTATTCCAGGATAGATTATTTTTTTACTCCCAAGGCAGAAATATACAGAATAACGGATATTAAAATTTTACCAATGACATTTTCAGATCATTCGCCTATCGAAGTATTATGGGATATAGGGAATAGGTCAACTTCTAAACAGTGGCGATTGAATGCTTCTCTCTTAGATGACAAAGAATTTGTTTCTTTTATTACAGCGGAATTGAAATTTTATTTAGAGACAAATGATACCTTAGATATTTCACCGCTCATATTGTGGGATTGTGCAAAGGCTTATCTCAGAGGAAGAATCATTGCCTATACAGCAAATAGAAAGAAAGAAAGGGAAGCAAGACAAATAGAATTGGAACAAGCTATTCAGAATTTGGAATCACAACATAAACAAACCCAAAACCCTACAATACTAAACAAATTAAAAGACGTTAGAAGAGAATATAATAGCCTAATCAATGATAAGATTGAATATAATATGAGATTTCTTAGACAGAAATATTATGAGTATGGGGACAGGGCAAGTCGACTTTTGGCAATTAGGTTAAGAAAACAGCGAGCCTCAAATACTATATTGAAAATAATACCTGATAATTCTCCTCGAGTACTAACTAAACCTGATGAAATTGCAGAGGCTTTTGCAGAATTTTATAAATCTCTTTACAAAAATTCAGATACCTGTGTAAATGATACAGTCATATCTGCCTTCTCTGCCTGAGAAATATAAAACTGACTGAATTAACAGATTCAATGAGTAAGGAATTGGATGAACCAATTAGGCAGCATGAGATAATGGAAGCAATTAAAATGCTGAAGAATAATAAAAGTCCCGGCCCTGATGGCTACATCAATGAATTCTATAAAAAACTAAATGAAATTATATCACCACTCCTTTTAAGAGCTTATCACCACGCATTAGAATCTGGGGAGATGGCACCATCATGGAGAGAAGCGACCATAGTGGTATTGCATAAGGAAGGTAAAGACCCAGTAAAATGTCAGTCTTATTGTCCAGTGTCCCTACTGAACAGTGACCTTCGTGTACTTACCACCATACTTTCTAAAAGAGTAAATAAAATCATTAATCACGTAATCCACCCAGATCAAACCGGTTTTATAGCAGGGAGGTTCTATGGGGACAACCTCCGAAGGGCAGTAAATATAATGAGTCATGTAAACTTTAATAGGGAGAAAGCTATGTTATTATCACTGGATGCATATAAAGCATTTGATCGTGTCTCTTGGCAATACTTATTTCAGACATTGGAACAGTTTAAATTTGGTCCCGAGTTCATAAAGTGGGTTCGAACATTATATTCAACTCCACTCGCCGCCATTAAAGTCAATGGATTTAGATCACAAAACTTCGCATTGGAACGAGGGTGTCGACAAGGATGTTCGTTATCTCCATTATTGTTCGCGTTAAGTATCGAACCACTGGCTCAGCTCATTAGGGACGATTTATTAGTTAAAGGCATTAAAATCAATAAGGAAGAACATAAATTGTCACTATATGCTGATGACGTGTTGCTCTTTTTGGCAGAACCAGAAACAACAATTCCACACCTTAAAAAATTGATCTCGCATTATGGCTTCATCTCAGGATATAAAGTTAATATTGAAAAAACCGAAGCTATTGACCTTAATGGTCAAATACCAGATCATATTAAAAATAAAAGCGGGTTTAAATGGAATAAAAGTATGGTGTATTTAGGCATCACTCTACCCCATTCCCTAGAACTATTATATGATGCAAATTACCCCAAAATTATTAAAAGTATAAGCGAGGACCTGGAACGATGGACAACATTACCACTGACTATGCTTGGTCGCATCGAATCAGTACGCATGAACGTCTTACCTAGACTACTTTACCTGTTCCAAATGCTGCCTGTAGAGGTCCCAAAATTAGCGTTTGATAGATTAAATAAATTAATATCAAAATTCATATGGCAGGGGAAACGCCCTAGAATCCGATTTAAAATTATACAATTATCTAAATCCAGGGAGGGACTGGGACTCCAAAATTTACAATATTATTACTGGGCTGCCCAAGTGAGACCAGTGATCTCTTGGTTGGAGGATCAGGTACATGCCAGGTGGATTAATATCGAAAAGAGCTTATGCTCAGTACCAATAAAGACTGTTCTCTTTTTAGATCTACCCTTGAAGAATATCCAGATGGGTGTGTGGACAAAAATGACATTAAAAATTTGGAAAACTATACAAGTATTCTTTAATTTACCAAAGAAACTATCTACCGTATCTGAGTTAGGATATCTGGGGGACTTAATACCATCTCAAAGCGATATGGGTTTCAAAAACTGGTATCAATATGGTCTTAGGTATCTACACCAAATGTTTTCTAAAGGGGATCTTAAATCTTTTGAACAACTGAGACATGATTTTAAACTTCCACAAACTAATTTTTATAGATACCTGCAATTGAGACATTTTCAAACAACACATCAAGAATATGAAAAAGTTAAAAATCCCTCTCAGCTTGAGTTGTTTCTCCAGGAAATACAATCAAATCACAATATTAAACGAGTAATTTCCAAAGTATACACTATATTTTCATCCATGGACCCAAATAATACTTTGCATATTAAAGATAAATGGGAGATTGAATTTGGTGCAGTTATCCCAATTGAACCTTGGACACAGGGGTGTGAGGAAGCACATTCAGTGACTAGTTCTAATATTTGGAGAGAGTTTAGGTGGAAAATTATAACAAGGTATTTCCGAACCCCACATATAATAGCTAAATGGAATCAAACAGGATCAGATAAATGTTGGAGGCAATGCGGACAGCACATAGGAAACCATACTCATATAATGTGGTCATGTCCAAAACTAGAGGACTATTGGAAGGAGGTTTTTGACGCTTTAAAAGAAATTTTTCATCGTGAAATACCTAAAGATCCCATGGTGGTTCTCCTAGGTATAATACCAGAAGGGGTTACTGGCCGAAATAATGTATATTTGTTACAAATCCTACTAGCCGCGGCCATTAAGTGTATTACATTTAGGTGGTTGAAAATTGAACCCCCTTCATATAATGATTGGATTTTGAAGGTATATGAAATCTATGAAATGGAAAAAATCACCTATGCTGTTCGACTTCAAAAAGAAAAATTTGTAAAGAGATGGATGCCTGTGATGCCTCTGATATTGCAGTGATGTATTCCTGAGGTTTGATTTACTGATTCATGAATTTATGATTCACTCATTCTGGATATGGTATTTGGTATTCCCCCCCCCCCCTTTTTTTTCTCTTTCTATTTATTTACATCTTATTTATATTTATTTATCCTTACCAACCCCCCCTTTTTTATTATTTACTAGCATTATTAGCTCTGATTGTGGAGTTTCTTATCTGAGCTATGAGACGTGAAGTGTCAAAGATTCGGTGCCTGGAAGTGGGCCTGTAGGCTCCCGACCTTGAACTTCTTGTCTCTTGTTAGTCGTCTTCAAATGTCGATTTGATATCTTAGGTTCAGCTGGCAAATTCTTAAAGAAGCACTGGAAACAGGCAAGGTCCGATGCAATCAAGTTTAATGTGTCAACAGGCTTTAACACATACAACTTAGTGAGCCAGACTCTGGAGCGTGGCTAAAAATCCGCTTTCAAACCCCTAGCTTATATGCTGGTGGAGACTCAACCGAGTCTCCACCCCTTTTTGCTAATCTTTCCCACTTGAACCCAATTCTATTGGTGGAGAACTTTCTTTGTGTCCGATTCTGATTGGGCCCGTTTCTAATGGTGTAACGTAGCCTGGAATTTCCCAAAATTCCTTCCCTTAGGTTCGGTTTCATTCTTGTTCTATTTTTTTTTAAAATATATGAATTCTAGGGACTTTCTACACAGTCCACAGTGTTTCTTCTTTTGTGCAAATAAAACCTTAGAGTACAATTTGTGAGTGAAAGTGTGCGAGTTACAACATTTGAGTATGTGTTTGATCATCAAACAGGGCATCTAACAGGGCAGTAAATGACCTTGACAACAGATTCAAAGGAGTGAATGATAAAATGACCTCGGCAATATCTCATACAGGTTCAAAGGCTGCCATAGTGCCCTGCACATGATTATATAGTTTCTTTGTTTCCCAATCACTTAGATATTTTAACCCTGTTATTTGATTTACTAAGCACAAACTTTTACACTACAGACGGCATTGATTGTATTTGTGAAGTGAGGCATATTTCCGTTCTTCAAACTATTATAACAAGGACTGGATTAAAGGGTGGGGGAGAAAAGAAGAAAAAGAAAAAAAAAGGACATTTCAAATGAAAGGACTGATGAAGGGGAAAATGTGATGATTGTGGCAAGTTACTGGTGTATGTCTGTTGGTTGTTTAAATAAAAAAATAAGTTAAAAAAACAAACAGGGTTCTTATTAAACATCAAAGATCTAATCTTGTTAAAGCAAGAAGCTGCTTCACGATCATGTTGTTGTTCTGTTGTAGTCACAAGATTCTTTGATGTGAATGTTCTTCAGCGTGTCCACACACACACACACACACACACACAGACATGTCCTCTGTCCCATAACAGTAATTATCATGTGAAGACCAGCAGGTTCATTAAAACACACATACTAATAACATAAAGTTTGCAGTGACCAGCTGAGAGTCGTCACAGATCAGTGACATGTTCAGAGTCTCTGTGAGTTATTGGGTCTTTTCCACGGTCACTTTGTGTTTCCATGATCAGTTAAGACAGGTCGTGCCACGCTGAGCTGTGCCACAGACGGACTCTGCTCCAGTGCAGGTCCAAAGAGGGCTGCCGGTCTCTAAATGGGCAGCGGTGACGTCTCGCCGCTTCCCATTTAACTATGCCCAATGAAGACGTTCTGTTACTAAAGAAAACAAACAAAAAGATCGCTGACCTTAAAGAGGACATCCACTGGCTCTCTGATCTGAAAAACAAAGAGCAGAGACTCACATGTGGAACAGCCTGCCAGAGAGCATCAGGGCTGCACACACTATTGATGTTTTTTAAAAGGAGGCTCAAGACTCACCTTTTTAATTTGGCCTTTATCTGATTTCTATTACTCTTCTTTTATTATCATCAATCAATCAGTTTTATTTATAAAGCCCAAAATCACAATTTGCCTCACAGGACTTTACAGCACACGACATCCCTCTGTCCTTATGACCCTCACATTATAATTTATATATATATATATTTTTTTTTAATGATTAATGTTCTTAATGATCTACTTTTAAATCCTTATGTATTTTATCATTATTCAATGTTATGTCTGTTTTTATCCCATTGTCTTTTAGTTTTTAGCTCCAGTGTTTCCTCATGGGGGGCCTCCACACTGGGGGTAGGGTTGGGGTCCGGATCTGGTTCTTTTTTGGAACTGGGTCCAAAGTTCCGCTTCCGGAACCGGTTCCATCACATTTGGAGTAACGGTTCCTGCAAATGGTTCCTAGATTGTTAAAAAAAAACAACATCACATGCATTTCCATTAGAGTGCGGCATGGGCCGCATATTTCTGTCCGAACCCGACCGAGCCCAACATTATTTAGCTAATTACTGAAGCACAGAGTTTGTGTCACACAGTGGTTACAGGCTATTTAACAGGCCGGGCGTGTGCCGTGGGTGCTCAGCTGAGAGGGAGACCTCCGTGTTTGAGATGGGAGTGGGCAGCAGGAGGGCTGAGGCTTCCAGCGAGAGGAGAGGTAGAAACAAACAGCCAATGTGTGTCTGTGTGTGTTATGTTCAAGTGTTGTCACTTAAATAACAGTGCCCAAGCATGAATGCATATAAGTATTTTTTTATTACATTGCTGTGGTTAATTTGAGGTAATAGTGTTACTGTAGAAATCAGAGAATCACTTGTTGTTGATATATATTCTCAGGGAGATGATACAAGCTCTAAATCTGAAATACACACCACACACAAATGTGTATTTTCATCTAATTGTACTGTGCGACAGTTAGAATAAAGTTTTTGTATTTGTATGATTGCATTTGTGTTTATTATATACTTGTTTAAGTATAGCAAGTATAATGAATATAATGTAGGAATCGGTAAGAGGAATCGGAATCGTTAAAATCCTAACGAGTCCCAACCCTAACTGGGAGGTGTGTCCAGTCTGCCCGCGGAGGACTGGGAGGCTCTGCACCATGTGTGGAGTCCACCCCGGTCTGTCTGGGTCGGTGTGGACTCTGTGGCGTGTGTGTGTGTGTGTGTGTGTGTGTGTGTGTGTTATATGTGGGGGGTGGGAGGGGCGGGTTTTTCATTGTTTTTATTTTGTGAAGCACTTTGTGTTGTATTTTAATGTATGAAAAGTGCTATATAAATAAAGTTTGATTTGATTTGATGTAGCAGCTGAAACTGAGCAGAGGTTTAACAGGAGTTCAGTTCCTGCTGAGCAGGTCGGATCTGTTCAGCTAGAACAACGGACACGCCCACCACACACACACACACACACACACACACACACAGAGCTGTCCAGGTGTTGAGTCTCATGATGTCTCTCAGTGAGTCTCTGACGTCTCTCTTCAACATGTTCTGATAGTTTCCGTTGTTCTTCAGTCTGAGCTGTTGTCACACTGTTGGTTTGTTTTTTGTGTTTTTCCAGACGATTCGGACATGAAGAGCACCTCGTCTCCTGCAGTCAGGAAGAAACTGCAGCCAGCAGATAAAACAGGTGAGAGACACACCTGTCCACACGCCTACACAGTGTCTCAGTGGAGACTCTCTCACTGATATTTTTATCATTCTTTTAAATATTTTAAATATTTTTCCAATTCTTTTGACATTTTTCTAATTTTTCCTCTAATATTTAATATTTTTCAGATATTTATCTAAAAAAACATTTAAAGATTTTTCACAAGATATTTGGATATGTTTCACTGATAATTAATGTTTTGTACCATGTGCTAACCCCGTGTGTCTCTTCCTGTCTCAGCCCTGTCCTCGCTGGGTGGCGTCTCCGGTCTGGCCATCAGTATCCAGACTGAACTGGCTCTGGAGCAGCTGAAGCAGAATCACAACCAGGAGCTGCAGCAGCTTCACATCCAGCTCGACACACAGGTGACCAGTGTTAGAGATATCATACATGTCTGGAGTTCAACTCTGATCATCACACCCTCCTCCTCCTCGTCTCCGTCCTGCAGGTGAACTACTACGAGCGGCGCCTGGAGGTGATGAGGCAGAGCATGGAGGTGGAGCGGAAAGACATCTCTCAGGCCTTCAAGGTAAACATCAGCCCTTGATGACTTCACACACTCAGATCTTAAACAGTTTGTAGAATCAGACTGATTTTATTTCTCACAGCACAGAGTCATCTGATGGACTCGGTTCAGTTTGATTCAGGGTGTTTTCACATATAGTCCTTTTTAAACAAACTGAACTCAGTCCTCTTGAAGTGCACCAACAGTGAAATAGTCTCAGTCCTCTCTCTGATCACACTATACATCACATATACTGACACAGTGTAGTGCGTCCTGTGACGTGTCTCTGCGGTGAGGTGATGAAGCTGCTCACTGTCACATGAGCTTAAACTGGAGGAGACCCTGAGTGTCTCTGAGCTGTGACTGGTTGATGTGTCCTACCTTCCACATCTGGAGACGTGCAGTGTCTTCTGTGGACCAAACTGCTCCTCGACAGAGAGCAAAGTGAACCTGGAGCGCTTTGTGTTCACAGGTTCAGACAACCGCACTGTGGACTCACTTCAGAGGGTCTGAGCTCTCTTGGAGTTTCATGTGTGTAAAAAAGTGCTGAGTCACCGCGCTCTGAGTCCATCTTTATAGTTTTATTCTTACTGCAACAATAGAGAGTTTTATAACAGAACTGATGGACTACATGTTGCTGAGGTCAGTGCTGAGCACAGTCCTCGTTCCTGTGGTGGAGTATTTCAGTGTTTGAGAGGTGGATGAACTTCTTGTTGTCGTCTTAAGATGGAGATCAGTGAGGTGGAGGAGCAGAAGGCTCAGGTGGAGCAGGAGGTGAAGCAGCTGAAGGAGACGGTGGACAAACTGCACGCTCAGATCCAACATGGAGGAGGTGGAGGAGGGTGGAGCCACGAGCAGGAGCGCAGGTGAGGAGCAGCCTCCTCTGTCCGTCCTGTTTAGTCTTGTCTCGGTGGTGGGCGGAGTTTGTGAGCATTGTTTTTTTTTTCCCCAGGATGCAGCGGGAGCGGGCGGAGCTGGAGCAGAACTTCGCCAGAGAGATAGGGAACCTGGTCCAGAGACTGAGCGCTGAGAAGGAGCAGCTGGAGGCGGAGCTGAAGCTGAAGATGGACCAGGAGGTGATGCTGGTCAGGTGGGTGATGATGTCACAGCTCCGCCTCTGTCTGATGCTTTTATTCTGAAATGTCAGTAACTCGTCTGCTGAGTTTTTATCTCTTGTAAAGTTTTTATTAAATCAGAGTTTAACGTAGAAACACGAGTCAGAGCAGTGAGGATGAACCTGCGGTGGGCGGAGCTGAGGCGGGAGGAAACAGAAGTGTCAGCAGATGTCTTCACTCTGAGCAGGGACGAGGCGGAGCAGCAGCTGTCTCACATGAAGCTGCAGTACGGTGAGGGCCAGCGACGCCTCCTCCACCAGCTCCATCGGGAGCGCCAGCGGCTGCAGGAGCAGAGAGGATGCTGGGAGAAGAGGCTGGCGCAGGTGGAGCAGGAGAAGCTGCGGAGTGAGGAGAGAGCCACTGAGGAGAGGAGGAAGGTGGAGGAGCAGCAGGAGGAGGTGTCCAGATTACAGGAGGTGGTACAGAGCTCCCACCTACAGATCAGCCAATCAGAGGCCAGCATGGAGGAGCTGAGGAGGCGCTGCAGGCAGTTGGAGGAAGATCTTAAAGCATGTAGTGGGCGATGCTCTGAGCTGGAGGCGCGGTTGGAGGAGGCGTGTTCTCAGCTGGAGGCGAGCGTCTCTGTCCTGGAATCTCAGGAGGTTTTAAACAAGCATCTGAGCACAGAGCGGCGCTGTGTGGAGGCGGAGCTGCAGGAGCTGAAGCACAGGGAGGAGCAGCTCCTCCTCCAGCTGGAGAACCTGCGGGCTGCATCTGACAGCATCCTGCAGGACCGGGAGGTGGTGGCCGACAACTGCAGCCGCCTCTCCAACGCCTTCATCCAGCAGCAGGCGCAGCTGCGAGCGCGGGAGGAGACGGTGGATGGCCTCAGGGCAGAGCTGGAGGCGCTGCAGGAGGTCACCAGGAGCACGGCCGCGGAGCTGGACTCCCTGAAGACGGACCGTTCCAGGCTGATCCAGGACCTGAAGGACCAGGCCATGGCTGTGGACACTCTGCAGCTGGAGCTGGATGGAGTCTCTGAGGAGGTGGAGAGGAGGCGGAGCTCTGAGGAGGCTCTGGAGGAGGCGCTGAAGGAGGAGCAGAGCAGGAGCTCACAGCTATGCTCTGGCCTGGACGAGGAGAAGGAAGAGGTGCGACGTCTGAGCCAGGAGAACGCCAGCTACGCCCGTCTGGCCGACCAGCTCTCCACCCAGATCGTAGAGATGGAGGAGGAGATCTCCACCCTCAGAGACCACCTGAAGGAGCTCAGCTCCCAGCTCAACGACACCGCCGACCTCGTCCTCATCCTCAGGACGCAGCTCAACGCCAAGACCAGCAAGACCGACCACCTCCGGGTCCAGGGGCCCGACGGAGTTAAGATCCTACTGAGACAGACAGAGACCAACCAGCTGGACCTGAGGGACCAGCTGAGGACGGAGGACCTGAGGGACCAGCTGAGGACGGAGGACCTGAGGGACCAGCTGAGGACGGAGGACCTGAGGGACCAGCTGAAGACAGAGGACCTGAGGGACCAGCTGAGGACGGAGGACCTGAGGGGACAGCAGGTCCTCCAGCTGCAGAGGGACCTGCAGGACTCCCAGGACCAGCTGCAGCGAGCGGAGGAAGACTTTGAGCAGGAGAAGATGAAGATGAAGCAGCAGCTGATGGAGCTGGAGACGCTGGTCCTGGCTCTGGAGGACACGATGGACCTGTCCCGTCTTCACAGGTTTGAGACCGATGCTGTGATGAGACAGACGCTCCGACCACTGACTAACCTCCGCCTGTCTCTGAATGACATCACCTGTCTCTGAATGACTAACTGCATCATCATGTGACTGCTAACGGAATGAAACTCCCACAATGCACCGCGACCGTCCGTCTCTGTCTGAATGCTTTAACTCCTCCTCTCATCTCTAACCCAATGACATCGCATGATCACGTCTGTCTCTCTGTCTGTGTCTGTTAATGATGTAATGATGTAATGATGTAATGATATCTGAAACATGTAACACACCTTTAAATCACCGCAGTCTCAGATTCCTCAGAGTGATGTCATCAATGACATCAGAGATGTTTGTCCCTGACGATCAGTCAGCTGATTGGTCTTTTGGTCTGTGGCTGCAGGACTCAGCTGCAGGAAGTGCGATCGGAGAACGCAGTTCTGCAGGAGCGACTCAGCGTCCTGCAGCAGGAAGTCCACGGCCTGGAGGACGACATCGCCAACAAGAGGTCAGTGAGCATGTCTGTGATTGGTCATCTGTCACCCTTAGTGATGGATCGCCCACAGAGGGTCGGTGTGGACGCCACAGACGCTGTGAATCGACCTTAAGATGTTAAATATATCAACCTCCTTCTCCTCCTTCTCCTTCTTCTTCTTCTTCTTCTTCTTCTTCTTCTTCTTCTTCTTCTTCTTCTTCTTCTTCTCCTCCTCCTCCTTCTCCTCCTCCTTCTCCTCCTTCTCCTCCTCCTCTTCCTCCTCCTCCTCCTTCTTCTCCTCCTTCTCCTCCTTCTCCTCCTCCTCCTCCTTCTTCTTCTTCTTCTCCTTCTCCTTCTTCTCCTTCACCTTCTCCTTCTCCTCCTCCTCATCCTGTTAGGAGGAAGCTGGAGGACCTGGAGCAGGAACACGAGCGGAGCAGAGAGGAAGAGGAGTGTCTCCACAGAGAGGTGAGTGAACAGACTGATCTCAGTGACCTTTGACCTCTGAGAGGAACACTGTTTGACTCCTCCTTCTCCTCCTCCTCCTCTGTTGTCTGCAGAACTCCAGGTATCGTGAGGAGGTCCTGGATCTGAGCAGCAGGAACCTGCAGCTCAGCAACGACAACGCCGAGCTCAGCGCCCGTCTCCGTGGAGACCAGGAGTCGGTGCGGATGCTGAGGGAGCGTCTGGCGACGGTTTCCAGGGAGCAGGAGGAGGAGGGAGCGCTGGTGAGCAAGGCAACCTTCAGTGTGTGTCTCTGTAGTGACATGTATCGTTAATAAGATGGCGTGTTGTCGCTGTCATGGTGTTTTCAGGTGCGGCGGCTGCAGGATGCGGCGCTGCAGCAGGATAGAGAGAAGCTGCAGCAGCAGGCGGCGTGGACGCAGGAGAGACAGCTGCTGGAGACAGAGCTCAGCTCCTACAGGGACAAGGTGACCAGTTTAATGTCTCTGAACAGGTGACTTGCTGATGAGGTCATCAGTTAGACCAGTCCATCAGGAGCTCACTGACCCAAACAAGTGAAACATTTTCACAGCGACTGAAGAGTCTCAGAGCAGCGATGTGACTCCACATTCATTCATCTCATGATGACGTTAAACGGCGCCGCTGACAGGTGTGCGTCCGCCCTCTCTGCCACCACTCTCAGCAAACGTACGACACACCAGCAGAGGTTCATTCATCAATTCAGCGATTTCATGTGCGTGTGACACGAGTTATTCTCACGTATGAAGTGTTAACAAAATTTATTCCAGTGCTCAGTCTTCGTGAGTAACACACAAAACAATCTCTTCCTGTTTGGTGTGAACAACACATCAGTGTTAATGGGGAAGCTGTGAGTGAGCGTGAGAGGACAGATGCATGTTGGGACGCATCATGTGACATGACTTGTATCGATATAAACGCAGTCTGAATTTATATCTTGTTTGACAATATATTGATATGTCGTACAGGCGTTACAGCAGTGTGCTTGTTGCAACATCTCAGTCCTCAGATTGAGCTGCAGAGTGAGCGTTCCTGTTTTTCATGCTGCTGCTCTCTGGTACAGACAGCTGAGGACACAGAGACAGCTGAGGACACAGAGACAGCTGAGGACATAGAGATAGCTGAGGACACAGAGACAGCTGAGGACACAGAGACAGCTGAGGACACAGCTGAGGACACAGAGACAGTTGAGGACACAGACAGCTGTGGACACAGCTGAGGACACAGACAGCTAAGGACACAGAGACAGCTGAGGACAAAGACAGCTGAGGACACAGAGACAGCTGAGGACACAGAGACAGCTGAGGATGCAGACAGCTGAGGACAAAGACAGCTAAGGACACAGAAACAGCTGAGGATGCAGACAGCTGAGGACACAGAGACAGCTGAGGACACAGAGACAGCTGAGGACACAGAGACAGCTGAGGACACAGCTGAGGACACAGAGACAGCTGAGGACACAGACAGCTGAGGACACAGACAGCTAAGGACACAGAGACAGCTGAGGACACAGACAGCTAAGGACACAGAGACAGCTGAGGATGCAGACAGCTGAGGACACAGAGACAGCTGAGGACACAGACAGCTATGGACACAGAGACAGCTGAGGACAAAGACAGCTAAGGACACAGAGACAGCTGGGGATGCAGAGACATGACCACCTTGAATCTGATGAAGACTTTTTCATTTTCTTGTTAATGACATCAGTCTGTCGTTCATTCTGATGTACTGACCTCTGTGACCTCTGAGCTCAGGTGAGACAGATTTTAGGGAGATGAAACGTTTGAGGAGACTCCAAGAAGTGACATCACAATAAGCAGTAACACTGATGTATGTGTTCTAAGACAGAACTGTAGCTGTGTTTATGCTCAGCGTCCACACTGAGGCACCGTGACTTGACTCAGTTTCAGTTTGAAAAACAAGGTTGTTTTTTTTTCTCCTGTGGACAGACGGCACGTTTTGTTACTTGCTCACACCCCCCATTGCCCCGAAAAAGGCACATTCTGTATAAACAAAAGTAGGTAGGCGGCATTTTACTGCACTCCTCCTGTTAACAAAGGGCTTCAGTCTGAAGCTCTGAACCTCTGATTCTGTGAACACTCTTCCTCACCGCTCGGCTCAGCAGATCCAAACACCGATTAAACTAACCGTGTGTTTTGTCCTCAGCTGGGCCGACATGCGGAGCTGGAGGCGGAGCTTAGCAGTGTGGCCCTGAAGCTGCAGTGGGTGGAGGAGGATAAATCCAAACTGCTGAGAGAAGCTGAGGACCGAAACAACAAGGTGACGCTCCGACTGTGACACCGTGACATCACCATGACATCATCAAATACTAGCAACCTGATGTTTCATGTTTGTCTCCAACAGGTGGAGAAGCTGCAGCAGGCGGCGCTCTCTGTGGAGGCGGAGTCAGAGCTACTGCGCTCTCAGCTTCACGCCGTCACTCAGGAGAAACTAAACCACGCCCAGGAAGTGACGGACCTGCAGAGGAAGCTACAGGACGCTCTCAACAAGGTCATCAGACACCGTCCAATCAATGAGCAGAATTCAGTTGTTTCAGTTCCTCATGAGGTTTTATGAACCAATCAGAAACTGATTTGACAGGGGACGTCACCGCCGTGGTTTCATTACACATTCATTTAAAGATCTGATGCGTCTCGGTGTGACATCATCATGTTTACAAACAGTTTTTTCACAGGAGCCTTTGATGTTTGTGACAGCCAATCAGAGCAGTCTGTAGATAACCAATCAGAACACAGAGCAGAGGTCAGGAAGTCACAGGACCAACTCTGATTTTCTCTGAGATTAAAAACTTTTTCCCCGTCTTCAAAAAGGGGACCGGAGGGTGTGCTCCAATTATTGGGGCATCACACTGCTCAGCCTCCCAGGTCTGTTTACTCCAGGGTGATGGAGAGGAGGCTCCAACCGATTGTCAAACCTCAGATTCAGGAGGAGTGATGTGGATTCCGTCCTTGCCGTAAAACAGTGAAGCAGCTCTTTACCTTTGCGAGGCTGCTGAAGGGGTCGTGGGAGTTTGCCCATCCAGTCTACATGTGCTTTGTGGGCCTGGAGAAGACTTGCGACCACGTCCCTCGGGGGGTCTTGTGGGGTGTACTACGGGAGTGCAGGGTACCAGGCTCGCTGCTACGAGCCATCCAGTCCCTGTATGACCAAAGTGAGAGCTGTGTCCCAATACTCGGCATACAGTCAAACACATTCTCAGTGGGTGTTGGCCTCTGCCAGGGTTGTCGTTTGTCAGCAACCGTGTTTGTGATCTTCATGGACAGGATCTCGAGGTGCAGCTGGGGGGAGGAAGGGGTCTGTTTTGGGGACCTCAGAATTGCATCTCTGCTTTTTGCAGATGATGTGGTTTTGTTGGCTCCATCACACCGTGACCTCCAGCATGACCTGGGGCAGTTTGCAGCCAAGTGTGAGGCAGTTGGCATGAGAGTCAGCTCCTCCCAGTCTGAGGTCATGGTTCTCTGCTGGAAAATGGTGGATTGTTTCCCCTCTGGGTTGGGAGAGAGTTACTGCCTCAAGTGCGGGAGTTCAAGTATCTCTGGGTCTTGTTCATAAGTGAGGGTAGAAATGAGCGTGAGATGGATTGGTGGGTCAGTGCGATGCGGCTTCTGCAGTGATGCGGCTTCTGCAGTGATGCAGGCGCTGTGCTGGGTAGTGACTGAAAGAATGAGGTCACAGATACAAGCGTCTGAAATGAGTTTCCTCTGTAGGGTGTCTGGGCTCAGCCTTAGAGATAGGGGGAGGAGTCAGACATCTGGAGGGAGCTCAAAGTAGAGCCGCTGCTCCTTCTTGTAGGAAGGAGTCAGATGAGGTGGTTCAGACACCTGATTAGGATCCTCCTGGGCGCCTCCCTTTGGAGGTGTCCCAAGCACGCCCCACTGGTAGGAGGCCCCGGGGCAGACCCAGAACACGTTGGAGGGATTACATATGTCGTCTGGCCTGGGAACACCTCGGACCAGGAGGAGCTGGAAAGCGTTGCTGGGAAGAGGGATGTCTGGGGTGCTTTGCTCGGCTTGCTGCCGCTGCGACCCGGCCCCGGATAAGCGGATGAAAATGGATTGATGCATTAAAAACTTTATTCAGACTGTCTCTGCAAGAATGTGGGCGGAGTTTCTGACAGGAAGTCAGAGACACATCTGAGTCCTGTGATTTTTATGTGACGTCTTATTTTGACCTGTGAGGACGTGTGAAGCTGCTGAACCAGCACTGTGGGGACAGTGACTTTAGCAGGACAGACGCTCCTCAGATGCTCAGGAGGGACGTCCAGCTGACGGACGCATCTCCATGTTTTATGTATTTCCTGTTTTCAGTGACATTGTCCATCGACAACAAACAACACCAGAGTTTGTCTCTCGTTAATTAGCGACTTTAATCTCAGAGAATATTCTAATTTATATTTTGGAAACCTGCAACTTTAATCAGAGATGGTATTCTTTAAAAAATAAATAAATAAATCTATTACTTTAATCGCAGAAAATCATTTTTGTCTCTGAATATTTATTATAATATTTATGTCTTTCATCAGCTCTGAATTTTTAGTTTCTACCCTCAGTGGCCCTGATCAGCTGCCGTAGATGTTTGGACTCATCATCATGACAGAATAATAATAACAACAATAACAACAACAATGTAAACCTCTGTCATGTTTTGACGTCCAGGTGTAGCTCCTCCCACTCTGAGTGACATCTTCCTGTGGGTGTGTCTCCTTCAGGTGGAGCAGTTGGAGAGCAGCGTCAGGAAGCTGATGAGGGAGAAGGAGGAGCTCCATCAGGTTGTGGAGGAGCAGGAGGAGCAGGAGAAGGCCCACAAACTCCGGGTCCACAACCAGGAGCTCCAGCAGCAGGTAACTGACGACATCACTGTGTGTGTGTGTGTGTGTGTGTGTGTGTGTGTGTGTGTAAACATGATGACCTGTGATAACGGCGGTTTGATGTGCGTCAGGTGTCGGAGCTGACGGTCCGCAGTCTGGAGGTCCAGAACCTGAAGAGCCAACTGAAGGAGGCAGAGACAGAGAGGATGCACGCTCAGGACCAGGTGAGGACTGAAACCAACACGCTGACATCACACTGACATCATATGTCATGCCACTTCCTGTGTGACCTCAGACCACACGCTGAGGTTTAACACGTTGAACGTCCTGTGTTTAGGCAGTGCGGGCTGACATGGCACTCAGTCTGGTTCAGACGCAGCATGTCAGGCAGCTGCAGGAGGCGCAGCAGCAGGCAGGGAATGGGCGCAAGGAGGAGGTGGAGCTGCTACAGGGCCGCCTGCAGGAGGAGCAGAGGAGGAGTCACCAGCTGGAGGAGACGCTGAGGCTTCAGGCCCAACAGAGCTGCTCCCAGATCAGCTGCAAGCAGGTACACCAGGGGTCAGAGGTCACAGCGATGAGGTCAGCGGTCACAGGGAACACTTTGATCTCGGCTCGTACATCTCTGAGTATATGCGTGTTGTGTTCAGGAGCAGTACGAGAAGGCGGTGTCGGCGCTGCAGCAGAGGATGGAGGAGCTGGAGACGAAGCTGAAGGGACTCCGGATGGTTCTACAGGACAAAGTCCAGCAGCTCAAAGAACAGGTGAGTCCTTGTACCGTCCACATACTTCTGGCCACTCTCTGTCCATCTCAGTATGATGTAATGTGCCGCCGTCATCGTTTCGTCCATAGATGGCGAAGAACACCAAGTCCAGCGCGCTGCTGAAGGATCTGTACGTGGAGAACTCTCAGCTGATGACGGCGCTGCAGGTCACCGAGCAGCGGCAGAAACACGCAGAGAAGAAGAACTCCTTGTTGGAGGAGAAGGTCAACGCTCTGAACAAACTGCTGAGAGAGATCGTCCCCGCTGCGCTCGCCACGTAGAGCCACGCCCACCTCAGAGACCTGCAGCAGCTGATCTCACATCAGTTTGATTGAGGAGGGCATTAGCTTAGCTTAGCTTAGCACAAAGACTGGAAACAGATGGGAACTGTTAGCATACAGACACACCTGGACAGGAAACACACCTGGAAAGGAAACACACCTGTCTGACGACACCTGTTTTTGTTCCAGGTGAGACGATGACATGTTTGAGTGAACACATTAAAGTTCCTCACCTGCCCGTAAGATCCAACTCATCTGAGCGCGCTCCACAGAACGTGTTGAATCAGACAACATGACATCATCAAACCTTTAATGACGTGACTTTAACAGCATGTGGCTCACTGTGACAGATATTACTGTCATCACTTGACCCTCTGGAGCCTCCGTAGTTTCCTTTCTGCCAGCAGGTGTCAGTGGGAGGTGATGATGTCACCTAAGACGTGGACGTGCAGTTTGACTCTCAGGTGAAGGAGGTGTGTGTTCATGGTCGGTGTGTGGGCGTGGCCTGTTATTTAAACGTGTCATCAGCACACACACACACACACAGTATTTCAGCCATGATGGTGTTATGTTACTTTGTTTCTATATTTGTATTGTTATTTTTATTGTCACAGTGAGACATGATTTTGTAAAGGTGGACTGTTGATGATGATGATGATTGTGATGGTGATGATGATGATTGTGGTGATGATGATGATGATTGTGATGGTGATGATGATGATTGTGATGGTGATGATGATGATGATGGTGTTGATGATGATGTGTTTATAGTTTTCCCGTCAGAGTGAGACCTCTCACTCCTCCTCTCAGCTCTGACTTCCTGTCAGTTCAGGTACCAAACACACCTGTCTGTGACATCATCACACAGCACACTGTAACCTGACACCACATTAAATTATCTGTTTATATCTCAACGAGACTTTGAATGGTTTTTAATCTAAATAAAGAGTCGATGCCCTGCTCGCCACTCGCTGCAGGCTGCTCGCCCCTCGCTGCAGGCTGCTCGCTGCAGGCTGCAGGCTGCTTGCCCCTCGCCTCTCGCTGCAGGCTGCTCGCCCCTCGCTGCAGGCTGCTCGCTGCAGGCTGCTCGCTGCAGGCTGCTCGCCCCTCGCTGCAGGCTGCTCGCTGCAGGCTGCTCGCCTCTCGCTGCAGGCTGCTCGCTGCAGGCTGCTCGCCCCTCGCTGCAGGCTGCTCGCCACTCGCTGCAGGCTGCTCGCTGCAGGCTGCTCGCCCCTCGCCTCTTGCTGCAGACTGCTCGCTGCAGGCTGCTAGCCTCTCGCTGCAGGCTGCTCACTGCAGGCTGCTCGCCACTCGCTGCAGGCTGCTCGCTGCAGGCTGCTCGCTGCAGGCTGCTCGCTGCAGGCTGCTCGCCACTCGCTGCAGGCTGCTCGCTGCAGGCTGCTCGCCACTCGCTGCAGGCTGCTCGCCCCTCGCCTCTTGCTGCAGGCTGCTCGCCGCTGGCTGCTGGCTGCGGGTCGAGGTCTCGTTAGTTAAACCGTCTGAAACATCTGATCCATCAGAAGGAAAAAAAACAATCAGACCTGAACTGAAAAAAAAGAAATACTTTATTTTATTTTTACATCAGATTAATATTTAAACAGACGTGTTGTGTTCAGGGGACGGGGTAAAGTCAGGACGTCTGTGTTATCTGAGGCACACAGTGTGTCACCGATCAGCTGATTGATTGGTGATCGGCTGAATATCAGTCCTACATCAGGACACCACGTGCTCTAGGACACCCTGACGAATCAGCTGCTCACATTTCCACCGTGGCAGGAAGTGCTGTGGACAGACGGACAGATACGTGAATATAAAGTAAAAAATATATTATTATTATTATTATTATTATTATTAATAATAACTAAGTTCATCAAACAAAAACATTAATGAGACAAGATCAATAAATCAAAACGACAGCAGCAGAAAACAGATTCTAAAATATATTCAACACATTTGACCGTCACTGGTTTCTTCTACATTATCAGTATTACTGAGCAGAATAGTGAATGAATGAATGAGTGTAACAGCAACAGAATAATGAATGAGTGAGTGAGTGTAACAGCACTAGAACAATGAATGAGTGAGTGTAACAGCAACAGAACAATGAATGAGTGACTGTAACAGCAGCAGAACAATGAATGAGTGAATGAGTGAGTAACAGCAGTAAAACAATGAATGAGTGTAACAGCAGCAGAACAATGAGTGAATGAGTGAGTGTAACAGCAGTAAAACAATGAGTGTAACAGCAGTAGAAGAGTGAATGAGTGAGTGTAACAACAGCAGAATAATGAATGAGTGTAACAGCAGTAGAAGAGTGAATGAGTGAGTGTAACAGCAGTAAAACAATGAGTGTAACAGCAGTAGAAGAGTGAATGAGTGAGTGTAACAACAGCAGAATAATGAATGAGTGAGTGTAACAGCAATAGAGTAATGAATGAGTGAATGAGTGAGTGTAACAGCAGCAGAATAATGAATGAGTGAGTGTAACAGCAATAGAACAATGAATGAGTGTAACAGCAATAGAATAATGAATGAGTGAGTGTAACAGCAGCAGAGTAATGAATGAGTGAGTGTATTTTCTGACCTGACTGTTCTTCTTCAGCAGGATCACTGTTCCATCGTCGATCTCAAACTCTCCGTGGTCCTTTAAACACCTCACCTGGAAAACACCGGATGATGTCATCACTCAGGCTCAAGCTACATGTCCACACGATGTGTTAGATGACGATGAGGAGGAGTCAGACTGTGTGTGTGTGTGTGTGTGTGTGTGTGTGTGTGTGTGCGTGTGTGTGTGTTTAAGGACACTTTAGATTAATGTGTTAGATGATGAAGATGATGATGAGGAGGAGGAGTGTTTGTGGTTCAATAGAAACTATTTAACATAAGATGCAGAGAAACTGGGTCAGAGTGACGTCCAGTCTCCTCTCTGACAGAAATACATTTCCCATCATGCACTGTCAGCGTCCCAGCTGTTCAGACAGTGCTGTATTGATTATTGATAATCACGTCTCACCTCGATGTAGAGACTCTTGGGAGGCTTCATGTCCTGAGTGATGTCCAAACCGTCTCCTCCTCCCACAGAGCGCATGAAGGACGCCAGAGATTTCTTATACTGACTGAACCACTCAGACTGAGACAGGGACGGAGACCAAGAGACGGGGGACAGAGGGACACAAAGGGTTAATAACCAGCTGATCATGTGACTTGGCTGTTCAGTGTTCTCATCTGGAGGATAAGAGCTGGCCATATCGACAATAAATAAATATGAGAGAACTCAGCTGTGACGCAGCTCTGACTCAGCTTACTCAACTGTGACGCAGCTCTGACTCAACTGTGACGCAGCTCTGACTCAACTGTGAATCAGCTCTGACTCAACTGTGACGCAGCTCTGACTCAACTGTGAATCAGCTCTGACTCAACTGTGACGCAGCTCTGACTCAACTGTGAATCAGCTCTGACTCAACTGTGATGCAGCTCTGACTCAACTGTGACGCAGCTGTGACTCAACTGTGACTCAGTTCCGACTCAACTGTGACGCAGCTGTGACTCAACTGTGAATCAGCTCTGACTCAGCTGACTCAACTGTGACGCAGCTCTGACTCAGCTGACTCAACTGTGACGCAGCTGTGACTCAACTGTGATGCAGCTCGAACTCAGCTGACTCAACTGTGACGCAGCTCTGACTCAGCTGACTGAATTGTGACGCAGCTCTGACTCAGCTGACTGAACTGTGACGCAGCTCTGACTCAACTGTGACGCAGCTCTGACTCAACTGTGACTCAGTTCCCACTCAACTGTGACTCAACTGTGACGCAGCTGTGACTCAACTGTGAATCAGCTCTGACTCAACTGTGACGCAGCTCTGACTCAACTGTGACTCAGTTCCGACTCAACTGTGAATCAGCTCTGACTCAACTGTGACGCAGCTCTGACTCGGCTCTGACTTGGCTCTGACTCGGCTTTGACTCAGCTCTGACTCAACTGTGACGCAGCTCTGACTCGGCTCTGACTCAACTGTGACTCAGCTCCGACTCAGCTTTGACTCAACTGTGACGCGGCTCTGACTCAGCTCTGACTCAACTGTGACTCAGCTCTGGCGCAGCTCTGACTCAGCTGAGACACAGCTCTGACTCAGCTGACTCAACTGTGATGCAGCTCTGACTCAACTGTGACGCAGCTCTGACTCAACTGTGACTCAATTCTGACTCAACTGTGACTCAACTGTGACGCAGCTGTGACTCAACTGTGAATCAGCTCTGACTCAACTGTGATGCAGCTCTGACTCAACTGTGACGCAGCTCTGACTCAACTGTGACTCAGTTCTGACTCAACTGTGACTCAACTGTGACACAGCTGTGACTCAACTGTGAATCAGCTCTGACTCAACTGTGATGCAGCTGTGACTCAACTATGACTCAGTTCCGACTCAACTATGAATCAGCTCTGACTCAACTGTGACGCAGCTCTGACTTGGCTCTGACTTGGCTCTGACTCGGCTTTGACTCAGCTCTGACTCAACTGTGACGCAGCTCTGACTCGGCTCTGACTCAACTGTGACTCAGCTCCGACTCAGCTTTGACTCAACTGTGACGCGGCTCTGACTCAGCTCTGACTCAACTGTGACTCAGCTCTGGCGCAGCTCTGACTCAGCTGAGACACAGCTCTGACTCAGCTGACTCAACTGTGATGCAGCTCTGACTCAACTGTGACGCAGCTCTGACTCAACTGTGACTCAATTCTGACTCAACTGTGACTCAACTGTGACGCAGCTGTGACTCAACTGTGAATCAGCTCTGACTCAACTGTGATGCAGCTCTGACTCAACTGTGACGCAGCTCTGACTCAACTGTGACTCAGTTCTGACTCAACTGTGACTCAACTGTGACACAGCTGTGACTCAACTGTGAATCAGCTCTGACTCAACTGTGATGCAGCTGTGACTCAACTATGACTCAGTTCCGACTCAACTATGAATCAGCTCTGACTCAACTGTGACGCAGCTCTGACTTGGCTCTGACTTGGCTCTGACTCGGCTTTGACTCAGCTCTGACTTGGCTCTGACTCGGCTTTGACTCAGCTCTGACTCAACTGTGACGCAGCTCTGACTCGGCTCTGACTCGGCTGTGACTCGGCTCTGACGCAGTGAGAAGTGACGGTCTGAGGTCGTCAGATTCATCTTCAGTCAGGAAACAAACTGATCAATATATAATCGGTATGATCAAACAGGAGGTGATGTCACACTCACCTCCTCCGCACACATGTGGAAGCGGACGTTAGCGGGCAGCACGCTGCCGTACTCCCAGCGCAGAGCTCTAATCCTCAGCAGCCGGTCGTACCTGACGGAGACAAAACAGACACCCTTCAGTCAGCCAATGAGACAACAGTCTAATGTCACATGATCTCACAGGTGAGTCAGCTGCTCACAGGTAGGCCACAACACAGCGCTGGTTCCTCAGCAAGCAGCAGTGACGCAGTTTGATGGACGGGATGAGGTCAGCTCGACCGCCAGCCTTCGCCTCGTTACTGAAACACACAAAGGGAAACACACAGTCAGTGCTCACTTTATTAGGGACGTCTACTCTGCTTTAATTCTTGGTGTCATAGATTCAAGGAGGTGCTGAAACATTCCTCAGAGATTTTGGTTTGAACTTCAGCAGCTCGTCTTCATCATGTCTACAATACTGAATGTTAAGAAGCAGCTGATCAGGTGTACCTACTAAAGTGGCAGTATTTATATATGTATTTATTGATCAGTTATTATTCAGACTTAAGCGAAGAGTTTCTTTGTCCTCCTGAACAACTTCTTAATGTTTGAAAAACTGATCATTAAATTATCATCATAGTCTTACTCTCACAGCTGTAATCTGATTACTCTGATTACTCGTGTATTCGTGTCCTTTATAAAATGTGACATTTACACAAAGTGTTAATAACTAGCTGATCATGTGACTGTGCTGTCCAGTGTTATGCTGTGGGAGATAACAGCTGAGAATATCAACAATAAATAAATAATTTGATTCATCAATAAATATGAGAGGAAAATAACCACAAATAATATAAATAATAATAATAATGATATAAAATAAAGACATTTGTTAAAATGAAGAGAGGGAAAATAATACAGAAATGACTAAATTAATTTGAAAAAATGTTTTTAGAAATTAAAACTAAATAAAAGTCAGTAAAATAAAAAAATATAAAAAAGGTCAAAGTATGTAAATGAATGAATGAATATTTTAATGTTTTATGTTTAGTGGAGCAGCTGTGACTATAAATAAATAATATTAATGACGAGAATAATACTGATTAAAGCAAATTACAAATATTTAATGTTCAGATCTTTATTAAAATATAGATAAACTCTGTTTCTATGGAAACTAGAGATTAAAGTTAACCGTTTATATAATGTGCTGTCAGAGCTGACGTGTCTGTGCGTGTGTTTGTGTGTGTGTGTTTGTGAGGACTCACACATCAGTCTGGTTCTGTTCATAAAGAGCTTCCATCTCCTGCAGAACCTGCCGCAGTCCGTCCTCCTGAAACACATCACTATCATCATCATCATCATCACTATCATCAGCATCACTATCATCATCATCACCATCATCATCACTATTATCATCACCATCACTATCACTATCATCACCATCATCATTATCATCATCACTATCACTATCATCATCATCATCATTATCATCATCACTATCATCATCATCATCATTATCATCATCACTATCATCATCATCACCATCACTATCATCATCATCATCACTATCATCATCATCATCATTATCATCATCACTATCATCATCATCACTATCATCATCATCACCATCACTATCATCATCATCATCACTATCATCATCATCATCATCACCATCACTATTATCACCATCATCATTATCATCATCATCATCACTATCATCATCATCATCATCACCATCACCATCACTATTATCACCATCATCATCATCACTATCATCATCATCATCATCACTATCATCATCATCACTATCATCATCATCATCATCATCATCATCATCACTATCATCATCATCATCATCATCACTATCATCATCATCATCATCAGTCAGGTCCTGGACTTTCCTTTAAAACTTTTTTTTTTTTTCATTAAAACCAAACTCCATTTAAAAGTCTGCAGCATCAGTGGGGTCTGTCACAGTGGGGTCTGTCACAGTGGGGTCTGTCACAGTTTGGAGGAGGAGACGCGACAGAACAGGTTTCCACTGTATTAACTGGTGTCTGGTGTGTTTGGTTTGAGGACAAAGCTCTTCACTTTTCTAGAAACACATTTAAAACATTAATAAAATGTCTGTGAATCTTTTGATCAGGAAACTTTAACATGTTACAGTTTGTAACTGAAGATCAGCGGGAGGAGTTCAGTGTGTCTGATGTTTAAACTAAGAACTAAGAGAAAAGTTCACAGTGTCAAACATGTTTTAAACATGAGGACCGTTGTTAGTGAACAGCGGAGGATACCGGAGGTTTACCGGGATGCTACTCACGTTAAAAGCGGGCAGCTGTCCGTCGCTCATCCGGTGCAGCTCTCTGATTAACTCGATGGCTTTCTCACAGAACATCCCGGCTCCGGTAACCACACACACACACACACTCACACACACACACACACCGACACTACACGGATTAATTTAACGTTTTAATCACCGGTAAACACGGGAAGACTCTCGGCTCAGTTTCGCGGCAAAACCGTCGTGTTGTGATCACGTGATCGTGTGACGTCAGGCTCCGGCTGCCTCATTGGGACAAACTTGAGACTAGCGAAGCGAGCAGCAGCTGAACACATTTAAGGATTTATTTAAAACAATGGTGGCGTGAAGCGGCTTTACTCCAGCGGACTGCGAGGTGAGATTTATTATTGATATATATGTCTACGTGTTTGAGCGGGAACAGGAAGCTTATGAACAGTTTCCAGCCCTCGGCGTGACTTCCGGTCGGTTAGCTAGCAGCGCAGCAGGCTAAAAATAGAGCAGATAAACCGGTCAAACAGCCTCGAGCGGCGGCGGAGAGCGACCAGAGGCCGGTACCGCCTCCGTGTCAACGCTCCGTGCGTTCTTGTTAAACTTTATTAAAGTGACGTTTGTAGTTTGTTCGTGTCGCTCTCCGTTAGAAACAGATTAGCTTCACTGCTAAGTCCGCTAACTGAATGCTGCATTCGGGTGACCTCGGAAAGAAGAGCTTCTAAAATGGTAACTATGTTACGAGTTCAACAACAGGAAATACTGTACGAGGCAGATTAGTGTCAATATTATGTGTGTCAACAGATCGATAAAAAAGTATGTTAATGTGCAGTCTGTAAATATAAAAAAAAACTTCAAGAAATACTACATCAAAATCTGAACTAGCAATTTAAAAATATTTAATAGTTCTGAAAATATACAAAAATATCTGTTACCATATTTAATTAATTCACAAATAAATGAAAAACAATAATGAATATCTTAATTTCAAACAGATATTTGTTAATGAGAATATTTCTGAAATCAAAGTACAAACCAGTGACGTGAACACAAATATGTTCAATAATTTCATCTTCAGAGTTACAAAAAGAAATGACAGAAATCAGCTTTAACAGGGAAACAGACCGACTGTGAACGAACTGTTATACAAACTTATTCATTCTGTTAAAATAATCATGAGCTGTTTCACCTGTGTTTACCTGTGGAGTCAATGACGTGCTGCGGTGTGTTTCTGTCAGACATTCAGACCCTGTTAACGTTAAAGTTGTTTACTGTTTATTCAGGATAATAATAATAATTATAAATAATCTTTTGTGTTGTCGTTGTTTACAATCAGACCGAGATATTTCCGTCTGTGTGTTAACTCTCTGTTACGAGGTGCACGTGAAGGCACCACGCACCGCTTTCTCCCAGCCCCATAAACCGGTTTTGTTTTGGTAGCCGTTGCTCCGACGCTCCCTGGGGGCCGTGGATGCAGCAGAGTGAGACCACGTGGTGCTGTGTGCACGCTGTGATTGGCTGCTGATCAGCTGCTCTCTGCAGAGGCTCAGCGGGGATCAGCTCCGTCCTCACCGGCCCTCAGTGCTCCATCCCCGGCCAGCTGACGGCCTCCTCCCCGCTGACACTGTTCCTCCGGTTAACGCTGCTTGTGTCTCCGTAACGTCTCCAGTGATGCGGAAGCGGAACAACTCAGAGGACAGCGGGACCACCAGCACCCTGCTGGACACAGACCCGGACCTGAAGCAGCGTCCTGCCAGGGGGGGAGCAGCGGGGCCCGCGGCGGGAGGCCGGCACGGCCCGGGAGAGGACGGAGGCATGGGGAAACCCTTCAGGAGGTAAGACCCGGGGGGGACAGGGACATACACAGGGACGGAGAGATAGAGACAGAGAACCAGACATAGGGACATAGGGTCGGGGACACAGAGACAGAGACACAGGGTCATAGAGACACAGGGGCATAGGGACACAGAGACATAGGGACATAGGGACACAGAGACATAGGGACATAGAGACAGGGGCATAGGGACACAGAGACATAGGGGCACAGGGACAGAGACACAGGGACAGAGACATAGGGACACAGAGACACAGGGACATAGAGACACAGGGACACAGAGACACAGGGACATAGGGACACAGAGACAGAGACATAGGGACACAGAGACAGGGACATAGAGACACAGGACAGAGACATAGGGACACAGAGACAGATACACAGGGACCTAGAGACACAGGGACATAGGGACACAGAGACACAGGGACATAGGGACACAGAGACATAGGGACATAGAGACACAGGGACATAGGGACACAGAGACATAGGGACACAGGGACAGAGACACAGGGACAGAGACATAGGGACACAGAGACACAGGGACATAGAGACACAGGGACATAGGGACACAGGGACATAGGGACACGGAGACAGAGACACAGGGACATAGGGACACAGGGACATAGGGACACAGAGACATAGAGACACAGGACAGAGACATAGGGACACAGAGACAGAGACACAGGGACATAGGGACACAGGGACATAGGGACACAGAGACAGGGACATAGAGACACAGGACAGAGACATAGGGACACAGAGACAGAGACACAGGGACACAGGGACAGAGACATAGGGACACAGAGACACGGGGACAGAGACATAGGGACACAGAGACACAGGGACATAGGGACACAGAGACACAGGGACATAGGGACACAGAGACACAGGGACATAGAGACACAGGGACATAGGGACACAGACACAGGGACATAGGGACACAGAGACATAGGGACATAGAGACACAGGGGCATAGGGACACAGAGACATAGGGACACAGGGACAGAGACATAGGGACACAGAGACACAGGGACATAGGGACACAGAGACACAGGGACATAGGGACACAGAGACAGAGACACAGGGACATAGGGACACAGAGACACAGGGACATAGGGACACAGAGACAGGGACATAGAGACACAGGACAGAGACATAGGGACACAGAGACACAGGGACATAGGGACATAGGGACACAGGGACATAGGGACACAGAGACATAGAGACATAGGGACATAGAGACACAGGGACATAGGGACACAGAGACACAGAGACATAGGGACACAGGGACAGAGACATAGGGACACAGAGACACAGGGACATAGAGACACAGGGACATAGGGACACAGAGACACAGGGACATAGGGACACAGAGACAGAGACACAGGGACATAGGGACACAGAGACACAGGGACATAGGGACACAGAGACAGGGACATAGAGACACAGGACAGAGACATAGGGACACAGAGACAGAGACACAGGGACATAGGGACAGGGACAGAGACATAGGGACACAGAGACACAGGGACATAGGGACAGAGACACAGGGACTCAGGGACAGAGACACAGAGACACAGGGACATAGGGACATAGAGACACAGGGACAGAGACATAGGGACACAGACACAGGGACATAGGGACACAGGGACATAGGGACACATAGACAGAGACACAGGGACATAGAGACACAGGGACAGAGACATAGGGACACAGAGACACAGGGACACAGACACAGAGACATAGGGACACAGGGACAGAGACACAGGGACAGAGACACAGAGACATAGGGACACAGAGACACAGGGACACAGAGACAGAGACACAGGGACATAGAGACACAGGGACAGAGACACAGAGACACAGAGACATAGGGACACAGAGACACAGGGACACAGAGACAGAGACATAGGGACACAGAGACACAGGGACATAGGGACACAGAGACACAGGGACATAGGGACACAGAGACACAGGGACACAGGGACACAGAGACAGAGACATAGGGACACAGAGACACAGGGACATAGGGACACAGAGACACAGAGACATAGGGACACAGAGACATGGGGACACAGGGACAGGTGTGTGATCGCCTGGACTGTCTGTCTATTAAAGAAGAACAACATGGTGGAGACAATAAGACTGACAGGTTCATGATTTCTCTTCAGAGACTTTACATTAGTTAGAAATGATCATAAAAACAAACCAAAGAAAATAAAAATGATTTAAATAAATCTAAATAGGTTGAATTTAGACATTGAGCTCATTCAAACTCTAACATGAAAGTGTTTTTCTCACTGAGCTGATGTCATGTTACAGTATTTACAGAACATACATGCCAAAATATTAATTATCAAAACATGAATTATGAAAGTGTTAATGTGCTTAAATAGTTTTTAGAATATGGTGAAAATAGAACTGACAAGGAGCAAAAATAAAGTGACATAAAAATAAATAAGGAGTTACAAAATAAAAATATGAACAAAGAAAAAAAGAATTCAAAATGTGAAAAGATAAAATGAAATAATTAATGACCATGAAAATAAAAAAATTGTTCTGAAATAAAAATCTATCCGTAAACTAAAAATCACATCAAACACTGATGTGATTAATATTATTATTAGTTATAATTCTAATCTTTCTCTACTGACAGAAGAGCTGAATATCCCAGCTATAGTGTGTAAACTGGTGTGACTGGTTTCAGAGAGACTCGTGAGCTGGTCAGACTGGATCCTGTCTGAATGGATTCACAACAGAAACCAGCCCTGCATTCCAAATCTCATACTTCTACTATATACTCTTAGTATGTACTGCAGCTGCCCTTAAAAACTATGTAGTGTAGTATGCAGTATGCATGTAGTATGCATGTAGTATGCATACTATTGGGACACACTACATCCGCCATCACATCGCTCCCTGAACTCCGACCCTCTTGCTCACTTCCGCCGCCGTCCATTGCGCCACATTTGAATATTTTGTGTTGTTGTACTTTGGAGATGCAGCAAATCTCCTCTCGTCGAGCTCGCCAGAGTCGTGCATACCGTCGGAGGTGCTGGAGAGCTGTGTTGCTGTTATGTCGTCATGTATGTTGTTGTTTCTAATAAACAGTCCCAAGCCTGTTATTAGTGACCTGTCTGTTGAACTAGTCACCAGTAGGCATATTAACCCCCTTCACACACAGCTCTCTGTTGCTGGCAGATGTTTGATGTTAAATATATTTACAGCTCTGCAGCTGCTGCCACTATATTCTGTCTGCACGTGAAGCAGCCTTACATTCACATTACTTTTATTTGTAGTGTAACATACTTGTACATTCTTACTACATTATTAATATGTGTTTGACTTTTACTATTTATATATTTATTAGTCTATACTGCTCATACCTGGCCCATAGTGTATTCATATTCAGTCATATTCAGTCATTATTTATACCACACTTACACCACTGCCTTTACTGGTAGAATCTTCTATGTTGTAGTCATAGTTGAACCCTAACACTGATTATACTATAATCACAATAAAGTTGAATGTTGTAACTGTGTTCTTGCAAAACTGTATGATATGTGACAGTATATAATCAGATCATTGCAGTCCTAATATGTAGTGTCTTAGTATCTCAAATTAAATAAACCATGTATGAAAGGAAGTGTATGCGTTGGTTGTACACGCAGCTCAGTTATCGCGACCTAACTTCCACTGCGCAAAGGATTGTGGTTCAGAATGGCCAAAGAAGCATGCTGACATGCATACTACGAAATATGACCGGATGTAGTAGAACATCCTGGTACTTTTGGCATACTGCATCTGACATACTATGTGTTGGGACACACTAATTCTTTTTCTGGCATACTAAATAGTATGATAGTATGGGTATTGGAACACAGGGCCGCTTCAGGTGGGCGTCGTGTCCGAGAGCAGGAAGGACGGACTCTGTTGTGACACACTGACGTTAACCCCAACACAGTCAGAGGGTAATTACACTGAACAAAAATATAAACGCAACACTTTTGTTTTTGCTCCCATTTTTCATGAGCTGAACTCAAAGATCCAAAACATTTTCTATACACACAAAAGACCATTTCCCTCAAATATTGTTCACAAAACTGTCTAAATCTGTGTTAGTGAGCACTTCTCCTTTGCCGAGATAATCCATCCCACCTCACAGGTGTGGCATATCAAGATGCTGATTAGACAGCATGGTTATTGCACAGGTGTGCCTTAAGCTGGCCACAATAAAAGGCCACTCTGAAATGTGCAATTTTGCTTTATTGGGGGGTCTGGGGGATCAGAGAACCAGTCAGTATCTGGTGTGACCACCATTTGCCTCACGCAGTGCAACACATCTCCTTCCCATAGAGTTGATCAGGTTGTTGATTGTGGCCTGTGGAATGTTGGTCCACTCCTCTTCAATGGCTGTGCCAAGTTGCTGGATATTGACAGGAACTGGAACACGCTGTCGTATACGCCGATCCAGAGCATCCCAAACATGCTCAATGGGTGACATGTCAATCAATCGATCAATCAATTTTATTTACAAAGCCCAATATCACAAATCACAATTTGCCTCACAGGGCTTTACAGCATTCGACATCCCTCTGTCCTTTGGACCCTCACAGCTGATCAGGAAAAACTCCCCAAAAAAAACCCTTTAACGGGGAAAAAAAATGGTAGAAACCTCAGAGCAACTGAGGAGGGATCCCTCTTCCAGGACGAACAGACGTGTAATAGATGTCGTACAGAACAGATCAACATAATAAATTAACAGTAATCTGTATGACGAGAGAGAGAGAGAGAGAGAGAGAGAGAGAGAGAGAGAGAGAGAGAGAGAGAGAGAGAGAGAGAGAGAGAGAGAGAGAGAGAGAGAGAGAGAGAGAGAGAGAGAGAGAGAGAGAGAGAGAGAGAGAGAGAGAGAGAGAGAGAGAGAGAGAGAGAGAGAGAGAGAGAGAGAGAGAGAGAGAGAGAAGCCTGGTGTATTATAGGGGGGTCCTCCGGCTGACTAGGCCTAAGTCAGCCTAACTAGGGGCTGGTACAGGGCAAGCCTGAGCCAGCCCTAACTATAAGCTTTATCAAAGAGGAAAGTCTTAAGTCTAGTCTTAAATGTGGAGACGGTGTCTGCCTCCCGGACCGTAACAGGAAGATGATTCCACAGGAGAGGAGCCTGATAGCACTATAACACTATAACAAATAAAAGTGGCTGTGAGGTTTTCCAGGTCGGATGTAAAAGACTAAGAACGAGGCTTTCAAATGAATTATAATCTAGTTTAGGTTTAGTGCTGATTAACAGACTAGAGTTAAAAATGGCTGCAACTCCCCCTCCTCGGCCGCTGCCTCGAGGAATGTGTGTATTATTATGACTGGGAGGAGTGGACTCATTTAGACTGACATATTCATCTTGACACAGCCAGGTTTCAGTGAGACTGAGTAAATCAATATGATTATCTGATATTAATTCATTTACTAACACTGCTTTAGATGACAGAGACCTGATATTTAACAGTCCGCATTTAATTCTCTTGTTTTGTCTTTCTGTCACAGAAGAGGTTTTAATTTTTATGAGGTTGTTATGCACAACTCCTCTTTGTTAAATTTTAGATTTAAATAATTTAGGTGGTCGGGGGACAGACACCGTTTGTATAAACCTATGAAAACTATGGCTGGGTAACTGAACTAGAAGCTCAGAGAGGCGTATAGGACTGCGACTCTGAGTCCTGATCTCAACTCTGGGTTGTCAGGGATTTAAATTACTAAGAAAAGTTTCCAGGTTCCTAGAAATGAGAGCAGCTCCATCCAAAGTGGGATGAATGCTGTCTCTCCTAATAAGACCAGGTTTTCCCCAGAAATTTTGCCAATTATTAACAAAACCCACATTGTTTGCTGGACACCACCTGGACAGCCAGCGATTAAGTGATGACATGTCATCTCTGGTCAGATTTGGGAGGGGTCCAGAGAAAACTACGGAGTCCGACATAGTTTTTGCATATTCACACACCGAGGCAATATTAATTTTAGTGACCTCCGATTGGCGTAACCGGGTGTCATTGCCACCGACGTGAATAACAATCTTACTGATCTACGTTTAGCTTTAGCCAGCAGTTTTAAATTTGATTCAGTGTCGCCCGCTCTGGCTCCAGGGATACATTTGACTATGGCCGCGGGTGTTGCTAACTTCACGTTTCTCAGAATAGAGCTGCCAATAACCAGAGTTTTATCCTCAGCGGGTGTGTCGCTGAGTGGGGAAAAGCGGTTGGAAACGTGAACAGGCTGGTGGTGAGCCGTGGGCTTCGGCTTGGAGCTGTGCTTCTGGCGAACCGTAACCCAACCTCCCGGCTGAACGGGAGTTGCCGGAGGACAGTTAGCAGAGGCTAAGGCTATGCTATGTGGCTCCGCACCGGCTACAGGGGGCTGGCTAACTACCGCAGCTACTGAATGGTTTTCCATGGTGCGGAGCCGCGCTTCTAATTCACTAAGCCTCGCCTCCAATTCAGCAAATAAGCTACACTTGTTACAATTACCACTGTTGCTGAAGGAGGCAGAGGCATAACTGAACATCTGGCACACCGAGCAAGAAAGAGCAGAGGGAGGAGCCATCGCTAACTGTAAAACTAATGTAGCCACCAAGACTAGTAACGTGCAAACAACAGCTAAGAGATTAGCGAGAAAGTCGTAGAAAGAAGGAGAGCTATAAGTGTTTAAACAGAACCAATGTGGGTTAAGACTTGAAGTAGACGTTATAGCTACTGAAGTGAGAAAGCAGAAAGCAGGCTACTAGAATTCACCAGAGCAGTACAGAGATGCTGTCACAGAAACACCGGAAATTACACAACTCGCTTACCGCAATACGTCAGCATGTAGCGACCACTTCGCTACATGTACAGTACAGGCCAAAAGTTTGGACACACCTTCTCATACAATGCGTTTTCTTTATTTTCATGACTATTTACATTGTAGATTCTCACCGAAGGCATCAAAACTATGAATGAACACATGTGGAGTTATGTACTTAACAAAAAAAGGTGAAATAACTGAAAACATGTTTTATATTCTAGTTTCTTCAAAATAGCCACCCTTTGCTCTGATTACTGCTTTGCACACTCTTGGCATTCTCTCCATGACGAACATGCAGATGAGCTTCCCTGAGACTGTTTCTGACAGTTTGTGCAGAAATTCTTTGGTTATGCAAACCGATTGTTGCAGCAGCTGTCTGGGTGGCTGGTCTCAGACGATCTTGGAGGTGAACATGCTGGATGTGGAGGTCCTGGGCTGGTGTGGTTACACGTGGTCTGCGGTTGTGAGGCCGGTTGGATGTACTGCCAAATTGTCTGAAACGCCTTTGGAGACGGCTTATGGTAGAGAAATGAACATTCAATTCACGGGCAACAGCTCTGGTGAACATTCCTGCAGTCAGCATGCCAATTGTATGCTCCCTCAAAACTTGCGACATCTGTGGCATTGTGGTGTGTGATAAAACTGAACATTTCAGAGTGGCCTTTTATTGTGGCCAGCCTAAGGCACACCTGTGCAATAACCATGCTGTCTAATCAGCATCTTGATATGCCACACCTGTGAGGTGGGATGGATTATCTCGGCAAAGGAGAAGTGCTCACTAACACAGATTTAGACAGATTTGTGAACAATATTTGTAAGAAATGATCTTTTGTGTTTATAGAAAATGTTTCAGATCTTTGAGTTCAGCTCATGAAAAATGGGAGCAAAAACAAAAGTGTTGCATTTATATTTTTGTTCAGTGTAAATAATTTACAGTGCAGAGCTCAGTTTGAGGGCAGGAAGTCTCTGCTGAGCTCAAACAGTCTGAACATTAGTTCCTGTGTTGAGGTGTGGAGATGTATCTGATCTCAGGTCAGCCTGAAACTGACACACACACAGATCCTTTATTGATCCTGACAGGAAGTGACATCATACAGCAGCTACATGTAGCTACATGTCTCACCAGCAGATGCCTGGAACTGACCTGTGCAACAACATGTCCAAGAACATGTCCCTCACATCATGATGATACCCTGAGGGGACAGGGGACTGAGTCCTCCAGAATCAGACTGTTCTCTGAGCTCTATGATCAGTGTCACCATCACATCTCCGTCTGATCTGTTTACTGATTGACTAATTGATTATTGATCCAATGACAGGATCACTCCTCTTCCTCTCCTTCTTCTTCCTCTTTGGGTTAGCTGCTAACTGCTACCAGCTGCTGTTCATCTTCTTTGAGAAGAACAGAAGGTCATAAACCAACAGGACAGACAGGAAGTCAGTGTGTAGACCTCCGAACCTTCTCAGAGCACCAGCGTTCTGCTGATGAAGACTCTATCTGCTGATGAGTCACAGTGGTCCAGTCTCCTGAAGATAAAAGCGGGGACCAGTTTTTCAAGGTCCTCCTGAGACACCTGTCCTCCCGTCCTTGTGATCTTTGAGACAGTACACTGACTGATTGTCTTCAGGTGACTGCTCTCAGATCAGATCTACCTGTCCTGGTCTGAGGTGTCGAAGGACGTTTTCACACTGGCATTATCTGGTCCGCTTTAAATGAACCCTGGTCTGCTTCCACGGATAGTTCGGTTTGTTTGGAGTGGTGTGAACGCTCATTTGAATTCTGGTGCGGACCAAACAAGCGATCCCTGGTCTGCTTGAAAACTGGGGGCCTTGGTCCACTTGCAAGTGAATCCTGGTATGGTTCGCTTACAGTGGGAAATGCAAACAAACTATTTAGCAAACCAAAGAGAGGAAGCGAACCAGAGAGAGGAAGGAGGAAGTGATGTAGAGCACAGTGCATTTTGGGTAGAGAAAAACAAAGCAGACAGCGTGATTCGGTCGAAGCAGAGGTAAAAAAAAGTTGGAAAACATCTCGTGGGCGGACGAGGAGTAGTGAGGAGGTGCAGACTGCATACATTTGGTATTGCTCCATTGTTTTTTTTGGTGACCAAGCCAGCTGAAGGGGAAGGATTTCCGTTTTCAGTGCAGAGTGCAGTGTGAAAGTGAACCGAAGCAAACGAAGGTGTGAAATATTTTGCCATTCCCCACCCAATCGAACCGAGTCTCCTGGACTGTCCTGGTGTGACTGCACCCTGACAATGACTGCTGACTGGAGCTGCACAGTTCTTTATAGAATATGAGTCACCATCTTTAGTCTGACTGTTGTTTATAAAATCCTAAAACAAGTCTGACGTTAATTTCTTATATCGATAACTTCCGTGGTGCTCAGTGTGACTGTTGAAACATGGTTAGTTTTATGACCCACCTCTGCGTCTGCATCTGATTGGTGGAAGGAATGTGTGTGTGTGCGTGTGCGTGTGCGTGTGTGTGTGTGTGTGTGTGTGTGTGTGTGTGTGTGTGTGTGTGTGTGTGTGTGTGTGTTAATGTCTGGGCTTCAGGTCAGGTAACGTTAACTTTCTACCAGCGCGGTAAACATCAGTTTAACTGTAACTAGAGGTGTAACGGTACACAAAAATCATGGTTTGGTACGTACCTTTTTTTTCAGTACAGTAATGAAAAAAATAGACAACTATTAAATATCTTTTACTTATTGGTAACCTTATTAAAAGATACCACCACAGCAGTTAACTCTTTTTACACAATTTTTGAATGAAACAAATATATATAAAATCCTGCTTTTTCACATTATTTGAATGCAAATAGAAATATAAAAGTGAAAAATAAAATTCTGCTGTTTTTTTAACACATTTTTTGAACGATAAATATAAATTTCTGCTTAAACAGTTTTACTCAGTAAAAATAAAAAGTATAGTGCAGCTGGTCAGCTTTAAAGCCTGCTCAGATTCAGTTTTACTAGGAACTTACTTAGCTTTCCCACTTTGTTAAAGTGCAGTAAACAATACATGCTTATATCTAAAGTGCAGCTTAAACAATTTTACTCAACTCCAGTGGCACTGGTTATTTCTTTAGCACTATGGTCAGGGAAGCGCTCTTTCTTTTTAAACGATGACAATATCGTAGTTTGCACCAGATTGCTTTTTCTAGTCGTGCCGGTTAACGTTCAAATTCGGGTGGTGTCGCTTTAGATGCGTTAGCATGTTAGACCTGTTTCCAAGTGCATATCCGACCGCTGTTCCGCAGTGTCAGCACACTGCTTTTGTCTTGTCCACTTGTTTATTTCCATCTTCGTATTTTACCCTGAAACCAAAGTGTTCCCGAACGGAGGACTTAAGGTTTGCGGGTGGGTCTTCAGGTTCGTCAGGCTCACTTGCCATGTTGTCAAAATGCGAGAATAAGCTGCACAAAGTGAAAGCGGAGATTTACGGTCGGACTCAGTCCGTCACTCAATTATGTCCGTCAGGGAACCAGATATTTTAAATGGTTCGGCTTGCAAAAACAGTATTAAAATAAAACCAAATAAAATAAAATAATATCTTGCACCCAATAATTCGGTAGAGAGTCATACCGAACCAAAAGTCGCGTACCGAACGGTTTGACACAAATACATGTACCGTTACGGCCCTAACTGTAACACAACTCCATCCAGCAGTCAGTTTCTGAAAACCCTCCCCCACCTGTACCCATAAAGCTCAGAACCAGAACCGAGCTGTTCCCCGTCATTATGTTTAAGTCAAAGCCGCACCCGTTAATAAAAGTCCTGTGACCCTCCACCCCTGATCAAACCCCCCAGGCTCCAGTCCCTCACATGAAGCTGGTTCTCCATTCCTGAATTGGACGTCTCTTTCACTGGATGGTGAAAACATTCAATCACTGCCAGGTTAGGAAACATTTCAGCATGCTCCTCCTAAAACCTTTTTCTTTTCTTTTTTAAAAGATTTTAATTATATTTTTCAAACATTTTAGTAACATTTTTATGACATGTTATTAATATGTTTTGGATTTTTATGAACTTATTTTCAGAAATTTTATTAACTTTTTAATTTAATTTTTTCCCCCAGAAATGTTCATAATATTTGTGGGTCATTTTATTATTAATTTGCAAACATTTTATTACCATGTTTCGGACATATTGTTAGGATTTTTTCAAACTCTTTAATAATGTTGTGTGAACATTTTATCACCATCTTTTGTAACATTTTAATATATTTGGGACATTTCAGTACCATTCTCCACATACCCAGTGGGTGACCAATGTGACGACAGGGTCAACAGTTTCACTTGTGTCACTGACTTTTAAAATAAAATATCCTGTACATCTTTTTACTTTTAAATAGATTTTTGTTCTCACCCGCTGCCCGCCTGGAGCTCATTTATTTTATTTTTACCTCTGCCCATACTTGAGAATGAATATATATGTATATGTATTTATATATACCCATTACACATTTTTTTGCAGGTTACCCAACCCGGTGCAGGACTAACCTTAACCCTCACCCAGACACACTGTCTGTAGTATAACGCAGCAGAATGTCCTGTTAGTGTGCGGCTCTTTGACACAGAGGTGAGGTCATGTGAAGAAATAACTGACAGGAAGTGACACGTTGTTGGAGGGAGACAGAATTCAGCAGCTCATGTCAGAGCCCAGACAGGAAGTGACCTCGCTGCTGATGTGGCTGTAAGGTTCAGGTCACGGGTCTGGCTCCTGCCAGGAAGAGTGAAGAGTGAAAGAAGAAGTTTGTTTCTGTTGGAACGAGTCAGCGTCTCAACAGCTCTGAGGACATCAACAGAGCAGAGCATTCACTGACCAGCAATACAGTGGGAATCTGTAGCTGTGTTGAAATGTCACCTCAGTGTTTGTCTCCTGTGTCCTATCACCTGCTACAGTATGAGTGCTGTGTGTTTGACACCTGACTGAGACTCTGCAGGTCAGTGTGAGCCATGTGACTGTCCTCAGGTCAGTGTGAGTCATGTGACCGTCCTCAGGTCAGAGGATGTTCTCAGGTGTCTGCTCTCACCTGATGTGTGGGTCATGTTCAGTCAGGTGTTTCTTGGAT
>CM023146.1:41422837-41492837 GCA_013133815.1 Cromileptes altivelis | reverse complement strand
AGTGGCGGCTGGTTTTGAGCCATGACTCCTTCTATTCTGGCTCCCAATAACACAACAAGACAACACACATTTTAAAGCAGCATTCATAAGGCCGGAGGTTCCGAGGTCCCGACCATTAATTTGGGGGAAAAGTGCTTTGAACACGTGGTCTGAGCGGAATCTTTCACTCTGAATGTCGTGCGGAAGTGTAGCAACCTGAGAACCCCAAGTTGATGTGGCATGACGTTACAGCAATGGCAGCCCCCTTCGCTACCGGTCTGTCAAATAGTTTTTCTTAGGTCAAAAAATGTATCTCAAAGACGTTTTTAAGCAAATTCTCCACCGCTACACGTAATTTGAACATTCTGTGTATAATTATACCTCGAATTAGTGACACTGCCAACACTGTACATTAGCAAAACATCTTTGATCTCTTCATTTAGCCAAAAAGGCTAACAACACCAGCCCAGCTCCACTGGGCCACAGATTTATGCGTTCTCGTTGAACACAATACAGGAGAGCGAAAATCTTCTTGTGGGCATGCATGTTTGTTTACGTCCAATGTCCAGTGTGAGGCGATGAAGTCACTTTTTCCAGAAGTAGGGGCTTTTCATGTCAGACAGCTTTACCTTCAGGTGGTAACGTGATGTCATCGTGATGCCATCATGACATCAGACAGTAGTTTCCTGTTGGGACTTGATGTGTCCCCTTCAGGAGCAGCTGCTGACTCAGGTGAAACACCTGCTGGTTACACTGGTCCAGTCTGACACTGGTCTAACCATCACGTCTCTGCACACTCTGGGCCCTATTTCGATGGTCTAAAGCGGACGGCAGAGGGCACATAATCCATGTCGCAAGTGTCATTGCTATTTAGATGCAGGTGCAGTTGTCATTTTCACGCCCTGCGCCCTCGTCGTGTAACTAGCAAATGAACTTGCGCTTCTCTGGGTGTGTTGCTCTCAAAATGAGGAGTGGTCAGGCGCAGTCATGGTGCGTTGCTAGTTAGATGACGTAAAAAGCAAATGCGCCAGTGACCAACAAAAACCTGGTCTAAAGTCAACGGCGCAGTATTTCGCTGTTAAACAAGTTAGTAATATGCGTCTCTAGGTGGGTGCACAACACGCGTGCACTCTGCTCAGACACACATGGAGCAGCCACACATATGCAGAAGATAACAAATAAAGATATGATTACAATGTGAAAGGTTATTATTGTGCACATTAAAATATTTATCAGAAACACGTCTTAATGGTCAGTCATTAATCAGAATGATCTAATCGCAGTAATAATGATCATCATAATCCGGGAGGTCCAAGCTGCAGTGTCCGAATATACAGAACTGCAAGCAGACCTCCACGGGCTGATGACGCATAGCCTGTAAAATGAACTTGTCTTTCCCAAATGAATTGTGATCATTTTGGCATGTAAATCACAAAGTCAAAGATGTGAAAACGTTTGATAAACTTTGTTTTGACATAAACACAACAATAACCAGCTTCTGTGAACTAAAAACGTGAACTTATAGCCCTACAAGTACAAATGTATATGTAAAAACAAAAAGCTTTTAGAACGTAAAACTGAAGATCTTCTCGTCAGGAGGAGGAGGAGGATGCACAGCGGCTGCACAGCGGCCGCACAGCCAGACCAGACGGCCCGGGTGCAGCCACGGGACCAGCCCTTCCTGCACCTACAGGCGGGGGGTTCAGGATGCTGGAGAGGGAGCTGGGCTCTCTAACCTCCCGGGTTAAAATAAAATTGAATTACAACTCGTTGACAGCCTTTCTCTCGTGCGTGCGCGCTCTCTCTTTCTCTCTCGCAGTCTCACTCTGTTTCTTTTCTTTTGACTTTTCTAAGATGACAGATGCTGAATATATACTCCCTATCTGATGCTGTGGCTGTTTGTGGTTGGCTGAGAGGGATGTGAAGTCATTAGTTTGCAGGTGTGTTAATCAAATCAGGTTGGGTTTCCATTACGCGTGCCAAACGTGCCACACGGTGCCAATCCCCTTTGATCTACATCAGATGTGACGGGACAGTCGATACAGAGATACATTTATTGTCTCCTCAGCTGTAAAACGCTCACTCTTTCCAGTTGGTAGGTCCGCCATCTAACTAGCTCTCCGTCGTGCGCCTCTCTTAAAGGGAATGAGAGGTGACACTCTGATTGCCTTATTGAATGATACGCCTCAAACACACCCATGATTAATTCACAGAGTAAGTCCAACCCTTTCAGACTCTCTGCCATGGCACACAGTCTGAAAACGCGCCGTGTAACTAGCAAGTGACTGGGACACGTCCATGCGCCGCAGGCCTGGCGCTTTGCGTTTTAGACCATCTAAATAGGGCCCTCTGTATGTGTGTCAGTCAGCAGATCAGAGGTCAGCAGGCTCGTGTTTCTGCTGCTCTGAGTGAAACCTGACACCTGTCTGAGCAGACAGGAAGTGGGTGGGGACATATAGGAGTGATTGACAGGCTGGTGTAAGAGGAGTGTGTCAGTCAGAAAGTCATGTGACCTGTCAGTGACCTCTGACACCCCCTCCCCCTCCCCCCTCTCAGTGAGGATGCCATATTTCATAGACCTGAGGAGACCTCTGGACCAGGGACTGAACCACACACACAACTTCTACCTGGAGCCTGAGAGCGGCTTGAAGATCGGAGTCTGGTAACACACACACACACACACTCCAGATGAGTCGTCTGACGCAGCAGAAACTTTTCTGACTGCATAACAACACACAGAGCTGAGTCAGAGCTGGGGCCTGTATCACAAAGCGAGATCAACCTTTACTGGGTTGACTAACCCTAACAATGGCAATCAGGATAATCAGTATCACGATGCTGGATATCAACTCGGTAACTCAACCCAGGGTTGCTTTATCAAGAGCCATGACCAGTCACAATCATGAGAGAAGCGCAGCGTCACTGAGCGTCACTGAGCGTCCTCACAGAGCGCCATATGTGAGGATAAAAACAGTATTTCTCGTGAGGATCAGAGATTAATTCTACTAAAATATGATGAGGAGAAAAGCAACATTAGAGAAAACATAATGTTAAAGACAGTATAACATTTACAAGATCAAAAAAAGAAAAGTGCCGGAGAGGTTAGAAGCCACTAAAAGCTTATCAAAGAAATTCCCCTGTCAAAACATCAATGAAATCACATAATAGAGAAGAAAAGAAACGGGTGAGGAAAGAAGAAATAGAGGAGGAGAGAGGGAAAAATCAAGACAACACAAGGCAGCAAATAAAATGATGTGTAGGTTAAATGACTCATCACTGGTTCAAGTAGCTACAGTAGCTGTACCTGTACATCTGACACTGATCACACCCTTGAATCCCATGAAATCAATGCTGCGCGGATGAACTGCGTGTATTACAATTATCGTCTAACATCATTGCGTCTGATAAACTGGTCTTCTTTGTCATAACGTTATATATGCTACAATAAAGCTTAAAGCTGACGCCACAATTAAATCATATCAACACCAAACTGATAGTCTGAATAAAATCGTCCTGATATTGAGCTGTGTTAGAAATTAACAGCTGCACAGAAATATACCTAGTGTCCCTCTTTAAAAAACAAAAAGGAAAATCCCTCAAACACCATGAAGTGTAGACATGATAGGCTACTTTCCACATTTCCAGCAGCAAAGCTGTCAATTAGGCCCATTATTTTTAACAGGGATCATTTCCTCCAACAAAACAAAATGTTGGCACTAATTAATGGTGCTATTAAGTGTCCGCAAATGATCAGTTTCTTTCTTATGAAGGGGTGGGATGAAAGTTCCACTTCTTTCCACTCCTTTTTGAACAATCTTTTCATTGTCTGTTGTTGTTGCTTTCTTTTCTTTTTTAATGTTCAAAATAAACTTTCAAATCAAAATCAATCAAATGAATTAAACTTCCCGTCATGACTGGGCTGCATTTCTGTCAGCCATCAACAGCTGATTGTCCAGTGGGTGGTGCTTTTTATAGGATCAGATTCAACCCTGAACTTACCCTGCTCCGGAGCAGGATAGCCGTTCAGAGTAAGTTACCATGGTGATCTACCCCGATAAGAACTGAACCGGCTTCGTGAGACCGAAAACCCAGGGTTAACCCTGAAGTTACCTCGCTAAGACATTAATCCTGCTTCGTGATACAGGCCTCTGATTACCCATAATGCACCTGTGGGGTAACAGCAGCTCACAGAGAGTTTAAACATCTGCAGTGACCTCAGCGTCCTGATTCTTTATATCAGTTATTAACTGTATGATTATTAAAGCCTTACATCCTCACCAAACTCTTTCCAACAGATGATACTAATGTTGTGTTGTTGTTGTTGTTGTTTATTTCGTTTTTGTTGTTCTTTATTTCCCCTGCTGTTTCAGGAAAACAATAAAATCTTCATTATAAAAAATAACTGAACAGTTTTATATTCATCAGTCCTTTATTTCTCTCAACTACCTGTTTAAAGCTATAGGCTAACGTTAACTACCTCATAATAGCTAACGTTAACTACCTCTCTAAAGCTATAGGCTAACGTTAACTACCTCATAATAGCTAACGTTAACTACCTCTCTAAAGCTATAGGCTAACGTTAACTACCTCATAATAGCTAACGTTAACTACCTCTCTAAAGCTATAGGCTAACGTTAACTACCTCATAATAGCTAACGTTAACTACCTGTCTAAAGCTAAAGGCTAACGTTAACTACCTCATAATAGCTAACGTTAACTACCTCTCTAAAGCTATAGGCTAACGTTAACTACCTCATAATAGCTAACGTTAACTACCTGTCTAAAGCTATAGGCTAACGTTAACTACCTCATAATAGCTAACGTTAACTACCTGTCTAAAGCTAAAGGCTAACGTTAACTACCTCATGATAGCTAACGTTAACTACCTGTCTAAAGCTATAGGCTAACGTTAACTACCTGTCCAAAGCTATAGGCTAACGTAACTACCTCATAATAGCTAACGTTAACTACCTGTCTAAAGCTATAGGCTAACGTTAACTACCTCATAATAGCTAACGTTAACTACCTGTCTAAAGCTATAGGCTAACGTAACTACCTCATAATAGCTAACGTTAACTACCTGTCTAAAGCTATAGGCTAACGTAACTACCTCATGATAGCTAACGTTAACTACCTGTCTAAAGCTATAGGCTAACGTAACTACCTCATAATAGCTAACGTTAACTACCTGTCTAAAGCTATAGGCTAACGTAACTACTTCATAATAGCTAACGTTAACTACCTGTCTAAAGCTATAGGCTAACGTTAACTACCTGTCTAAAGCTATAGGCTAACGTTAACTACCTCATAATAGCTAACGTTAACTACCTGTCTAAAACTATAGGCTAACGTAACTACCTCATAATAGCTAACGTTAACTACCTGTCTAAAGCTATAGGCTAACGTAATTGCCTCATAAGAGCTAACGTTAACTACCTGTCTAAAACTATAGGCTAACGTTAACTACCTCATAATAGCTAACGTTAACTACCTGTCTAAAACTATAGGCTAACGTAACTACCTCATTATAGCTAACGTTAACTACCTGTCTAAAACTATAGGCTAACGTAACTACCTCATTATAGCTAACATTAACTACCTGTCTAAAGCTATAGGCTAATGTAACTACCTGTCTAAAGCTATAGGCTAACGTTAACTACCTGTCTAAAGCTATAGGCTAACGTAACTACCTGTCTAAAGCTATAGGCTAACGTAACTACCTATCTAAAGCTATAGGCTAACGTTAACTACCTGTCTAAAGCTATAGGCTAACGTTAACTACCTCATAATAGCTAACGTTAACTACCTGTCTAAAGCTATAGGCTAACGTAACTACCTCATAATAGCTAACGTTAACTACCTGTCTAAAACTATAGGCTAACATTAACTACCTGTCTAAAGCTATAGGCTAACGTAACTACCTCATAATAGCTAACGTTAACTACCTGTCTAAAGCTATAGGCTAACGTAACTACCTCATAATAGCTAACGTTAACTACCTGTCTAAAGCTAAAGGCTAACGTTAACTACCTCATAATAGCTAACGTTAACTACCTGTCTAAAACTATAGGCTAACGTAACTACCTCATAATAGCTAATGTTAACTACCTGTCTAAAGCTATAGGCTAACGTAACTACCTGTCTAAAGCTATAGGCTAACGTAACTACCTCATAATAGCTAATGTTAACTACCTGTCTAAAGCTATAGGCTAACGTAACTACCTCATAATAGCTAATGTTAACTACCTGTCTAAAGCTATAGGCTAACGTAACTACCTGTCTAAAGCTATAGGCTAACGTAACTACCTCATAATAGCTAATGTTAACTACCTGTCTAAAGCTATAGGCTAACGTAACTACCTGTCTAAAGCTATAGGCTAACGTAACTACCTCATAATAGCTAACGTTAACTACCTGTCTAAAACTATAGGCTAACGTAACTACCTCATAATAGCTAACGTTAACTACCTGTCTAAAACTATAGGCTAACGTAACTACCTCATAATAGCTAACGTTAACTACCTGTCTAAAGCTATAGGCTAACGTAACTACCTCATAATAGCTAACGTTAACTACCTGTCTAAAGCTATAGGCTAACGTTAACTACCTCATAATAGCTAACGTTAACTACCTGTCTAAAGCTATAGGCTAATGTAACTACCTCATAATAGATAACGTTAACTACCTGTCTAAAACTATAGGCTAACATAACTACCTCATAATAGCTAACGTTAACTACCTGTCTGAAGCTATAGGCTAACGTAACTACCTCATAATAGCTAACGTTAACTACCTGTCTAAAACTATAGGCTAACGTTAACTACCTCATAATAGCTAACATTAACTTCCTGCTTACAGCTAGACACCTGTTAACAGTTAATGTAAACTATCTGCTCTAGCATTAACAGCTCTCCTCCTGATGTTGACATCACAGATTAGTTGTTAATAATGAAACATCATCAGGGAGACAACAGGCAGCATCCTCTGATGTGTCCATAGTGTGCTCAGGGGGACGAGGGAACAACGTCAGTCTGGAGTCCATCTTTTAATCCTGAGACACAACAGATAAACATCAAACACTGTCACTGATGATGTCATGTGTTATTCACTGATTGCCTGATGTCAGTTAATGAGGAGGTACGACACAGTCTGACCTGAGGTCATTTCCTGTTTGTTTGTCTGTTAGGCACACAGTTCCTGCTCAAATGTGGAGAGAAGCTCAGGGGAAACAAGGCGACTGGTACGACTCCACATTAAGCTCATCCCACTCCGTCATCCTCTATCTCCATGGAAACGCAGGGACCAGGTGACATACACATATACACACACTAGGGCATTAACGACTTTGATTTTTTTTAGGTCGACTTATCTGTCAATAAAGTCAAAGTTGAGTCGACAAGTCATTTGATGACGTCATCACATTGACACGGTGGAGGAAAGTGAAGTATCTCCACACGTGTTGTGTGTCTGTCAAGGCCTGAACATACTCGGGCAGAACGTACGCGGAACAGACTCTGCAGAGGTCCGCACGGACTCAAAGCGGACGTCCGCAAGCCCTGTGCGTGCAAAGCTCAGATTTTATGACTGCGCAGACTCTGCTCCGTGCACCAGTGACTGCTCGGCATGTATTTTTCACATCGCCAGGATTTTTCACTGACATTTTTACAGGAAACTACAACGCGGAAGTGCGCTCGACTATGAAAGCCCGAATGACTGCGGACATTCCTCACGGAGTCCACTCTGCTTAAGTATCAGTGTAAGCCAATCAGAGACAGCGATTGCATTCCATACACAAGCACAGAGAGAGAGAGAGAGAGAGAGAGGGAAAAAACACACGACATGTCGACTCCTCCTGGGGGGTGTCGACTTGTGCCACTAACGCCTACACGTCAACAAATCGGCTTTTCTGTTAATGCCCTAACACACACACATGCACTTTGTCAGTCATTGTTTGACCTTTGACCTCCTGTGTGGTGTGTGTGTGTGTGTGTGTGTGTGTTTCTCTGCAGAGGAGGAGACCACCGAGTTCAGCTCTACAAGGTAAGTTCATCTTCATCCTGCTGTACTTCCTGTTTGTAATCCTGCTGAACTTCCTGCTGTACTTCCTGTTTGTAATCAAGGCTATTCAAGAGAAGGCTGAGACACGGGGTCAAACATGAGGGAATTGCACATGTGCAGTGTAACTTGAGCTGCGATGCTGGAGGATGACAGCAGGGGCGCTAGATAAAAAGCGCAGGATCTGCTCAGGCGATCAAGGAGTGCACTTGGTGCGGTCTGCTTGGACTTTTGGACGGCGGCTGCCTGAAGTTGTCGGAATTGCATCTCTCTCATTCTCACCCACAACACTGGCCACCAGTGACAGTCCAGTAATAAGCTGTGAAATGACATGCATGCACATCCCCCTTATTCCGCGGTCTCACGCCATCTACTGAGCCTTTGAGGAAGTGCAGAACAGATTTTACTGCGCATGTGCAATCCCCCCATGTTTGACCTCGTGTCTCAGCCTTCTCTTGAATAGCCTTGTTTGTAATCCTGCTCTACCTCCTGCTCTACTTCCTGTTTGTAATCCTGCTCTACTTCCTGTTTGTAATCCTGCTCTACTTCCTACTTCCTGTTTGTAATCCTGCTCTACTTCCTGCTCTACTTCCTGTTTGTAATCCTGCTCTACTTCCTGCTCTACTTCCTGTTTGTAATCCTGCTGTGCTTTGTGCTATAGTTCCTGCTGTACTTCCTGTTCTTCTTCCTGTAGAGGTCATGTGCCCCTCCTCTCTGTCTTCCTTCAGGTCCTCAGCTCGTTAAGTTACCACGTCGTTACGTTTGATTACAGAGGTGAGAAACTTCCTTCGGTCACACAGGTAATGAACTGCAGCCTTTATACTCATCTAATGTGTGTGTGTGTGTGTGTGTGTGTGTGTGTGTTTAGGGTGGGGGGATTCAGAGGGATCGCCCTCAGAGGGGGGGATGACATCAGATGCTCTCTTCATCTACGATTGGCTGAAACAGCGTCTGGACAACAAAACACCTCTTTACATCTGGGGACACTCGCTGGGGACGGGGTAACAAACACAGACACACACACACACACACAGAAACACACACACACAGAATCACACACACACAGAAACACACACAGAAACACACACACACACACACAAACACACACACACACGAGCAGAAACACACACATGAACACATGAGCAGACTCAGTTCAGTATCAGTGAGTTTGTGATTAAATAATTAACTATGATCATTTATTTTTCAGAGTCGCCACAAACCTGGTCAGACGTCTGTGTGACAGAGGTCAGACACACACACACACACACACACACACACACACACACACACACACATCCCTGTACTTCTATCTTTGTGAGGACCCTCACTGTCATAATGCATTCCCTGGCCCCTCACCCTGGCTGTAACCTGAGCCCTCAAACCAGTCTAGAGCCTCATTTCCACTGACGTATGTGACTGGTGTCTGTAGACCCATGAATATACAGATGATGCCTCTAGTGTCCAACATCAATCAATTCAATCAGTCAATCAATTTTAAAAATAAAGCCCAATATCACAAATCACAATTTGCCTCACAGGGCTTTACAGCATACAACATCCCTCTGTCCTTAAGACCCTCACAGCTGATCAGGAAAAACTCCCCAAAAAAACCCTTTAACAGGGAAAAAAATGGTAGAAACCTCAGGAAGAGCAACTGAGGAGGGATCCCTCTTCCAGGACGGACAGACGTGCAATAGATGTCGTACAGAACAGATCAGCATGATAAATTAACAGTAATCCGTATGACACAATGAGAGAGAGAGAGAGAGAGACAGAGAGAGAGAGAGAGAGAGAGAGATGCAGGTAATGACAGTAGCTTACAACAACATTATTGAAAGTAATAATATTATAGTTATAGTTCTGGTTACTGTGGTACAATATGTTGAAAGTATGTATTAATATCTGGCAGTATACATGTGTGACAATAGTCATATGTGTAAAATAACAGTAGAAGTATGACTAATGACTAATGATGGCAGCAGCAGCAGCAGGAGGCATCTGGCAGGACCACGGCAGCAGCACAACCACACACGTCACGCTGTCCAGGCACCGCTGTGATATGAGTTAATCTGAGAGACAGTGGAGTACAAAGGCTCCGGAGAAGAAGCCGAGTTAGTGACATCCAGAATGGCCGAGTTACCAAGATGCAGTAATAGAATACGAGAGAGAGAGAGAGAGAGAGAGAGAGAGAAGGTGTCCAGTGTATTATAGGGGGGTCCTCCGGCAGACTAGGCCTAAGTCAGCCTAACTAGGGGCTGGTACAGGGCAAGCCTGAGCCAGCCCTAACTATAAGCTTTATCAAAGAGGAAAGTCTTAAGTCTAGTCTTAAATGTGGAGACGGTGTCTGCCTCCCGGACCGTAACAGGAAGATGATTCCACAGGAGAGGAGCCTGATAGCTGAAAGCTCTGGCTCCTGATCTACTTTTGCAGACTTTAGGGACCACGAGTAACCCTGCGTTCTCAGAGCGCAGTGTTCTGGTGGGATATTAAGGCACTATGAGCTTTCTAAGATATGACGGAGCTTGACCATTTAGAGCTTTGATATAAAGTCAAAACTATTTAAAGAAAACAACAGTATATACTGTAAGATCAAAGGAATTCAGGTTCAGATATTTGTCCTCAGAGTTGGACATGTCTCTGTATCAGGGTTAATTAAGGTGTAATGTTAAATGTCTGCAGTTTTCCTGTACGGGGGAAATTAAAGTTTGTTTGTTTTGTAAACAGGAAGTCCTCCTGACGCTCTGATCTTAGAGTCTCCATTCACCAATATCAGAGAGGAGGCCAAGAGCCATCCCTTCTCTATGGTAATGCTCACACACACAGACAGCAGTTGTAGGTGTGTGTGTTTGCTTTGTACTCAGTGTGTGTGTGTGTGTGTGTGTGTGTGTGTGTGTGTGTGTGTTTCAGGTGTACAGATACCTGCCCGGCTTTGATTGGTTCTTCCTGGATGCCATCACAGCCAACAACATCTGCTTCGCCAGCGATGAGAAGTACGTAACCTAACTACTTTTCAGAGTGTTGTCTCTCTGTGTGCTCCGGTTGGGTTCAACTCCGCTGACCAGCACTGATCACTGACACACTGAGATAAAAGATCTGAGTTTCAAAAATACTTCCTGACCTTCTAAAAGTGAGGGTGAGATACTTAAAAGTTCGGCTCGCAAATATTTCTCAAGTTTCTGGAAAAGTCCCAAAATTCCTAACAAGGTTTCTTTGTACTCACAACGGTTTCCTCAAAAATGTGAAACAAAAAAATTGTTAAAGGAAAAAGTCCTAACTTTAAAAAAAAGTCTCAAAGGTCTTGAAAATACTTACAAAAAATTGTTTCAAATATATAAAATATGCTTATGTTAAAAAGAATCTGAGAGGTCCTGAAAATGACCAAAACCTTTACAGTATCTCACCGCCACTTTTCAGGAAATGTTTAAAATATTTCTTCTTTAGGAGCTGGAACAATTTCAGGTGCACATGATCACATCAAAGAACTTAATTTTCAATGAATTGTGAACACTTTCAGAAACTTCTGAAATTTCTTTGAAAGTTAGAAACTTTTTCAGAAATGCAAAAATGTATTTTTTTTCCAGAACACTTTGTGTAACCAAGAACTTTTTTTGCTGTCTCACCATGACATTTAGAAGCTCAGGAAATATATTTTCTGAAATTTCATCTTCTTTAGGAACTTTTTTTGTTGAAGGTCTGAAACTATTTGAGATGTTCAGATAAATCAGCACATTTTATATGAATCAGGAACTTCTTGTAACAATTTGGAAACTCAGGAAGATTTTCTGAAACCCTCTAGATTTTTTTCCTTTTTTAATAACGCAGCAGCTTCTTTTGAGAAACTCTGAGTCGTTATTTGGAGCTCATGAGCTTTGGACCCAACGACAGCTGGTCTGTGTTCAGGTCTAAATCTTTTGTGAGCTGAAATGTTGGAGCAGAGTTTCAGTGAGATTAACAGACTCAGATTCAGGACAAAGTCCACGTCAGGCTGATCTCAGGACTGTTTACGTCTTTGTTACAGCTGCTGGCCCTGCAGGAGTTTTATCTACATGATAACCACATAAATATCACTCAACATGGTGAAAGATCAGCATCTAGTGGCCGTCAGAAGAACTGCAGCAGCGGCTTCATATAAACCTCAACAGTGTATTCCTGCAGTGCTCCCTGCTGTTGATTGCAGCAGTAACATTAACCTGTGTCTCTGTCTTCATTCAGTGTGAATCACATCTCCTGTCCAGTGTTGATCCTCCATGCTGAGGACGACAGCGTGGTTCCTTTCCATCTCGGCAAAAAGGTAACAGGACCATAGATGAGATCACAAACAAGACCACAGACAAGACCACAACCAAGACCACAGACGAGATCACAACTGAGACCATAGACGAGATCACAAACAAGACCACAGACGAGACCACAACCGAGACCACAGACGAGACCACAACTGAGACCATAGACGAGACCACAACCAAGACCACAGACGAGACCACAACTGAGACCATAGACGAGACCACAACCAAGACCACAGACGAGACCACAACTGAGACCATAGACGAGATCACAAACAAGACCACAGACGAGACCACAACCGAGACCAAAGACGAGACCACAACCGAGACCACAGACGAGACCATAGACGAGATCACAAACAAGACCATAGACGAGATCACAAACAAGACCACAGACGAGACCACAACCGAGACCACAGACACATCACCAAGCTAACATGTTGAAGTGATCCAGCTGTTCTCACAGTAACTAAATGTTTGTGTCGTCCTGCAGCTGTACACCCTGGCGTCCCAGTCGAAGAGCCTCAGCGGTCACAAGGTTCAGTTTGTTCCTTTCCCATCCTCCCTGGCCTACAAGCACAAGTTCATCTACAGGAGCCCAGAGCTGCCAAACATCCTCAGGTACCAGCAACACAACCACCAGCATCACAGTAAACTCTCATCTGGTTCTTGTAGCGGAACATATCACAGCCTGGGTCAGCAGGGTTTGACTTAGAGTCAAAACACTTGTCATATTTGACCCCGGGGGTTTTGTGTCCCTGTCGTCAGGATGAGCAGACTTGTGCCCTTAAAAACATTTTAGCACTAATCTGAGTCTAACTATCAACAGACAGCAAAGTTTGTAATCAACAAGTGTAAACTTCTTTGCGAGCTAACGCTGCAGCCAGAAACAAACATTTGTGATCCATCGTCTGTTTGATCATCTAAACACATTTCCTTGGAGTGATCCCCCTCAAATGAGCTGTGGTCAAAGTTACTATATATTCTGTAATAATCCATGATTAGGGAGCTGATAAGAAAACTGCGCTACCGCTAGCTGTGCTTACACTGCTAGTAGTGCTAACAGACCTAACAGTAATAACAATGCTAATGATGCTGAAGGGGTTTGTGGCTTAAAATGAAGCTGTTTACTCACCGGGGTGACCTGGGCAGAGACTGGAGGGCGGGAACGGTGTTCCCATAGCAACGCTGATGGGTCAGGATGGTGTTACTAGAGGTAATCACTGAATGAGCGGCACCACTAGCTAACGTTAGCTCCCACCAGACCGGGTGGTACACAGAGCAGTAAACTGAAGAGCAACAAAATAAAGCAGAACAGGTGAAAAACATTTCAGACAAAAAGCTGAGAAAAATATATTTTCATCAGTCATTTTCAAGAACAAAATTTATTTCACATTTACATGTTTTTCTCATTTCCTTGCCTCAATTTGAAATGTATGAATAATAATAAAAATGAAAATAATGATATTCTGTCAGAGGTACAGCCGTGGAACACGTTGTCACATTCAGGGGTTGTTCAGTGTTCTGTTGTCTCCATCTCCTCTGTGGTCGTCATGGAGATCCTGTTTAGTCCCATCAAACTCGTTTGTTTCTTCGGCCAATCAGACAACTGAGCTCAGTTTAATCTGTGAGGTTAAACATTGTCTAAAGAATATTCCCTGAATTATAAAAGACATTTAAAATATTTAATCATCAAATTGTGTTTTCAATAAAATGTGGCACTTTGAACATTTATTATCCGACAAAACATATCGACAGCTCACTGATTACAACAAACATTTATTGATTGTGATTGTGATTTGTGATATTGGGCTTTATAAATAAAATTGAAAACAATTTGGAGGTAAATTCTTTAAGAAAATAAAACTTTGGAAACGTGCTTGATTAAAACAGAATTTTCACTGGGTGAATTTAATGAAATCTAATTGTAGTAAGTTCAATAATTTAGCAACGTTTAATGTGCTTCTGGACCAGTCGTGCACGTCCTGGTGTGACCTCGGCGTCGGCTGAGCTGGACACGAAAGATTAAACGTGGCTCATTGTGACTGAAACAAACTTTACTGTCAAACTGTTTGAATGTTGTTCTGTTTCTGTTTGATGGTCACGCTGACGTCTTGTGTCTGTGTTGTGTCGTTGCAGTGATTTCCTCGGCACGGCTCACCAACAGACGGACGACTCAGCCTGAGAACACACACACACACACACACACACGTTAGCATTTGTTTCCTGACAAGACTGAAGGTTGTCGCATGAAATGAACAACAAACACATCATTCCTTTTATTTTCCATTCCTCTCACACCAACACTGGCTTCACAGCGCACTGGGTTGCCATGGTAACTGGGCTCACAGTGGAGTGTGTTTAACGTACTGTAGATGGAGGAGGACGGTGATCGAACCAAACTGGAGAACGAACAGAGACGATCGATCTTTTTAATATCTGATCTTATTGTGTGATTTTTAAATTTTTGTTTTGGGTCCATCTGATGGCGTTTCTTTTCTGGGTTTGAAGGCCTGTTATGACTTGAATATGAATTATGGATTAAATATTTCTTGTTTTATGACACTGTGTTTTTTTTTCCCGGGTTTTTTGAGTGGTAGGAAAATCAAACGCACCAAAGACATTCGAGTGCAACAACAGTTTATTTCAACAACAGATACAGTACATGAATCAGAATGGCATTCATGGTAAGTAAACAGGGATTTTGAATGGACTCCATTACCCACAAGACACCTGGAGTACAACGCTGAGGCCTCTGTGTCATGCTCACGTCATGTTGGACGTAACGCTTTTAATTTTTTCCTCCCCAAAATTTGCATTTGCTAAGTAAAAAACAATTACGAAAAGTAAACCCAAATTTAATGGACATCAATAACAACACAGTATTGTATCACATGTACAGTATCACATGACCGAGTGTGAAGTCAGTGGTTCCAAGTCATTAACGTGAAGTTTTCCCAATCACTGTTTAATCCCACATGACCTGAACGCAGCATGAGCGCCATCAGCGCTACAAATAAAACTTAAAAGTGCAGAATTTTTTTACTTTTTTTTATGGCGTTCATGGAAAACAAAATAACCTGAAAACAGAAAACCCAATGTCCCATTCATCTGACAGTCAGAGAAGTAAAGTGAACGGTAAACGTACAGGAAGTCAAAGGGACACATTTTTAGTTCCACAAAATCAAAGAAATCAAAAATCTTTAGTTTCCATTCAGGATACAAAAACAGTGCAGGTTAATGGAATAAATTTTTCTCTAGAAGTACACACAAAGTTCCAGTGTATGTCAATGGGGCAATTACCAGTTGTAACTGATGTCAATGGAACAAAATGACAAAGGTCTGCTGCATTTTAAGTTTCGGCAAGTAAAACTGTAGACATGGAGGATGCTACTGAAAGTCAATGGGTCAGATTCTACTGTAGGCTTTAAAGGCAAACTTTACTCTACTGTAAGGCACTGGAGTAAATTTGAGGATAGTTACTTCACAGCTTAACTTATTTAACAAAATGTTTTTAGTTTGGCAGCAGTGGAACAGATACTGACCTCCAGCTGAAAATATTTAGAAAAAACTAAGTTCTATTCAAAACAATAGAAAATCAAAAACCAAAGAAGTACCTCCTTAAATTCTATTGACTCCCATTAAATTTAGGATGTAACGTTAGAGTTAATAATAATTAAACTTTAATCCAATGAGTCAGATTCTGCTTTGTTGTGCCTCTACAATATTTGAAATCAGCGTGATCATTTGTTTGAAGTCACTGAAAGGAGAACAGTTAGCTGTGAGGCACTGAAAGATTTTGTTTGTTTTTACTTTAAGTGTAAATAAATGGAGCAGAGTTTACTGCTGAAGGTAAGTCAATGGACCAGTCAAAAAAAAACAAACAAATGATATGGCAACAAAACGCCTGTAAAACTTACTACAAATGTTAATGTGGTTGTTTTTGTGTCTGACTACTTTACAATTCGACAGCTTATATCAGTGTAAAGTACAAATCGTTGATGTTTAGACCTCCACACATGTAGTAATGTTATAGGTTATCTGAAAGTCAACGGCAGACTTTTGTTTGTGGCCTTAAGTATTTCTGCATCAGTGGAATAGATATTGACCTCAAGCTGTGAATACTTTACTTTTCTATACAAGTCAATGGAGCGTCAAAAACCAATGACCCACTCCCTCACTTCCATTAAATTCCATTGATGTCTACTGAGAAACTAGTGAACGAGGACGTGTGCTAAACACTGGTGTGAATGTATAAAATGTTTTTTGGAGTTAAATTTTAACCGTTAGCTGCATGTAGCAATATGTAGCTGCTGGCTACGCTAAGTGGTGTGACTGAGATGATGTGGTGGTAAACTAAAGAAAGAAAATGGAAATCAATGTTTCGGGGTGAATCGATCCTTCCTGATTGTGATTAGATGTTTAGGTTTCAACCGGATCCCGCTCCTCACTCACGCAGCTCGAGCGGTTTGTTGGGCGCTGGGATCTTCACGTCGGATGGTTCGACTCCCCAGATCTCACGGGCGTACTGAGAGATGGTCCGATCGCTGGAGAACTTTCCGCAGGCGGCGATGTTCCGGATCACCATCCTGGTCCACTCTTTGCGGTTCTGAAGGGAAACATGAAACACGGCGACTAGTTCCAATTATTTGTCTCGTGGATGTTAATGATGTTCTGTTGAAATCATCACAACAACTGAAAATATCTCATCTACTACAACTCCCATGATGCATTTCACCAGGAAACATCCAATCACAGAGCTGCTCTGATGCTACAGGTGACAATGTATTAAAAAAACTGCAAATACTTTTAGTCTAAGTCAATGGAGAGTCAAAAGCCATTGAAGCACTTCTTCACTTTCTACATTTTATTGACTTCTAAGTTCACTGTTTTACTGTTAGAGCCACATAAGAATGAATATGAAAGTCAATGGGTCAGATTCTACTGGTGGATTAAATGGAAAACTTTGTTGTTTTGACACTGAAAGTCAATAGGGAACATTTTTACATCTACAGTATTTTAAATCAGTGGGACAGTCAGTTTGTTTAAGGTAAATGAAGTAACAATTAGCTGAAAGTTAATGGGATTTTCTTTCACGTAAAGTTTCCTGCAGAAGGTTTTAGGTTCACTATCACCAACAATTTTTCATGGTTCAGTGATGAAAACTATTTGAGTCAATGGGAAACATTTTTAGTTCTGTTGAGTTTCACTGGAGGTCAACGGAACACAACTGAATATCACACTGCTGTTTGGAAACTCAAACTAACTTCTGAACCAAAACGTGGAACAAGATTTTGGTCCACAAACCGAGAGACAGTGGAAGTCAACAGTGAACATCTTTCAGCAGTCAGATAATATAGATAGGCTTTAATTTTTCACAGCAGGTTACTCAGCCACTTTCTGATCGGTCTGAGAATAATTCAGTAACCATGGCAATGTGTTTTAACTCTGATTCACACCTGACCATTTGCTTCTCCATGGCAACAGCAGCTGAGGCTCATGTAGTGTTTGCAACCAAACTACAGAAACAAAATATAAACATTTATGACGTTGACATCATCAGGAGAGTGATGACAGAGAACATCATGTGTTCATCAGATGCGACCTGAGAGGACGGTCACCAGGTGAGTTACCTTGTACAGCTCGCTGACTCTCTCCTGACACCGGACGTAGTCTTCGTAATCGGCAAACACTTTGAACCTGACACACAAACACAAAGGGACATTTTACACACAGCAGAGGAACAATACTAACTAAGCTAACAGTTTCCCCCTGCTCACAGTGTTTGTGCTAAGCTAAGCTAACCACGTCCATGGACACAGAAATGAACCTAATGTGACCCTGCAAAGGACAAGAACAAGAAGTGATCCTGACTGAATCACAGTTACAGTAAAGGAGACAAACAGCAAATAAAATATAAAAGATGCTCTTTTCTTTACATTTAATTTTATGTATAACTTCATTTAAAGTGTTTTATTTCTATGAATAAAAACATGACACAACACACAAAAAAAAACACTGAAACAGCGAAATACAAAATCTAGTTTAAACTGAGATTAAAAACTGATTCATCAGCTGATTTCAAACAAAAATGAATTAGTGTTTCTTCAAATCTGGTCTGATAATTAGTGACAAATTAAAGTTTCGGTTGAATCAGGATGAAAATGATGAAAACAAACTGTTCCTGTGTGAGACACACACACACACACACACGCACACACACACACACACACACTCAGGTGAGATCTTTACCTGTCGTGGTTTATCAGCATGTCGACCACCTCTGTGAACAATTGAGGTTCATTGGGACTGAAGAAGCCGCTCTGGATCTGATCCACAGCCAGTTTGAGCTCCGGCAGACGCTCGTAGAACTCTCTGGCATTGTACCTGCAGCACAAGTAAACAGGAAGTGATGTCACAGATTGCAGATATATTGTTTTTATTTACCATAATGACATTGTTTATGGCATACTGTACTATGACATTTTATATGTTGTAATTATTACATACTGCAGTATCATTTTTGTAACTGTAATGTGATGTTTTTAATGAAACTGAAGGACACTGACAAGTTTTTTTTTCTGAATTTTTATGGCAATGAAATAATTTACTTATTTGATTACAAAATATACTACGACTTCTTTTTCATGATTTTGGACGACATGCAAAACTATGACTTTTTCATGATTTTGGACAACAGTAAGATTGTTATTCACGTCGGTGGCAATGACACTCAGTTACGCCAATCGGAGGTCACTAAACTTAATATTGCCTCGGTGTGTGAATATGCAAAAACAATGTCGGACTCCGTAGTTTTCTCTGGACCCCTCCCAAATCTGACCACTGATGACATGTTTAGCCACAGGTCATCACTTAATCACTGGCTGTCCAGGTGGTGTCCAGCAAACGATGTGGGTTTCTTTGATAATTGGCAAACTTTCTGGGGAAAACCTGGTCTTATTAGGAGAGACGGCATTCATCCCACTTTGGATGGAGCTGCTCTCATTTCTAGGAACCTGGCAAACTTTATTAGTAATTTAAATCCCTGACAACTCAGAGTTGAGACCAGGACAGAGAGTCGCAGTCCTAAACGCCTCTCTGAGCTTCTAGTTCAGTTACCCAGCCATAGTTTTCATAGGTTTATACAAACGGTGTCTGTCCCCCGACCACCTGAATTATTTAAATCTAAAATTAAACAAAGAGGAGTTGTGCATAACAGCCTCATAAAAATTAAAACCTCTTCTGTGACAGAAAGACAAAACAGGAGAATTAAATGCGGACTGTTAAATATCAGGTCTCTGTCGTCTAAAGCAGTGTTAGTAAACGAATTAATATCAGATAATCATATTGATTTACTCAGTCTCACTGAAACCTGGCTGTGACAAGATGAATATGTTAGTCTAAATGAGTCCACTCCTCCCAGTCATAATAATACACACATTCCTCGAGGCAGCGGCCGAGGAGGGGGAGTTGCAGCCATTTTTTACTCTAGTCTGTTAATCAGCCCTAAACCTAAACTAGATTATAATTCATTTGAAAGCCTCGTTCTTAGTCTTTTACATCCGACCTGGAAAACCTCGCAGCCACTTTTATTTGTTATAGTGTACCGTGCTCCTGGCCCGTATTCTGAATTTGTATCTGAATTCTCAGAGTTTTTATCCAGTTTAGTTCTTAAATCAGATAAGGTTATTATTGTAGGCGATTTTAACATTCATGTCGACGTTGATAATGACTCCCTGGCTACCACGTTTATCTCATTAATAGACTCCATTGGCTTCAGTCAGGGTGTACATGAACCCACTCACTGTTTTAACCATACCCTCGATCTAGTTCTGACGTACGGAATTGAAATTGATAACCTAAAAGTCTTTCCACAGAATCCGTCGCTGTCGGATCATTATCTGATTACTTTTGATTTCTTTTTACTCGATTACACGCCACTCAGCAACAGTTACTATACTAGATGTTTATCAGATAGTGCTGTCGCAAAATTTAAGGAAATGATTACTCTGTCGTTAAATTCAATACCAAGTCCTTCAGTAACAGAGGTTTCCTGTACCGACTGATCATTTTGTTGATAGCGCCGTAGGCTCGCTGCGAACAACACTCAACTCTGTAGCTCCTCTTAAAAAGAAGTTAAAAAAGCAAACAAAGTTTGCTCCCTGGTATAACTCTCAAACCCTTAAGTTAAAACAAATATCGCGAAAATTTGAAAGGAATTGGCGATTGACCAAACAGGAAGAATCTCGTTTAATCTGGACAGACAGTCTCAAAACTTATAAGAGGGGCCTCCGCAATGCCAGAGCAAACTATTACTCAGCATTAATAGAAGACAATAAGAACAACCCCAGGTTTCTTTTCAGCACTGTAGCCAGGCTGACTGAGAGTCAAAGCTCTATTGAGCCTTGTATTCCTTTAGCCCTGAGCAGTAATGATTTTATGAGCTTTTTTAATGACAAAATTCTAACTATTAGAGGCAAAATTCATGACCTCCTGCCATCAGATGGTAGGCCTACCTATCTAACCTCAAACACAGCTGTAAAACCTAATATATATTTAGATTGCTTCTCCCCAATTTCTCTTCAAGAATTGACAGCAGTGATTTCTTCATCTAAATCATCAACGTGTCTCTTAGACCCCATCCCAACTAGGCTACTTAAGGAGGTCTTTCCTTTAGTTAACACTCATATATTAGATATGATCAGTATATCCTTATTAACAGGCTATGTACCACAGTCTTTTAAGGCAGCTGTAATTAAACCTCTACTAAAAAAGCCCACCCTGGATCCAGAGGTGTTAGCCAACTATAGACCAATATCTAATCTTCCCTTTATGTCAAAGATCCTTGAGAAAGTAGTCGCAGACCAGCTGTGTGATTTTCTCCATGATAATAATTTATTTGAGGAATTTCAGTCAGGATTTAGAGTGCATCATAGCACTGAGACAGCACTAGTTAAAATTACAAATGACCTTCTGATTGCTTCAGACAAAGGACTTGTCATTGTACTTGTTTTATTAGATCTTAGTGCGGCGTTTGACACAATTGACCATCAAATTCTACTGCAGAGACTGGATCACTTAATTGGCCTAAAAGGTTCTGCACTGAGCTGGTTTAAATCTTATTTATCTGATCGTTTTCAGTTTGTTCACGTTCATAATGAATCATCCTTACGTACCAAAGTTTGTTTTGGAGTTCCGCAAGGTTCTGTGCTCGGACCAATCCCATTTACTCTATATATGCTTCCTTAGGTAACATCATTAGAAATCACTCTATAAATTTCCATTGTTATGCGGATGATACACAGTTGTATTTATTGATGAAGCCAGAAGAAAGTAATCAATTAACTAAACTCCATAACTGCCTTAAAGACATAAAAACTTGGATGAGCACCAATTTCCTGATGTTAAATTCAGACAAAACTGAAGTTATTGTTCTTGGTCCCAAACAACTCAGAGACTCTTTATCTGATGACATAGTTTCTCTAGATGGCATTGCTCTGGCCTCTAGCACTACCGTAAGAAACCTCGGTGTAATATTTGATCAAGATTTGTCTTTTAATTCTCATTTAAAACAAACCTCACGGACTGCATTTTTTCATCTGCGTAATATTGTGAAAATTAAGCCTATCCTGACCCGAAAAGATGCAGAAAAATTGGTCCACGCTTTTGTTACCTCAAGGCTGGATTACTGTAACTCTCTATTATCAGGTAGCTCTAGTAAGTCCTTAAAAACTCTCCAGCTAATTCAGAATGCAGCAGCACGTGTACTAACAGGAACTAAGAAACAAGATCATATTTCTCCTGTTTTAGCTTCTCTGCACTGGCTCCCTGTAAAATCCAGAATTGAATTTAAAATCCTACTGTTAACTTATAAAGCTCTAAATGGTCAAGCTCCGTCATATCTTAGAGAGCTCATAGTGCCATATTATCCCACCAGAACACTGCGCTCTGAGAACGCAGGGTTACTTGTGGTCCCTAAAGTCTCCAAAAGTAGATCAGGAGCCAGAGCTTTCAGCTATCAGGCTCCTCTCCTGTGGAATCATCTTCCTGTTACGGTCCGGGAGGCAGACACCGTCTCCACATTTAAGACTAGACTTAAGACTTTCCTCTTTGATAAAGCTTATAGTTAGGGCTGCTTAAGGCTTGCCCTGTACCAGCCCCTAGTTAGGCTGACTTAGGCCTAGTCTGCCGGAGGACCCCCCTATAATACACTGGGCACCTTCTCTCTCTCTCTCTCTCTCTCTCTCTCTCTCTCTCTCGTATTCTATTACTGCATCTTGGTAACTCGGCCATTCTGGATGTCACTAACTCGGCTTCTTCTCCGGAGCCTTTGTGCTCCACTGTCTCTCAGATTAACTCATATCACAGCGGTGCCTGGACAGCGTGACGTGTGTGGTTGTGCTGCTGCCGTGGTCCTGCCAGATGCCTCCTGCTGCTGCTGCTGCCATCATTAGTCATTAGTCATACTTCTACTGTTATTATACACATATGACTATTGTCACACATGTATACTGCCAGATATTAATACATACTTTCAACATATTGTACCACAGTAACCAGAACTATAACTATAATATTATTACTTTCAATAATGTTGTTGTAAGCTACTGTCATTACCTGCATCTCTCTCTCTCTCTGTCTCTCTCTCTCTCTCTCTGTCTCTCTCTCTCTATCTCTCATTGTGTCATACCGATTACTGTTAATTTATCATGCTGATCTGTTCTGTACGACATCTATTGCACGTCTGTCCGTCCTGGAAGAGGGATCCCTCCTCAGTTGCTCTTCCTGAGGTTTCTACCATTTTTTCCCCCGTTAAAGGGTTTTTTTGGGGGAGTTTTTCCTGATCAGCTGTGAGGGACCAAAGGACAGAGGGATGTCGTATGCTGTAAAGCCCTGTGAGGCAAATTGTGATTTGTGATATTGGGCTTTATAAATAAAATTGATTGATTGAACATGCTACACTATGATGTTTTTTAATAATTTTGGACCACATGCTATACTATGACTTTTTTTTTTAATGATTTTGGACGACATGCTATACTATGACTTTTTTTTTAATGATTTTGGACGACATGCTATACTATGACTTTTTTTTAATGATTTTGGACGACATGCTATACTATGACTTTTTTTTAATGATTTTGGACGACATGCTATACTATGACTTTGTTTCCTGATTTTTGATGACATGCTATACTATGACTTTTTTTTTTAATGATTTTGGACGACATGCTATACTATGACTTTTTTCATGATTTTGGACGACATGCTATACTATGACTTTTTTCCTGATTTTTGACGACATGCTATACTATGACTTTTTTCCTGATTTTTGACGACATGCTATACTATGACTTTTTTCCTGATTTTTGACGACATGCTATACTATGACTTTTTTTTTAATGATTTTGGACGACATGCTATACTATGACTTTTTTTTAATGATTTTGGACGACATGCTATACTATGACTTTTTTTTAATGATTTTGGACGACATGCTATACTATGACTTTGTTTCCTGATTTTTGATGACATGCTATACTATGACTTTTTTTTTTAATGATTTTGGACGACATGCTATACTATGACTTTTTTCATGATTTTGGACGACATGCTATACTATGACTTTTTTCCTGATTTTTGACGACATGCTATACTATGACTTTTTTTTTAATGATTTTGGACGACATGCTATACTATGACTTTTTTTTTAATGATTTTGGACGACATGCTATACTATGACTTTTTTTTAATGATTTTGGACGACATGCTATACTATGACTTTTTTTTAATGATTTTGGACGACATGCTATACTATGACTTTTTTTCCTGATTTTTGATGACATGCTATACTATGACTTTTTTTTTTAATGATTTTTGACGACATGCTATACTATGACTTTTTTCATGATTTTGGACGACATGCTATACTATGACTTTTTTCCTGATTTTTGACGACATCCTGTACTATGACCTTTTTTTTAATGATTTTTGACAACATGCTATACTATGACTTTTTTTTTAATGATTTTTGACGACATGCTATACTATGACTTTTTTTTAATGATTTTGGACGACATGCTATACTATGACTTTTTTCATGATTTTGGACGACATGCTATACTATGACTTTTTTTTTATGATTTTTGACGACATGCTATACTATGACCTTTTTTTTAATGATTTTTGACAACATGCTATACTATGACTTTTTTCCTGATTTTTGACGACATGCTATACTATGACTTTTTTTTTTAATGATTTTTGACGACATGCTATACTATGACTTTTTTTTTAATGATTTTGGACGACATGCTATACTATGACTTTTTTTTTATGATTTTGGACGACATGCTATACTATGACTTTTTTTTCATGATTTTTGACGACATGCTATACTATGACTTTTTTCATGATTTTTGATGACATGCTATACTATGACTTTTTTCCTGATTTTTGACGACATGCTATACTATGACTTTTTTTTAATGATTTTGGACGACATGCTATACTATGACTTTTTTCCTGATTTTTGACGACATGCTATACTATGACTTTTTTTTTAATGATTTTGGACGACATGCTATACTATGACTTTTTTCCTGATTTTTGACGACATGCTATACTATGACTTTTTTTTTAATGATTTTGGACGACATGCTATACTATGACTTTTTTCCTGATTTTTGACGACATGCTATACTATGACTTTTTTTTTAATGATTTTTGACGACATGCTATACTATGACTTTTTTCCTGATTTTTGACGACATGCTATACTATGACTTTTTTTTTAATGATTTTTGACGACATGCTATACTATGACTTTTTTCCTGATTTTTGACGACATGCTATACTATGACTTTTTTTTTTAATGATTTTTGACAACATGCTATACTATGACTTTTTTTTTTAATGATTTTTGACAACATGCTATACTATGACTTTTTTTTTTAATGATTTTTGACAACATGCTATACTATGACTTTTTTTTTATGATTTTGGACGACATGCTATACTATGACTTTTTTTTCATGATTTTGGACGACATGCTATACTATGACTTTTTTCATGATTTTTGATGACATGCTATACTATGACTTTTTTCCTGATTTTTGACGACATGCTATACTATGACTTTTTTTTAATGATTTTGGACGACATGCTATACTATGACTTTTTTCCTGATTTTTGACGACATGCTATACTATGACTTTTTTTTTAATGATTTTGGACGACATGCTATACTATGACTTTTTTCCTGATTTTTGACGACATGCTATACTATGACTTTTTTTTTAATGATTTTGGACGACATGCTATACTATGACTTTTTTCCTGATTTTTGACGACATGCTATACTATGACTTTTTTTTTAATGATTTTTGACGACATGCTATACTATGACTTTTTTCCTGATTTTTGACGACATGCTATACTATGACTTTTTTTTTAATGATTTTTGACGACATGCTATACTATGACTTTTTTCCTGATTTTTGACGACATGCTATACTATGACTTTTTTTTTTAATGATTTTTGACAACATGCTATACTATGACTTTTTTCCTGATTTTTGACGACATGCTATACTATGACTTTTTTTTTATGATTTTGGACGACATGCTATACTATGACTTTTTTCATGATTTTTGATGACATGCTATACTATGACTTTTTTTTCATGATTTTGGACGACATGCTATACTATGACTTTTTTTTTAATGATTTTGGACGACATGCTATACTATGACTTTTTTCATGATTTTGGACGACATGCTATACTATGACTTTTTTTTTAATGATTTTGGACGACATGCTATACTATGACTTTTTTTTTAATGATTTTGGACGACATGCTATACTATGACTTTTTTTTTAATGATTTTGGACGACATGCTATACTATGACTTTTTTTTTTAATGATTTTTGACAACATGCTATACTATGACTTTTTTCCTGATTTTTGACGACATGCTATACTATGACTTTTTTCCTGATTTTTGACGACATGCTATACTATGACTTTTTTCCTGATTTTTGACGACATGCTATACTATGACTTTTTTTCCTGATTTTTGACGACATGCTATACTATGACTTTTTTTTCATGATTTTTGACGACATGCTATACTATGACTTTTTTCATGATTTTTGATGACATGCTATACTATGACTTTTTTTTCATGATTTTGGACGACATGCTATACTATGACTTTTTTCATGATTTTGGACGACATGCTATACTATGACTTTTTTTTTAATGATTTTGGACGACATGCTATACTATGACTTTTTTTTTAATGATTTTGGACGACATGCTATACTATGACTTTTTTTTTAATGATTTTGGACGACATGCTATACTATGACTTTTTTTTCATGATTTTTGACGACATGCTATACTATGACTTTTTTCATGATTTTTGATGACATGCTATACTATGACTTTTTTCATGATTTTTGATGACATGCTATACTATGACTTTTTTTTAATGATTTTGGACGACATGCTATACTATGACTTTTTTCATGATTTTGGACGACATGCTATACTATGACTTTTTTTTTAATGATTTTGGACGACATGCTATACTATGACTTTTTTTTCATGATTTTTGACGACATGCTATACTATGACTTTTTTTTTCATGATTTTGGACGACATGCTATACTATGACTTTTTTCATGATTTTTGACGACATGCTATACTATGACTTTTTTCATGATTTTTGACGACATGCTATACTATGACTTTTTTCATGATTTTTGATGACATGCTATACTATGACTTTTTTTTAATGATTTTGGACGACATGCTATACTATGACTTTTTTCATGATTTTGGACGACATGCTATACTATGACTTTTTTTTTAATGATTTTGGACGACATGCTATACTATGACTTTTTTTTTAATGATTTTGGACGACATGCTATACTATGACTTTTTTTTTAATGATTTTGGACGACATGCTATACTATGACTTTTTTTTTAATGATTTTGGACGACATGCTATACTATGACTTTTTTTTGATGATTTTGACGACATGCTATACTATGACTTTTTTTTAATGATTTTTGCTATACTATGACGACATGCTATACTATGACTTTTTTTTAATGATTTTTTTTTCATGATTTTGGACGACATGCTATACTATGACTTTTTTTTAATGATTTTGGACGACATGCTATACTATGACTTTTTTTTTAATGATTTTGGACGACATGCTATACTATGACTTTTTTTTTAATTTTTTTTTGATTTTTGACGACATGCTATACTATGACTTTTTTTCATTTTTTTTACTATGATTTTGGACGACATGCTATACTATGACTATGACTTTTTTTTTAATGATTTTGGACGACATGCTATACTATGACTTTTTTTTCTATGATTTTGGACGACATGCTATACTATGACTTTTTTTTAATGATTTTGGACGACATGCTATACTATTTTTTTTTCATGATTTTGGACGACATGCTATACTATGACTTTTTTCTATGATTTTGGACGACATGCTATACTATGACTTTTTTTTCATGATTTTGGACGACATGCTATACTATGACTTTTTTCATGATTTTGGACGACATGCTATACTATGACTTTTTTTTTAATGATTTTGGACGACATGCTATACTATGACTTTTTTTTAATGATTTTGGACGACATGCTATACTATGACTTTTTTTTTAATGATTTTGGACGACATGCTATACTATGACTTTTTTTTTAATGATTTTGGACGACATGCTATACTATGACTTTTTTCATGATTTTTGACGACATGCTATACTATGACTTTTTTTTTAATGATTTTTGACGACATGCTATACTATGACTTTTTTGCTATACTATCATGATTTTGGACGACATGCTATACTATGACTTTTTTCATGATTTTTGACGACATGCTATACTATGACTTTTTTTTTAATGATTTTTTTTACTATGATTTTGGACGACATGCTATACTATGACTTTTTTTTCATGATTTTGGACGACATGCTATACTATGACTTTTTTTTCATGATTTTGGACGACATGCTATACTATGACTTTTTTTTCATGATTTTGGACGACATGCTATACTATGACTTTTTTTTCATGATTTTGGACGACATGCTATACTATGACTTTTTTTTTAATGATTTTGGACGACATGCTATACTATGACTTTTTTTTAATGATTTTGGACGACATGCTATACTATGACTTTTTTTTTAATGATTTTTTTTTGAATGATTTTGGACGACATGCTATACTATGACTTTTTTTTCATGATTTTGGACGACATGCTATACTATGACTTTTTTTTTAATTTTTTTTACATGATTTTTGACGACATGCTATACTATGACTTTTTTTTCATGATTTTTGACGACATGCTATACTATGACTTTTTTTTAATGATTTTGGACGACATGCTATTTTTTTTTCATGATTTTGGACGACATGCTATACTATGACTTTTTTTTTTTTTTAATGATTTTGGACGACATGCTATACTATGACTTTTTTTTAATGATTTTGGACGACATGCTATACTATGACTTTTTTTTCATGATTTTTGACGACATGCTATACTATGACATGATTTTTTGACATGCTATACTATACTTTTTTCATGATGATTTTGGACGACATGCTATACTATGACTATTTTTTTTAATGATTTTGGACGACATGCTATACTATGACTTTTTTTTCATGATTTTGGACGACATGCTATACTATGACTTTTTTTTTTTTTTTTAATGATTTTGGACGACATGCTATACTATGACTTTTTTTTTAATGATTTTTTTTTGAATGATTTTGGACGACATGCTATACTATGACTTTTTTTTTAATGATTTTGGACGACATGCTATACTATGACTTTTTTTTCATGATTTTTGACGACATTTTTTGACGACATGCTATACTATGATTTTGACGACATGCTATACTATGACTTTTTTTTAATGATTTTGGACGACATGCTATACTATGACTTTTTTTTCATGATTTTGGACGACATGCTATACTATGACTTTTTTTTTAATGATTTTGGACGACATGCTATACTATGACTTTTTTTTTAATGATTTTGGACGACATGCTATACTATGACTTTTTTTTTAATGATTTTGGACGACATGCTATACTATGACTTTTTTTTAATGATTTTGGACGACATGCTATACTATGACTTTTTTCATGATTTTGGACGACATGCTATACTATGACTTTTTTTTAATGATTTTGGACGACATGCTATACTATGACTTTTTTCATGATTTTGGACGACATGCTATACTATGACTGATTTTTTTTTTGAATGATTTTGGACGACATGCTATACTATGACTTTTTTTTTTAATGATTTTTTTATACTATGACTTTTTTTGATTTTTGACGACATGCTATACTATGACTTTTTTTTTAATGATTTTTGACGACATGCTATACTATGACTTTTTTTTAATGATTTTTGACGACATGCTATACTATGACTTTTTTTTTTAATGATTTTTGACGACATGCTATACTATGACTTTTTTCCTGATTTTTGACGACATTATACTATGACTTTTTTCTTGATTTTTGACGACATGCTATACTATGACTTTTTTTTATGATTTTGGACGACATGCTATACTATGACTTTTTTTTCATGATTTTTGACGACATGCTATACTATGACTTTTTTCATGATTTTTGATGACATGCTATACTATGCATGATGGACGACATGCTATACTATGACTTTTTTCATGATTTTGGACGACATGCTATACTATGACTTTTTTTTAATGATTTTGGACGACATGCTATACTATGACTTTTTTTTTAATGATTTTGGACGACATGCTATACTATGACTTTTTTTTTAATGATTTTGGACGACATGCTATACTATGACTTTTTTTTCATGATTTTTGACGACATGCTATACTATGACTTTTTTTTCATGATTTTTGACGACATGCTATACTATGACTTTTTTCATGATTTTTGATGACATGCTATACTATGACTTTTTTTTAATGATTTTGGACGACATGCTATACTATGACTTTTTTTTCATGATTTTGGACGACATGCTATACTATGACTTTTTTTTAATGATTTTGGACGACATGCTATACTATGACATGATTTTTTTTACTATGATTTTGATTTTTGACGACATGCTATACTATGACTTTTTTTTCATGATTTTTGACGACATGCTATACTATGACTTTTTTTTAATGATTTTGGACGACATGCTATACTATGACTTTTTTTTAATGATTTTGGACGACATGCTATACTATGACTTTTTTTTTAATGATTTTGGACGACATGCTATACTATGACTTTTTTTTAATGATTTTGGACGACATGCTATACTATGACTTTTTTTTTAATGATTTTGGACGACATGCTATACTATGACTTTTTTTTTCATGATTTTTGGACGACATGCTATACTATGACTTTTTTTTCATGATTTTTGACGACATGCTATACTATGACTTTTTTCATGATTTTTGACGACATGCTATACTATGACTTTTTTTTAATGATTTTGGACGACATGCTATACTATGACTTTTTTTTCATGATTTTGGACGACATGCTATACTATGACTTTTTTTTAATGATTTTGGACGACATGCTATACTATGACTTTTTTTTAATGATTTTGGACGACATGCTATACTATGACTTTTTTTTTAATGATTTTGGACGACATGCTATACTATGACTTTTTTTTTAATGATTTTGGACGACATGCTATACTATGACTTTTTTTTTAATGATTTTGGACGACATGCTATACTATGACTTTTTTTTAATGATTTTGGACGACATGCTATACTATGACTTTTTTCATGATTTTGGACGACATGCTATACTATGACTTTTTTTTCATGATTTTGGACGACATGCTATACTATGACTTTTTTTCATGATTTTGGACGACATGCTATACTATGACTTTTTTTTTACTTTTTTTTTAATGATTTTGGACGACATGCTATACTATGACTTTTTTTTTTAATGATTTTTTTTTATGATGATTTTTGACGACATGCTATACTATGACTTTTTTTTTTAATGATTTTTGACAACATGCTATACTATGATGATTTTTGACGACATGCTATACTATGACTTTTTTTTTAATGATTTTTGACAACATGCTATACTATGACTTTTTTTTGATTTTAGACGACATGCTATACTATGACTTTTTTTTTATGATTTTGGACGACATGCTATACTATGACTTTTTTTTCATGATTTTGGACGACATGCTATACTATGACTTTTTTTTCATGATTTTGGACGACATGCTATACTATGACTTTTTTTTAATGATTTTGGACGACATGCTATACTATGACTTTTTTTCATGATTTTGGACGACATGCTATACTATGACTTTTTTTTAATGATTTTGGACGACATGCTATACTATGACTTTTTTTTCATGATTTTGGACGACATGCTATACTATGACTTTTTTTAATGATTTTGACGACATGCTATACTATGACTTTTTTTTTAATGATTTTGGACGACATGCTATACTATGACGTTTTTCATGATTTTGGACGACATGCTATACTATGACTTTTTTTTAATGATATTTGACGACATGCTATACTATGACTTTTTTTTAATGATTTTGGACGACATGCTATACTATGACTTTTTTCATGATTTTGGACGACATGCTATACTATGACTTTTTTTTCATGATTTTGGACGACATGCTATACTATGACTTTTTTTTTAATGATTTTGGACGACATGCTATACTATGACTTTTTTTTAATGATTTTGGACGACATGCTATACTATGACTTTTTCCATGATTTTTGACCACATGCTATAGTATGACTTTTTTTTAATGATTTTTGACGACATGCTATAATATGACTTTTTTTTAATGATTTTTGACGACATGCTATACTATGACTTTTTTTAAATGATTTTGGACCACATGCTATACTATGACTTTTTTTTAATGATTTTGGACGACATGCTATACTATGACTTTTTTCATGATTTTGGACCACATGCTATACTATGACTTTTTTTTAATGATTTTTGACGACATGCTATACTATGACTTTTTTTTATGATTTTGGACGACATGCTATACTATGACTTTTTTTTTAATGATTTTTGACGACATGCTATACTATGACTTTTTTTTAATGATTTTTGACGACATGCTATACTATGACTTTTTTTTAATGATTTTTGACGACATGCTATACTATGACTTTTTTTTTAATGATTTTTGACGACATGCTATACTATGACTTTTTTTTAATGATTTTGGACGACATGCTATACTATGACTTTTTTTTTAATGATTTTTGACGACATGCTATACTATGACTTTTTTTTAATGATTTTTGACGACATGCTATACTATGACTTTTTTTTTTAATGATTTTTGACAACATGCTATACTATGACTTTTTTCCTGATTTTAGACGACATGCTATACTATGACTTTTTTTTTATGATTTTGGACAACATGCTATACTATGACTTTTTTTTCATGATTTTGGACGACATGCTATACTATGACTTTTTTTTTCATGATTTTGGACGACATGCTATACTATGACTTTTTTTTAATGATTTTGGACGACATGCTATACTATGACTTTTTTCATGATTTTGGACGACATGCTATACTATGACTTTTTTTTAATGATTTTGGACGACATGCTATACTATGACTTTTTTCATGATTTTGGACGACATGCTATACTATGACTTTTTTTAATGATTTTTGACGACATGCTATACTATGACTTTTTTTTAATGATTTTGGACGACATGCTATACTATGACGTTTTTCATGATTTTGGACGACATGCTATACTATGACTTTTTTTTAATGATATTTGACGACATGCTATACTATGACTTTTTTTTAATGATTTTGGACGACATGCTATACTATGACGTTTTTCATGATTTTGGACCACATGCTATACTATGACGTTTTTCATGATTTTGGACCACATGCTATACTATGACTTTTTTTTAATGATTTTGGACAATATGCTATACCATGACTTTTTTTTAATGATTTTGGACGACATGCTATACTATGACTTTTTCCATGATTTTTGACCACATGCTATAGTATGACTTTTTTTTAATGATTTTTGACGACATGCTATAATATGACTTTTTTTTAATGATTTTTGACGACATGCTATACTATGACTTTTTTTAAATGATTTTGGACCACATGCTATACTATGACTTTTTTTTAATGATTTTGGACGACATGCTATACTATGACTTTTTTTCATGATTTTGGACGACATGCTATACTATGACTTTTTTTTAATGATTTTTGACGACATGCTATACTATGACTTTTTTTTATGATTTTGGACGACATGCTATACTATGACTTTTTTTTTTAATGATTTTTGACGACATGCTATACTATGACTTTTTTTTAATGATTTTTGACGACATGCTATACTATGACTTTTTTTTAATGATTTTTGACGACATGCTATACTATGACTTTTTTTTTAATGATTTTTGACGACATGCTATACTATGACTTTTTTTTAATGATTTTGGACGACATGCTATACTATGACTTTTTTCATGATTTTGGACCACATGCTATACTATGACTTTTTTTAAATGATTTTGGACCACATGCTATACTATGACTTTTTTTTAATGATTTTTGACGACATGCTATACTATGACTTTTTTTTATGATTTTGGACGACATGCTATACTATGACTTTTTTTTAATGATTTTGGACAATATGCTATACTATGACTTTTTTTTTAATGATTTTTGACGACATGTTATACTATGACTTTTTTTTTAATGATTTTTGACGACATGCTATACTATGACTTTTTTTCAATGATTTCGGACAATATGCTATACGATGACTTTTTCCATGATTTTGAATGACATGCTATACTATGACTTTTTTTTAATGATATGGACGACATGCTATACGATGACTTTTTCCATGATTTTGAATGACATGCTATACTATGACTTTTTTTTAATGATATGGACGACATGCTATACTATGACTTTTTTTTATGATTTTGGACGACATGCTATACTATGACTTTTTTTTAATGATTTTTGACGACATGCTATACTATGACTTTTTTTTAATGATTTTTGACGACATGCTATACTATGACTTTTTTTTAATGATTTTGGACGACATGCTATACTATGACTTTTTTTTAATGATTTCTGACGACATGCTATACTATGACTTTTTTCCTGATTTTTGACCACATGCTATACTATGACTTTTTTTTAATGATTTTGGACGACATGCTATACTATGACTTTTTTCATGATTTTGGACGACATGCTATACTATGACTTTTTTAATGATTTTTGACGACATGCTATACTATGACTTTTTTTTTAATGATTTTGGACGACATGCTATACTATGACTTTTTTTTTTAATGATTTTTGACAACATGCTATACTATGACTTTTTTCCTGATTTTTGACAACATGCTATACTATGACTTTTTTTTTTAATGATTTTTGACAACATGCTATACTATGACTTTTTTTTTAATGATTTTGGACGACATGCTATACTATGACTTTTTTTTAATGATTTTGGACGACATGCTATACTATGACTTTTTTCATGATTTTGGACGACATGCTATACTATGACTTTTTTTTAATGATTTTTGACGACATGCTATACTATGACTTTTTTTTTTAATGATTTTTGACGACATGCTATACTATGACTTTTTTTTTAATGATTTTTGACGACATGCTATACTATGACTTTTTTTTTTAATGATTTTTGACGACATGCTATACTATGACTTTTTTTTAATGATTTTTGACGACATGTTATACTATGACTTTTTTTCAATGATTTCGGACAATATGCTATACGATGACTTTTTCCATGATTTTGAATGACATGCTATACTATGACTTTTTTTTAATGATATGGACGACATGCTATACTATGACTTTTTTTTAATGATTTTGGACGACATGCTATACTATGACTTTTTTTTTCATGATTTTGGACCACATGCTATACTATGACTTTTTTTTAATGATTTTTGACGACATGCTATACTATGACTTTTATCCTGATTTTTGACGACATGCTATACTATGACTTTTTTTTAATGATTTTGGACGACATGCTATACTATGACTTTTTTTTAATGATTTTGGACAATATGCTATACTATGACGTTTTTCATGATTTTGGACCACATGCTATACTATGACTTTTTTTTAATGATTTTTGACGACATGCTATACTATGACTTTTTTTTTAATGATTTTTGACGACATGCTATACTATGACTTTTTTTTAATGATTTCGGACAATATGCTATACGATGACTTTTTCCATGATTTTGAATGACATGCTATACTATGACTTTTTTCATGATTTTGGACGACATGCTATACTATGACTTTTTTTTTTGATGATTTTTGACGACATGCTATACTATGACTTTTTTTAAATGATTTTGGACCACATGCTATACTATGACTTTTTTTTAATGATTTTGGACGACATGCTATACTATGACTTTTTTCATGATTTTGGACGACATGCTATACTATGACTTTTTTTTAATGATTTTTGACGACATGCTATACTATGACTTTTTTTTATGATTTTGGACGACATGCTATACTATGACTTTTTTTTTTAATGATTTTTGACGACATGCTATACTATGACTTTTTTTTTTAATGATTTTTGACGACATGCTATACTATGACTTTTTTTTTTAATGATTTTTGACGACATGCTATACTATGACTTTTTTTTTTAATGATTTTTGACGACATGCTATACTATCACTTTTTTTTTTAATGATTTTTGACGACATGCTATACTATGACTTTTTTTTTAATGATTTTTGACGACATGTTATACTATGACTTTTTTTTTAATGATTTTTGACGACATGCTATACTATGACTTTTTTTCAATGATTTCGGACAATATGCTATACGATGACTTTTTCCATGATTTTGAATGACATGCTATACTATGACTTTTTTTTAATGATATGGACGACATGCTATACTATGACTTTTTTTTAATGATTTTGGACGACATGCTATACTATGACTTTTTTTTAATGATTTTTGACGACATGCTATACTATGACTTTTTTTTAATGATTTTGACGACATGCTATACTATGACTTTTTTTTAATGATTTTGGACCACATGCTATACTATGACTTTTTTTAATGATTTCGGACAATATGCTATACTATGACGTTTTTCATGAGTTTTGACGACATGCTATACTATGACTTTTTCCATGATTTTGGACGACATGCTATACTATGACTTTTTCCATGATCTTGGACAATATGCTATACTATGACTTTTTTTTTTTAATGATTTTTGACGACATGCTATACTATGACTTTTTTTTAATGATTTTGACGACATGCTATACTATGACTTTTTTTTAATGATTTTGGACCACATGCTATACTATGACTTTTTTTTTTTAATGATTTTTGACGACATGCTATACTATGACTTTTTTTTAATGATTTTGACGACATGCTATACTATGACTTTTTTTTAATGATTTTGGACCACATGCTATACTATGACTTTTTTTAATGATTTCGGACAATATGCTATACTATGACGTTTTTCATGAGTTTTGACGACATGCTATACTATGACTTTTTCCATGATTTTGGACGACATGCTATACTATGACTTTTTCCATGATCTTGGACAATATGCTATACTATGACTTTTTTTAATGATTTTGGACAACATGCTATACTATGACTTTTTTTTAATGATTTTGGACAACATGCTATACTATGACTTTTTTTAATGATTTTGGACAACATGCTATACTATGACTTTTTTTTAATGATTTTGGACAACATGCTATACTATGACTTTTTTTTAATGATTTTGGACGACATGCTATACTATGACTTTTTTTTTAATGATTTTTGATGACATGCTATACTATGACTTTGTTTTAATGATTTTGGACGACATGCTATACTATGACTTTTTTTTAATGATTTTGGACGACATGCTATACTATGACTTTTTTTTTTAATGATTTTTGACGACATCCTATACTATGACTTTTTTTTTAATGATTTTGGACCACATGCTATGGTATGACTTTTTTTTTTTAATGATTTTTGACGACATGCTATACTATGACTTTTTTTTTTAATGATTTTTGACGACATGCTATACTATGACTTTTTTTTTAACGATTTTTGACGACATGCTATACTATGACTTTTTTTTTTAATGATTTTGGACAATATGCTATACTATGACTTTTTTTTTAACGATTTTTGACGACATGCTATACTATGACTTTTTTTTTAATGATTTTTGACGACATGCTATACTATGACTTTTTTTCAATGATTTTGGACAATATGCTATACTATGACTTTTTTTTTAATGATTTTTGACGACATGCTATACTATGACTTTTTTTTTTAATGATTTTGGACAATATGCTATACTATGACTTTTTTTTTAACGATTTTTGACGACATGCTATACTATGACTTTTTTTTTAATGATTTTTGACGACATGCTATACTATGACTTTTTTTCAATGATTTTGGACAATATGCTATACGATGACTTTTTCCATGATTTTGAATGACATGCTATACTATGACTTTTTTTTAATGATTTTGAATGACATGCTATACGATGACTTTTTCCATGATTTTGAATGACATGCTATACTATGACTTTTTTTTTTCATGATTTTGGACCACATGCTATACTATGACTTTTTTTTAATGATTTTTGACGACATGCTATACTATGACTTTTTTCATGATTTTTGACGACATGCTATACTATGACTTTTTTTTAATGATTTTGGACGACATGCTATACTATGACTTTTTTTTAATGATTTCTGACGACATGCTATACTATGACTTTTTTCCTGATTTTTGACCACATGCTATACTATGACTTTTTTTTTTAATGATTTTTGACGACATGCTATACTATGACTTTTTTTTAATGATTTTGACGACATGCTATACTATGACTTTTTTTTAATGATTTTTGACGACATGCTATACTATGACTTTTTCCATGATTTTGGACAATATGCTATACTATGACTTTTTTTAATGATTTTGGACGACATGCTATACTATGACTTTTTTTTCATGATTTTGGACGACATGCTATACTATGACTTTTTTTTTAATGATTTTTGACGACATGCTATACTATGACTTTTTTTTAATGATTTTGGACGACATGCTATACTATGACTTTTTTTTTAATGATTTTTGACGACATGCTATACTATGACTTTTTTTTAATGATTTTGGACGACATGCTATACTATGACTTTTTTTTAATGATTTTTGACGACATGCTATACTATGACTTTTTTTTAATGATTTTGGACGACATGCTATACTATGACTTTTTTTTTAATGATTTTTGACGACATGCTATACTATGACTTTTTTTTAATGATTTTGGACGACATGCTATACTATGACTTTTTTTTTAATGATTTTTGACGACATGCTATACTATGACTTTGTTTTAATGATTTTGGACGACATGCTATACTATGACTTTTTTTTTAATGATTTTTGACGACATGCTATACTATGACTTTTTTTTTAATGATTTTGGACGACATGCTATACTATGACTTTGTTTTAATGATTTTGGACGACATGCTATACTATGACTTTTTTTTTAATGATTTTTTACGACATGCTATACGATGACTTTGTTTTAATGATTTTGGACGACATGCTATACTATGACTTTTTTTTTAATGATTTTTGACGACATGCTATACTATGACTTTGTTTTAATGATTTTGGACGACATGCTATACTATGACTTTTTTTTTAATGATTTTGGACGACATGCTATACTATGACTTTTTTTTTAATGATTTTGGACGACATGCTATACTATGACTTTTTTTTTAATGATTTTTGACGACATGCTATACTATGACTTTTTTTTAATGATTTTGGACGACATGCTATACTATGACTTTTTTTTTAATGATTTTGGACGACATGCTATACTATGACTTTTTTTTAATGATTTTGGACGACATGCTATACTATGACTTTTTTTTTAATGATTTTGGACGACATGCTATACTATGACTTTTTTTTTAATGATTTTGGACGACATGCTATACTATGACTTTTTTTTTAATGATTTTGGACGACATGCTATACTATGACTTTGTTTTAATGATTTTGGACGACATGCTATACTATGACTTTTTTTTTAATGATTTTGGACGACATGCTATACTATGACTTTTTTTTAATGATTTTGGACGACATGCTATACTATGACTTTTTTTTTAATGATTTTGGACGACATGCTATACTATGACTTTTTTTTAATGATTTTTGACGACATGCTATACTATGACTTTTTTTTTAATGATTTTGGACGACATGCTATACTATGACTTTTTTTTAATGATTTTGGACCACATGCTATACTATGACTTTTTTCATGATTTTTGACGACATGCTATACTATGACTTTTTTTTTAATGATTTTTGACGACATGCTATACTATGACTTTTTTTTAATGATTTTGGACCACATGCTATACTATGACTTTTTTCATGATTTTGGACCACATGCTATACTATGACTTTTTTTTTAATGATTTTGGACGACATGCTATACTATGACTTTTTTCATGATTTTGGACGACATGCTATACTATGACTTTTTTTTAATGATTTTTGACGACATGCTATACTATGACTATTTTTTTTAATGATTTTGGACGACATGCTATACTATGACTTTTTTTTCATGATTTTGGACGACATGCTATACTATGACTTTTTTTTTAATGATTTTGGACGACATGCTATACTATGACTTTTTTTTCATGATTTTGGACGACATGCTATACTATGACTTTTTTTTTAATGATTTTGGACGACATGCTATACTATGACTTTTTTTTTAATGAATTTGGACGACATGCTATACTATGACTTTTTTTTTAATGATTTTGGACGACATGCTATACTATGACGTTTTTTTTAATGAATTTGGACGACATGCTATACTATGACTTTTTTCACGATTTCGGACGACATGCTATACTATGACTTTTTTTTTTAATGAATTTGGACGACATGCTATACTATTTTTTAATGATTTTGGACGACATGCTATACTATGACTTTTTTCACGATTTCGGACGACATGCTATACTATGACTTTTTTTTTTAATGAATTTGGACGACATGCTATACTATGACTTTTTTTTTTAATGAATTTGGACGACATGCTATACTATGACTTTTTTTTTTTAATGAATTTGGACGACATGCTATACTATGACTTTTTTTTTTAATGATTTTGACGACATGCTATACTATGACTTTTTTTTTAATGATTTTTGACGACATGCTATACTATGACGACATGCTATACTATGACTTTTTTTTTTAATGAATTTGGACGACATGCTATACTATGACTTTTTTTTTTAATGAATTTGGACGACATGCTATACTATGACTTTTTTTTTAATGAATTTGGACGACATGCTATACTATGACTTTTTTTTTCACGATTTCGGACGACATGCTATACTATGACTTTTTTTTTAATGAATTTGGACGACATGCTATACTATGACTTTTTTTTTAATGATTTTGGACGACATGCTATACTATGACTTTTTTTTTAATGATTTTGGACGACATGCTATACTATGACTTTTTTTTTAATGATTTTGGACGACATGCTATACTATGACTTTTTTTTAATGATTTTGGACGACATGCTATACTATGACTTTTTTTTAATGATTTTGGACGACATGCTATACTATGACTTTTTTTTTAATGATTTTGGACGACATGCTATACTATGACTTTTTTTTTAATGATTTTGGACGACATGCTATACTATGACTTTTTTTTAATGATTTTGGACGACATGCTATACTATGACTTTTTTTTTAATGATTTTGGACGACATGCTATACTATGACTTTTTTTTTAATGATTTTTGACGACATGCTATACTATGACTTTTTTTTTAATGATTTTGGACGACATGCTATACTATGACTTTTTTTTTAATGATTTTTGACGACATGCTATACTATGACTTTGTTTTAATGATTTTGGACGACATGCTATACTATGACTTTTTTTTTAATGATTTTGGACGACATGCTATACTATGACTTTTTTTTTAATGATTTTGGACGACATGCTATACTATGACTTTTTTTTTAATGATTTTGGACGACATGCTATACTATGACTTTTTTTTAATGATTTTGGACGACATGCTATACTATGACTTTTTTTTAATGATTTTGGACGACATGCTATACTATGACTTTTTTTTTAATGATTTTGGACGACATGCTATACTATGACTTTTTTTTTAATGATTTTGGACGACATGCTATACTATGACTTTTTTTTAATGATTTTGGACCACATGCTATACTATGACTTTTTTTCATGATTTTTGACGACATGCTATACTATGACTTTTTTTCATGATTTTTGACGACATGCTATACTATGACTTTTTTTTAATGATTTTGGACCACATGCTATACTATGACTTTTTTCATGATTTTGGACCACATGCTATACTATGACTTTTTTTTTAATGATTTTGGACGACATGCTATACTATGACTTTTTTCATGATTTTGGACGACATGCTATACTATGACTTTTTTTTAATGATTTTTGACGACATGCTATACTATGACTTTTTTTAATGATTTTGGACCACATGCTATGGTATGACTTTTTTTTTTTAATGATTTTTGACGACATGCTATACTATGACTTTTTTTTTTAATGATTTTTGACGACATGCTATACTATGACTTTTTTTTTAATGATTTTGGACGACATGCTATACTATGACTTTTTTTCATGATTTTGGACGACATGCGATACTATGACTTTTTTTTTTAATGATTTTTGACGACATGCTATACTATGACGTTTTTTTTCATGATTTTGGACGACATGCTATACTATGACTTTTTTTTTAATGATTTTGGACGACATGCTATACTATGACTTTTTTTTTAATGATTTTGGACCACATGCTATACTATGACTTTTTTTTTTAATGATTTTTGACGACATGCTATACTATGACTTTTTTTTTAATGATTTCGGACAATATGCTATACTATGACTTTTTTTTAATGATTTTGGACGACATGCTATACTATGACTTTTTTTAATGATTTTGGACGACATGCTATACTATGACTTTTGTTTTTAATGATTTTTGACGACATGCTATACTATGACTTTTTTTAATGATTTTGGACGACATGCTATACTATGACGTTTTTCCTGATTTTTGATGACATGCTATACTATGACGTTTTTCCTGATTTTTGACGACATGCTATACTATGACTTTTTTTTTAATGATTTTGGACGACATGCTATACTATGACTTTTTTTTTAATGATTTTGGACCACATGCTATACTATGACTTTTTTTTTTAATGATTTTGGACGACATGCTATACTATGACTTTTTTTTTAATGATTTTGGACGACATGCTATACTATGACTTTTTTTTAATGATTTTGGACGACATGCTATACTATGACTTTTTTTTTTAATGATTTTTGACGACATGCTATACTATGACTTTTGTTTTTAATGATGACTATGCTATACTATGACTTTTTTTTAATGATTTTGGACGACATGCTATACTATGACTTTTTTTAATGATTTTTGACGACATGCTATACTATGACTTTTGTTTTTAATGATTTTTGACGACATGCTATACTATGACTTTTTTTTAATGATTTTGGACGACATGCTATACTATGACGTTTTTCCTGATTTTTGATGACATGCTATACTATGACTTTTTTTTTTAATGATTTTTGACGACATGCTATACTATGACTTTTTTTTAATGATTTTGGACGACATGCTATACTATGACGTTTTTCCTGATTTTTGACGACATGTTATACTATGACTTTTTTTTTTGTAATGATTTTGGACGACATGCTATACTATGACTTTTTTTTTAATGATTTTGGACGACATGCTATACTATAACTTTTTTCATGATTTTTGATGACATGCCATACAATGACGTTTTTCCTGATTTTTGACGACATGCTATACTATGACTTTTTTTTTAATGATTTCGGACAATATGCTATACTATGATGTTTTTCATGATTTTGGACCACATGCTATACTATGACTTTTTCCATGATGTTGGACCACATGCTATACTATGACTTTTTTTTAATGATTTCAGACAATATGCTAAACTATGACTTTTTTTTAATGATTTTGGACAATATGCTATACTATGACTTTTTCCATGATTTTGGACAACATGCTATACTATGACTTTTTTTTAATGATTTCGGACGACATGCTATACTATGACTTTTTTTTTAATGATTTCGGACGACATGCTATACTATGACTTTTTTTTAATGATTTCGGACGACATGCTATACTATGACTTTTTTTTAATGATTTCGGACGACATGCTATACTATGACTTTTTTTTAATGATTTCGGACGACATGCTATACTATGACTTTTTTTTAATGATTTCGGACGACATCCTATACTCTGTTTTTTTCATGATTTTTGACAACGTGCAATACTATGATGTTTGTTATAACATACTATACTACGATAGGGTTCGATCCCAGGAAGGAGTCCATAATTTTTGACGACATACTATACCACAACTGTTTTCATAATGTTCTTTTTTTGCATTTATTTATTAATTTCCATATTTATTGCAACATCTATTCCCTTATGGATTTACATACAGTACATCTTTAATTTTCTTTTCAATATACCTCAGTATTTATTTATTTATTTATTTGTTTTGTTTTAATTTCTGTATTATGGGTACATTTATTTATCTTTTGAAGTCATCTCTTGTCCTCCATCTTGAAAACTCAAAGACACAAGGAAAAGAAACTTTGTGAAAACTCAACTGCACACAGTGATCTTAATCTCTGAAGAAAACAGGAAGTGATGTAAAGCGTGCTTACCCCTTCCTGTCCATCTCCTCCACGTCCTTCACCCTCATGCCGAAGATGAACAGGTTCTCCTCCCCAGCCTCCTCCGCCATCTCCACCGTGGCTCCATCCATCGTTCCCACTGTCAGAGCACCGTTCAACATGAACTTCATGTTTCCTGTTCCTGAAGCTTCAGTTCCTGCTGTGGAGATCTGCTCCGACACATCTGCAGCCGGGATCACTGGGTGAACGAAACAAGCACACACTCAACACTCTAATTCACTTCTCCTTCTCCTCCTCCTTCTCCTCCTCCTCCTCTTCCTCACCTCTCTCAGCCAGAGACACTCTGTAGTTCTCCAGGTAGATGACCTTCAGCCTGTCTCCCACAGCAGGGTCGTTATTGATCACCTGACCGATGGCAGTGATCAGTTTGATGATCAGTTTGGCCATGTGGTAACCAGGAGCCGCCTGATGGACAGCACGGGGTTAATCATCAATAATCATCTCATAGCTTTATATATTGATGTGTAATCTGATTACCTTTCCTCCAATAATCACTGTCCGAGGGACAAACTCTTTGTTGGGGTCCAGCTTGATTTCTACAAACAAACAAACAAACAAACAAAGTAAATTAATCTCAGCGTTTTATTAAACTGTGACACTGTAAAGTCTCCACCGGTCAGACGGTTGTAGAGAGTGACGGCATGCAGATTTGGTCTTACGGTTGTAGAGAGTGTCGGCATGCAGATTTGGTCTTGCGGTTGTAGAGAGTGACGGCTTGATGATTTAGTCTTACGGTAGTAGAGTGACGGCATGCAGATTTGGTCTTACGGTTGTAGAGAGTGACGGTGTGATGATTTAGCCTTACGGTTGTAGAGAGTGACGGCATGCAGATTTGGTCTTACGGTTGTAGAGAGTGACGGTGTGATGATTTAGCCTTACGGTTGTAGAGAGTGACGGCATGCAGATTTGGTCTTACGGTTGTAGAGAGTGACGGTGTGATGATTTAGCCTTACGGTTGTAGAGAGTGACGGCATGCAGATTTGGTCTTATGGTTGTAGAGAGTGACGGTGTGATGATTCGGTCTTACGGTAGTAGAGAGTGACGGCATGCAGATTTGGTCTTATGGTTGTAGAGAGTGACGGTGTGATGATTTAGCCTTATGGTTGTAGAGAGTGACGGTGTGATGATTTAGCCTTACGGTTGTAGAGAGTGACGGCATGCAGATTTGGTCTTACGGTTGTAGAGAGTGACGGTGTGATGATTCAGTCTTACGGTTGTAGAGAGTGATGGCATGCAGATTCGGTCTTACGGTTGTAGAGAGTGATGGTGTGATGATTCGGTCTTACGGTTGTAGAGAATGATGGCATGCAGATTCGGTCTTACGGTTGTAAAGAGTGACGGCTTGATGATTCGGTCTTATGGTTGTAGAGAGTGACGCTTGATGATTTAGTCGTACAGTTGTAGAGAGTGACAGCTTGATTCGGTCTCACGGTTGTAGAGAGTGACGGCTTGATGATTTAGTCTTACGGTTGTAGACAGTGACAGTTTGATGATTTAGTCTTACGGTAGTAGAGTGACGGCATGCAGATTTGGTCTTACGGTTGTAGAGAGTGACGGTGTAATGATTCGGTCTTACGGTAGTAGAGAGTGACGGCATGCAGATTTGGTCTTATGGTTGTAGAGAGTGACGGTGTGATGATTTAGCCTTATGGTTGTAGAGAGTGACGGTGTGATGATTTAGCCTTACGGTTGTAGAGAGTGACGGCATGCAGATTTGGTCTTACGGTTGTAGAGAGTGACGGTGTGATGATTCAGTCTTACGGTTGTAGAGAGTGATGGCATGCAGATTCGGTCTTACGGTTGTAGAGAGTGATGGTGTGATGATTCGGTCTTACGGTTGTAGAGAATGATGGCATGCAGATTCGGTCTTATGGTTGTAAAGAGTGACGGCTTGATGATTCGGTCTTATGGTTGTAGAGAGTGACGGCTTGATGATTTAGTCGTACAGTTGTAGAGAGTGACGGCTTGATGATTTAGTCTTACGGTTGTAGACAGTGACAGCTTGATGATTTAGTCTGACGGTTGTAGAGAGTGATGATGTGATGATTTGGGTTGACGGCTGTAAGTGGTGACCGTGTGATGATTTGGTCTTACAGTTGTAGAGAGTGATGGCAAGATGATTCAGTCTTACGGTTGTAGACAGTGACGGTGTGATGATTTGGTCTTACGGTTGTAGAGAGTGACAGTGTCATGACTTGGTCTTATGGTTGTAAAGAGTGACGGCTAGATGATTTAGTCTTACGGTTGCAGAGAGTGACGGGATACAGAGTTGGTCTTATGGTTGTAGAGAGTGATGGTGTGAAGATTCGGTCTTACAGTTGTAGAGAGTGACAGTGTGATGATTTGGTCTTATGGTTGTAGAGAGTGACGGCATGCAGATTCGGTCTTACGGTTATAGAGAGTGACGGCGTGATGATTTGGTCTTACGGTTGTAGAGAGTGACGGCGTGATGATTTGGTCTTACGGTTGTAGAGAGTGATGGCCTGCAGATTCGGTCTTACAGTTATAGAGAGTGACGGCGTGATGATTTGGTCTTACGGTTGTAGAGAGTGACGGCCTGCAGATTCGGTCTTACAGTTGTACAGAGTGACGGCCTGCAGATTCGGTCTTACAGTTGTACAGAGTGACGGCATGCAGATTTGGTCTTGCGGTTGTAGAGAGTGACGGCTTGATGATTTAGTCTTACGGTAGTAGAGTGACGGCATGCAGATTTGGTCTCATGGTTGCAGAGAGTGACGGGATACAGAGTTGGTCTTATGGTTGTAGAGAGTGATGGTGTGATGATTCGGTCTTACAGTTCTAGAGAGTGACAGTGTGATGATTTGGTCTTATGGTTGTAGAGAGTGACGGCATGCAGTTCGGTCTTACGGTTGTAGAGAGTGACGGCTTGATGATTCGGTCTTACGGTTGTAGAGAGTGATGGCGTGATGATTTGGTCTTACGGTAGTAGAGAGTGACGGCCTGCAGATTCAGTCTTACGATTATAGAGAGTGACGGCGTGATGATTTGGTCTTATGGTTGTAGAGAGTGACGGCCTGCAGATTCGGTCTTACAGTTGTACAGAGTGACGGCCTGCAGATTCGGTCTTACAGTTGTACAGAGTGACGGCATGCAGATTTGGTCTTGCGGTTGTAGAGAGTGACAGCTTGATGATTTAGCCTTACGGTAGTAGAGTGACGGCATGCAGATTTGGTCTTACGGTTGTACAGAGTGACGGTGTGATGATTCGGTCTTATGGTTGTACAGAGTGACGGTGTGCAGATTCGGTCTTACATTTATAGAGAGTGAAGGTGGGATGATTTGGTCTTACGGTTGTAGCGAGTGACGGTGTGATGATTTGGTCTTACGGTTGTAGAGAGTGACGGCGTGCAGACAGTTGAGCAATTGTCTCTTGTACTCGTGGATCCTTTTAACCTGGACGTCAAAGATGGAGTCTGGATTCACCTTCACCTGCTGCTGTTTGTACAGGAAGGATGCAAACTTCAGTTTACTCTCCTGTGGAGGACACAGAGACATGTCAGTGGGACAGACAGGAGGAGAGACAGAAGTACAGACAGGGGGACAGACAGAGGGACAGACGGAGGGACAGACAGCAAGACAGAAAGGAGGACAGATAGAAGGACAAACAGAGGGACAGACAGAAGGACAGAGAGACAGACAGGCAGGGGGCCAGACAGGAGGAGAGAGAGGGGTGCAGACAGGAGGACTGACAGGAGTCTCTGTACCTGTTTGACTTTGGCCACATCTCTGATAAAGGCTTTGTCATCCACAAATTGGAGGATTTTTTTCACCTGATGAAGATCAGACAGGAAGTCTTCTCCGATCCTCTGTGGGGACGACAGGTCATTCCATTACCACTGATAATTATGACATCATCACTGACTATTATGACATCATCAGTTATTGATACTAACTAATTATCAGATTAACTGATTAAGGCCATATCAATCAATCAATCAATCAATTTTATTTATAAAGCCCAATACCACAAATCACAATTTGCCTCACAGGGCTTTACAGCATACGACATCCCTCTGTCCTTATGACCCTCACAGCTGATCAGGAAAAACTCCCCAAAAAAAACCTTTAAAGCCTCTGGAAACCCAAATCCACAATAGCCTTCTAACTGTGTAACTTGTACATTCTTGAAATTGGGTTTGATTTGGCCATGGTTATCTCTGAGATTTATTACGCAATAAATTCCAAACCAATCATAAATCATCAGTCAGTTGTCTGATCCTGCCCCCCAGTGGCAGCAAAAAACCTTTCTGCTCCAGCTCAATCTGCCTCTTAGTCTGATGCTTAGAAAATACAGAACGTAAACTGGCTGAACCTCTCGGCTGCGACCCAGCGGAGGCTCTGCCTCCAGCGGGCTCCCAGCAGCACTCGAATCAGGTTGACCGGCTCCAGAGCCCGGACAATCCGAGCCTTTGCGGCTCGTGGAGCTGCAGGAAGAGGCGGCTTGTGAGCGGCCAGGCTTCCCCCCCCGGGCCCGGTGCTGGTGTCGACTCGCGGGGAGGGGACGTAATGTGCACCCTTCCTCACCCCTAACCCCAACCCCAAGCAGTTAGCTTTGCTACGCATAAACATATCCCCAATCGCGGAGGTGATGCTGCGGGAAACAACACAATTTTAGCCGGAGGGGAACGTTATTCGAGGCGGGCAAAAACTTCTAACACAACACCAGAGAGACGGCCGGCTGGCACCGGTCTCTCCCGCTTTGACGGTCGGTGTGTGTGTCAGAGTAAAGACATATTTAATCTGTTAAGACTGGATGTGTTTGAATGAAAAAGGCTATTATCAGAAAAACAGAGCAAATTTATGTTTTCAATGAAAACGTATCTCAATGAAAAAAGGCAAAGCGCTAGCCTCCAGTTGTCATTCATCTCAGCTAACAGCCGGGCTCAACCGGGCATGTCTGCAGCGCGAGTCCCCTGATAATCAATTCCAGCGGCTCCACCGACAACGAGAGCGGCGCGACAACTCTATTTAAGTGGCTCTTCTATTGTTTATCCATGACACTGTGTCTGTGGTGGACATTTGAAAGCGAGTAGATAACAAACAGTACAGTAAACTTGTAGATAACTCAAATATATGTAACTTAATAATTTAGGTGGAAAATGCTTTAACATTTCATGCAGCCTACATGCAGCCTCTCGGCTCGGCTTCTCTATGTGTCGCTTCCGTACGCAGTCAGTGGAGCCCAAATGAATACGCCGCGACGCTACGCTGTACGTTTGCAGCCGGTGGAGCCTTGCCGTAACATTGCATGTAAAAGTTATGCTAACTATTCTACGAAGTAACATTAATATGAATCACAAAACATTTTGACACTTACCATTCAGTGACCACCTGAAAGGAATCATTTTCAGCTTCTGCTTCGTCCTCTGAATCATTAGAGGGCTCAAACATGTACAGCTGGATTAAATTTGTGGCACCTATTGCTGAGCCAGGGAGATGTCAATCAAAACGAGGAAGCTGTCAATCAGAGCGTTATCTGCCACGCCCACTCTGTCCTGGCAAGTGGTCTAAACAGCAAAATGAGCTGTTTTTAAACCAGGTTTTCTAATAGTTATTAATGGTTATTTTCACTCTGACTTTTGTGGATGATTAATGAGACACTCGACTTATATATAATATATGCATTTTTACTATTTCAAGCTATGTTTCCAAAGGCTTTAATGGGGAAAAAAAACCCCGGTAGAAACCTCAGGAAGAACAACTGAGGAGGGATCCCTCTTCCAGGACGGACAGACGTGCAATAGATGTCATGCAGAACGGATCAGCATGATAAATTAACAGTAATCCACATGACACAATGAGACAGAGAGAGAGAGAGAGAGAGAGAGACAGAGAGACAGAGAGATGCAGACAGTAATGACAGTAGCTTACAACAACATTATTGAAAGTAATAATATTATAGTTATAGTTCTGGCTACTGTGGTACAATGTGTTGAAAGTATGTATTAATATCTGGTAGTATACATGTGTGACAATAGTCATATGTGTAAAATAACAGTAGAAGTATGACTAATGACTAATGATGGCAGCAGCAGCAGCAGCAGGAGGCATCTGGCAGGACCACGGCAGCAGCACAACCACAAACGTCACGCTGTCCAGGCACCGCTGTGATATGAGTTAATCTGAGAGACAGTGGAGCACAAAGGCTCCGGAGAAGAAGCCGAGTTAGTGACATCCAGAATGGCCGAGTTAGCAAGACGCAGTAATAGAATACGAGAGAGAGAGAGAGAGAGAGAGAGAGAGAGAGAGAGAGAGAGAGAGAGAGAGAGAGAGAGAGAGCAGGAGAGAGAGAAGGTGCCCGGTGTATTATAGGGGGGTCCTCCGGCAGACTAGGCCTAAGTCAGCCTAACTAGGGGCTGGTATAGGGCAAGCCTGAGCCAGCCCTAACTATAAGCTTTATCACAGAGGAAAGTCTTAAGTCTAGTCTCAAATGTGGAGACGGTGTCTGCCTCCCGGACCGTAACAGGAAGATGATTCCACAGGAGAGGAGCCTGATAGCTGAAGGCTCTGGCTCCTGATCTACTTTTGGAGACTTTAGGGACCACGAGTAACCCTGCGTTCTCAGAGCGCAGTGTTCTGGTGGGATAATATGGCACTATGAGCTCTCTAAGATATGACGGAGCTTGACCATTTAGAGCTTTATAAGTTAATGGTAGGATTTTAAATTCAATTATGGATTTTACAGGGAGCCAGTGCAGAGAAGCTAAAACAGGAGAAATATGATCTTGTTTCTTAGTTCCTGTTAGTACACGTGCTGCTGCATTCTGAATTAGCTGGAGAGTTTTTAAGGACTTACTGGAGCTACCTGATAATAGAGAGTTACAGTAATCCAGCCTAGAGGTAACAAAAGCGTGGACCAATTTTTCTGCATCTTTTCGGATCAAATGTTACTCCGAGGTTTCTTACGGTAGTGCTAGAGGCCAGAGCAATGCCATCTAGAGAAACTATGTCATCAGATAAAGAGTCTCTGAGTTGTTTGGGGCCAAGAACAATAACTTCAGTTTTGTCTGAATTAACATCAGGAAATTGGTGCTCATCCAAGTTTTTATGTCTTTAAGGCAGTTATGGAGTTTAGTTAATTGATTACTTTCTTCTGGCTTCATCGATAAATACAACTGTGTATCATCCGCATAACAATGGAAATTTATAGAGTGATTTCTAATGATGTTACCTAAAGGAAGCATATATAGAGTAAATAGGATTGGTCCGAGCACAGAACCTTGCGGAACTCCAAAACAAACTTTGGTACGTAAGGATGATTCATTATGAACGTGAACAAACTGAAAACGATCAGATAAATAAGATTTAAACCAGTTCAGTGCAGCGAACCTTTTAGGCCAATTAAGTGATCCAGTCTCTGCAGTAGAATTTGATGGTCAATTGTGTCAAACGCCGCACTAAGATCTAATAAAACAAGTACAGAGACAAGTCCTTTGTCTGAAGCAATCAGAAGGTCATTTGTAATTTTAACTAGTGCTGTCTCAGTGCTATGATGCACTCTAAATCCTGACTGAAATTCCTCAAATAAATTATTATCATGGAGAAAATCACACAGCTGGTCTGCGACTACTTTCTCAAGGATCTTTGACTTAAAGGGAAGATTAGATATTGGTCTATAGTTGGCTAACACCTCTGGATCCAGGGTGGGCTTTTTTAGTAGAGGTTTAATTACAGCTACCTTAAAAGACTGTGGTACATAGCCTGTTAATAAGGATATACTGATCATATCTAATATATGAGTGTTAACTAAAGGAAGAACTCAAGGAAGGAATTCATGTTTTGCCAAAGGTGGCGTGCTGACGTATTGCGGTAAGCGAGTTGTGTCATTTCCGGTGTTTCTGTGACAGCGTCTCTGTACTTCTCTGGTGGATTCTGCTAGCCTGCTTTCTGCTTTCTCACTTCAGTTGTTTTAACGTTGCTTTAACGTCTACTTCAAGTCTTAACCCACACTAGTTCTGTTTAAGCACATGTAGCTCTCCTCTTTTCTCTGACTTTCTCGCTAATCTCTTAGCTGTTGTTTGCATGTTACTAGCCTTGGTAGCTACATTAGCTTTACAGTTAGCAATGGCTTCTCCCTCTGCTCTCTCTTGCTCGGTGTGCCAGATGTTCAGTTATGCCTCTGCCTCCTTTAGCGACAGTGGTAATTGTAATAAGTGTAGCTTATTTGCTGCGTTGGAGGCGAGGCTTAGTGAATTATTAATTAGCACACATAGCCTTAGCCTCTGCTAACTGTCCTCCGGCAACTCCCGTTCAGCCGGGAGGTTGGGTTACGGTTCGCCAGAAGCACAGCTCCAAGCTGAAGCCCACGGCTCACCACCAGCCTGTTCACGTTTCCAACCGCTTTTCCCCACACAGCGACACACCCGCTGAGGATAAAACTCTGGTTATTGGCAGCTCTATTCTGAGAAACATGAAGTTAGCAACACCAGCGGCCATAGTCAAATGTATCCCTGGGGCCAGAGCGGGCGACACTGAATCAAATTTAAAACTGCTGGCTAAAGCTAAACGTAGATCAGTAAGATTGTTATTCACGTCGGTGGCAATGACACCCGGTTACGCCAATCGGAGGTCACTAAAATTAATATTGCCTCGGTGTGTGAATATGCAAAAACTATGTCGGACTCCGTAGTTTTCTCTGGACCCCTCCCAAATCTGACCACTGATGACATGTTTAGCCACAGGTCATCACTTAATCACTGGCTGTCCAGGTGGTGTCCAGCAAACGATGTGGGTTTCTTTGATAATTGGCAAACTTTCTGGGGAAAACCTGGTCTTATTAGGAGAGATGGCATTCATCCCACTTTGGATGGAGCTGCTCTCATTTCTAGGAACCTGGCAAACTTTATTAGTAATTTAAATCCCTGACAACCCAGAGTTGAGACCAGGACAGAGAGTCGCAGTCCTAAACGCCTCTCTGAGCTTCTAGTTCAGTTACCCAGCCATAGTTTTCATAGGTTTATACAAACGGTGTCTGTCCCCCGACCACCTGAATTATTTAAATCTAAAATTAAACGAAGAGGAGTTGTGCATAACAACCTCATAAAAATTAAAACCTCTTCTGTGACAGAAAGACAAAACAGGAGAATTAAATGCGGACTGTTAAATATCAGGTCTCTGTCGTCTAAAGCAGTGTTAGTAAACGAATTAATATCAGATAATCATATTGATTTACTCAGTCTCACTGAAACCTGGCTGTGTCAAGATGAATATGTTAGTCTAAATGAGTCCACTCCTCCCAGTCATAATAATACCCACATTCCTCGAGGCAGCGGCCGAGGAGGGGGAGTTGCAGCCATTTTTAACTCTAGTCTGTTAATCAGCCCTAAACCTAAACTAGATTATAATTCATTTGAAAGCCTCGTTCTTAGTCTTTTACATCCAACCTGGAAAACCTTGCAGCTTATAGTGTACCGTGCTCCTGGCCTGTATTCTGAATTTGTATCTGAATTCTCAGAGTTTTTATCCAGTTTAGTTCTTAAATCAGATAAAGTTATTATTGTAGGCGATTTTAACATTCATGTCGACGTTGATAATGACTCCCTGGCTACCGCGTTTATCTCATTATTAGACTCCATTGGCTTCAGTCAGGGTGTACATGAACCCACTCACTGTTTTAACCATACCCTCGATCTAGTTCTGACGTATGGAATTGAAATTGATAACCTAACAGTCTTTCCACAGAATCCCTCGCTATCGGATCATTATCTGATTACTTTTGATTTCTTTTTACTCGATTACACGCCACTCAGCAACAGTTACTATACTAGATGTTTATCAAATAGTGCTGTCGCAAAATTTAAGGACAAGATTACTCCATCATTAAATTCAGTACCAAGTCCTTCAGTAACAGAGGTTTCCTGTACCGACTTTGATCATTTTGTCGATAGCGCCGTAGGCTCGCTGCGAACAACACTTGACTCTGTAGCTCCTCTTAAAAAGAAGTTAAAAAAGCAAAGAAAGTTCGCTCCTTGGTATAACTCTCAAACCCGTACGTTAAAACAAATATCGCGAAAATTTGAAAGGAATTGGCGATTAACCAAACAGGAAGAATCTCGTTTAATCTGGACAGACAGTCTCAGATTAAACTCTGCAATGCCAGAGCAAACTATTACTCAGCATTAATAGAAGAAAACAAGAACAACCCCAGGTTTCTTTTCAGCACTGTAGCCAGGCTGACTGAGAGTCAAAGCTCTATTGAGCCTTGTATTCCTTTAGCCCTTAGCAGTAATGACTTTATGAGCTTTTTTAATGACAAAATTCTAACTATTAGAGGCAAAATTCATGACCTCCTGTCCTCAGATAGTACATATCTAACCTCAAACACAGCTGTAGAACCTAATATATATTTAGATTGCTTCTCCCCAATTTCTCTTCAAGAATTGACAGCAGTGATTTCTGCTTCTAAATCATCAACGTGTCTCTTAGACCCCATCCCAACTAGGCTACTTAAGGAGGTCTTTCCTTTAGTTAACACTCATATATTAGATATGATCAATATATCCTTATTAACAGGCTATGTACCACAGTCTTTTAAGGCAGCTGTAATTAAACCTCTACTAAAAAAGCCCACCCTGGATCCAGAGGTGTTAGCCAAGTAGCGAGGGTGGCGTCTTCAGATTTTTTCACTCTGGGACCTGGTTTCAAAAGTTGGCGTATTTGGGCCCCAAACACGCTGGCTCCGTGTTTTTACGAAAGGTCTATACGATAAAAACCTTTGTGGATATAACATGGCCTAAGACAGTAATGATTAGCCGACCGCCTGATGAGGACTGAGCTTTAAAAACATCAGTGGATCAATAAGCTCAGACCGACAGCTGATAACTGATCGATCAGGTTCAGGTGAGACTCAGGTGAGCGTGATTACCTCAGCGATGATGTCAGCGAGGCCGGAGTTACACAGCAACAGCCAGCGGCGAGGAGTGATGCCGTTCGTCTTATTCTGAAACTTCTCTGGTTCCACTTTGTAAAAGTCTTTAAACCTAAAAATCAATCAATGAATTATACATCAGAGGCTCAGTCTCTGCTCTGATTGGTCGTCAGGTTGCAGTCTCTGCTCTGATTGGTCGTCAGTCTCAGTCTCTGCTCTGATTGGTCGTCAGGTTGCAGTCTCTGTTCTGATTGGTCGTCAGTCTCAGTCTCTGCTATGATTGGTTGTCAGGTTGCAGTCTCTGCTCTGATTGGTCATCAGGTTGCAATCTCTGCTATGATTGGTCGTCAGGTTGCAGTCTCTGCTATGACTGGTCGTCAGGTTGCAATCTCTGCTATGATTGGTCGTCAGGTTGCAATCTCTGCTATGATTGGTCGTCAGGTTGCAGTCTCTGCTATGACTGGTCGTCAGGTTGCAGTCTCTGCTATGACTGGTCGTCAGGTTGCAGTCTCTGCTATGATTGGTCGTCAGGTTGCAGTCTCCGCTCTGATTGGTCGTCAGTCTCAGTCTCTGCTATGATTGGTCGTCAGGTTGCAGTCTCTGCTATGACTGGTCGTCAGGTTGCAATCTCTGCTATGATTGGTCGTCAGGTTGCAATCTCTGCTATGATTGGTCGTCAGGTTGCAGTCTCTGCTATGACTGGTCGTCAGGTTGCAGTCTCTGCTATGATTGGTCGTCAGGTTGCAGTCTCCGCTCTGATTGGTCGTCAGTCTCAGTCTCTGCTATGATTGGTCGTCAGGTTGCAGTCTCTGCTATGACTGGTCGTCAGGTTGCAATCTCTGCTATGATTGGTCGTCAGGTTGCAATCTCTGCTATGACTGGTCGTCAGGTTGCAGTCTCTGCTATGATTGGTCGTCAGGTTGCAGTCTCCGCTCTGATTGGTCGTCAGTCTCAGTCTCTGCTATGATTGGTCGTCAGGTTGCAGTCTCTGCTATGACTGGTCGTCAGGTTGCAATCTCTGCTATGATTGGTCGTCAGGTTGCAATCTCTGCTATGATTGGTCGTCAGGTTGCAGTCTCTGCTATGACTGGTCGTCAGGTTGCAGTCTCTGCTATGATTGGTCGTCAGGTTGCAGTCTCCGCTCTGATTGGTCGTCAGTCTCAGTCTCTGCTATGATTGGTCGTCAGGTTGCAGTCTCTGCTATGATTGGTCGTCAGGTTGCAATCTCTGCTATGATTGGTCATCAGTCTCAGTCTCCGCTCTGATTGGTCGTCAGTCTCAGTCTCTGCTATGATTGGTCGTCAGGTTGCAGTCTCTGCTATGATTGGTCTTCAGGTTGCAATCTCTGCTCTGACTGGTCATCAGGTTGCAGTCTCCGCTCTGATTGGTCGTCAGTCTCAGTCTCTGCTATGATTGGTCATCTGAAGCTCAGTGTCTGTTCTGATTGGTTGTCAGAGGCTCAGTCTCTGCTCTGATTGGTCGTCTCCTGCACTCACACAGTGTTCCTGACGATGTCAGAGTGAATCTGAGCGACCCCGTTGACGGCGTGCGACCCGACCACACACAGGTGAGCCATGTTGATCCTCTTGGGGTCTCCTTCCTCGATCAGAGACATCCGACGGAGACGATCTGTGTCCCCGGGAAACATGGCCGCCACCCTCTGAGGGACAAATGGGACATGTAGTTTAACGTGTGTGTACAAATACAGAGACACACAACAGAGACAAGTACACACCCTACGATAAGGTGGGTGAGTATGAAGTAGAGTCCAGTAGAGCTCACTAGAGTCCAGTACAGTCCAGTAGAGCTCACTAGAGTCCAGTAGAGTCCAGTAGAGTTCACTAGAGTCCAGTAGAGTCCAGTAGAGCTCACTAGAGTCCAGTAGAGTCCAGTAGAGCTCACTAGAGTCCAGTAGAGTCCACTACAGCTCACTAGATTCCAGTAGAGTCCAGTAGAGTTCAGTAGAGTCCAGTAGAGTCCAGTACAGCTCACTAGAGTCCAGTAGAGCTCACTAGAGTCCAGTAGAGTCCAGTAGAGTTCACTAGAGTCCAGTAGAGTCCAGTAGAGCTCACTAGAGTCCAGTAGAGTCCAGTAGAGTTCACTAGAGTCCAGTAGAGTCCAGTAGAGCTCACTAGAGTCCAGTAGAGTCCAGTACAGCTCACTAGAGTCCAGTAGAGTCCAGTAGAGTCCACTACAGCTCACTAGAGTCCAGTAGAGTCCAGTCGAAGTCCAGTAGAGTTCAGTTGAGTCCAGTAGAGTCCAGTCAAGTCCAATAGATTCCAGTAGAGTCCAGTAGAGTTCACTAGAGTCCAGTAGAGTCCAGTCGAAGTCCAGTAGAGTTCAGTTGAGTCCAGTAGAGTCCAGTCAAGTCCAATAGATTCCAGTAGAGTCCAGTAGAGTTCAGTAGAGTCCAGTAGAGTCCGGTAGAGTCCAGTAGAGTCCAGTAGAGTCCAGGAGGGTCCAGCTGAGTCCAGTAGAGTTCAGTTGAGTCCAGTAGAGTCCAGTCAAGTCCAATAGATTCCAGTAGAGTCCAGTAGAGTTCAGTAGAGTCCAGTAGAGTCCGGTAGAGTCCAGTAGAGTCCAGGAGGGTCCAGCTGAGTCCAGTCGAGTTCAGTTGAGTCCAGTAGATTCCAGTAGAGTCCAGTAGATTCCAGTGGAGTCCATTGGGTTCAGTAGAGTCCAGTAGAGTCCGGCAGAGCCCACTAGAGTCCAGTAGATTCTAGTAGAGTCCAGTCGAGTTCAGTAGAATCTGGTAGAGCCCAGTAGAGTCCAGGAGAGTCCAATTGAGTCCAGTCGAGTTCAGTTGAGTCCAGTAGAGTCCAGTAGAGTTCAGCTGAGTCCAGTAGAGTTCAGTAGAGTTCAGTTGAGTCCAGTTGAGTTCAGTAGAGTCTAGTAGAGTCCAGTTGAGTTCAGTAGAGTCTAGTAGAGTCCAGTAGAGTTCAGCTGAGTCCAGTAGAGTTCAGTTGAGTCCAGTAGAGTCCAGTAGAGTTCAGCTGAGTCCAGTAGAGTCCAGTAGAGTTCGGTAGAGTTCAGTTGAGTCCAGTTGAGTCCAGTTGAGTTCAGTAGAGTCTAGTAGAGTTCAGTAGAGTTCAGTTGAGTCCAGTAGATTCCAGTAGAGATCAGCTGAGTCCAGTAGAGTTGAGTCCAGTAGAGTCAGTAGAGTTCAGTAGAGTCCAGTAGAGTCCAGTACAGCTCACTAGAGTCCAGTAGTCCAGTAGAGTTCACTAGAGTCCAGTAGAGTCCAGTAGAGCTCACTAGAGTCCAGTAGAGTCCAGTAGAGTCCACTACAGCTCACTAGAGTCCAGTAGAGTCCAGTACAGTTTACTAGAGTCCAGTAGAGTCCAGTCGAAGTCCAGTAGAGTTCAGTTGAGTCCAGTAGAGTCCAGTCAAGTCCAATAGATTCCAGTAGAGTCCAGTAAAGTTCAGTAGAGTCCAGTAGAGTCCAGTACAGCTCACTAGAGTCCAGTAGAGTCCAGTAGAGCTCACTAGAGTCCAGTAGAGTCCAGTAGAGTTCACTAGAGTCCAGTAGAGTCCAGTAGAGCTCACTAGAGTCCAGTAGAGTCCAGTAGAGTCCACTACAGCTCACTAGAGTCCAGTAGAGTCCAGTACAGTTTACTAGAGTCCAGTAGAGTCCAGTCGAAGTCCAGTAGAGTTCAGTTGAGTCCAGTAGAGTCCAGTCAAGTCCAATAGATTCCAGTAGAGTCCAGTAGAGTTCAGTAGAGTCCAGTAGAGTCCAGTACAGCTCACTAGAGTCCAGTAGAGTCCAGTAGAGCTCACTAGAGTCCAGTAGAGTCCAGTAGAGTTCACTAGAGTCCAGTAGAGTCCAGTAGAGCTCACTAGAGTCCAGTAGAGTCCAGTAGAGTTCACTAGAGTCCAGTAGAGTCCAGTAGAGTTCACTAGAGTCCAGTAGAGTCCAGTACAGCTCACTAGAGTCCAGTAGAGTCCAGTAGAGTCCATTAGATTCCAGTAGAGATCAGCTGAGTCCAGTTGAGTTGAGTCCAGTACATTCCAGTAGAGTTCAGCTGAGTTCAGTAGAGTTCAGTCGAGTTCAGTTGAGTTCGGTAGAGTCTAGTAGAGTTCAGTAGAGTTCAGTTGAGTCCATTAGATTCCAGTAGAGATCAGCTGAGTCCAGTTGAGTTGAGTCCAGTAGATTCCAGTAGAGTTCAGTTGAGTCCAGGAGAGTTCAGTTGAGTCCAGTAGATTCCAGTAGAGTTCAGTAGAGTTCAGTTGAGTCCAGTTGAGTTCAGTAGAGTCTAGTAGAGTTCAGTTGAGTCCAGTAGATTCCAGTAGAGATCAGCTGAGTCCAGTAGAGTTCAGTAGAGTTCAGTAGAGTCCAGTAGATTCCAGTAGAGTTCAGTTGAGTCCAGTAGAGTTCAGTTGAGTCCAGTAGATTCCAGTAGAGTTCAGTTGAGTCCAGTATTGTTCAGTTGAGTCCAGTAGATTCCAGTAGAGTCCAGTTGAGTCCAGTAGAGTTCAGTAGAGTCCAGTAGAGTTCAGCTGAGTCCAGTAGATTCCAGTAGAGTTCAGTTGAGTCCAGTAGAGTTCAGTTGATTCCAGTAGATTCCAGTAGAGTCCAGTAGATTCCAGTAGAGTCCAGTTGAGTCCAGTAGAGTTCAGTTGAGTCCAGTAGAGTTCAGTAGAGTTCAGTTGAGTCCAGTAGAGTTCAGTTGAGTCCAGTAGATTCCAGTAGAGTCCAGTTGAGTTCAGTAGAGTTCAGTTGAGTTCAGTAGAGTCCAGTATATTCCAGTAGAGTTCAGTTGAGTTCAGTAGAGTTCAGTTGAGTTCAGTTGAGTCCAGTAGATTCCAGTAGAGTCCAGTAGATTCCAGTAGAGTCCAGTAGAGTTCAGTAGAGTTCAGTAGAGTTCAGTTGAGTCCAGTAGAGTTCAGTAGAGTTCAGTAGAGTCCAGTAGAGCTCAGTTGAGTCCAGTAGAGTTCAGTTGAGTCCAGTAGATTCCAGTAGAGTCCAGTTGAGTTCAGTAGAGTTCAGTAGAGTTCAGTAGAGTCCAGTTGAGTTCAGTAGAGTTCAGTTGAGTTCAGTAGAGTCCAGTAGATTCCAGTAGAGTCCAGTTGAGTTCAGTAGAGTTCAGTTGAGTTCAGTTGAGTCCAGTAGATTCCAGAGGAGTTCAGTTGAGTCCAGTAGAGTCCAGTAGATTCCAGTGGAGACCATTGGGTTCAGTAGAGTCCAGTAGAGTCCAGTCAAGTCCAATAGATTCCAGTAGATTCTAGTAGAGTCCAGTCGAGTTCAGTAGAATCTGGTAGAGCCCAGTAGAGTCCAGGAGAGTCCAATTGAGTCCAGTAGAGTTCAGTTGAGTCCAGTAGATTCCAGTAGAGTCCAGTTGAGCCCAGTAGAGTTCAGTTGAGTCCAGTAGATTCCAGTTGAGTCCAGTAGTCCAGTAGAGTTCAGTAGAGTTCAGTTGAGTCCAGTAGAGTTCAGTAGAGTTCAGTTAAGTCCAGTAGAGTTCAGTTGAGTCCAGTAGATTCCAGTAGAGTCCAGTAGAGTTCAGTAGAGTTCAGTTGAGTCCAGTAGATTCCAGTTGAGTCCAGTAGAGTTCAGCTGAGTCCAGTAGAGTTCAGTTGAGTCTTGTAGATTCCAGTAGAGTCCAGTTGAGTTCAGTAGAGTTCAGTAGAGTCCAGTTGAGTTCAGTAGAGTTCAGTTGAGTTCAGTAGAGTCCAGTAGATTCCAGTAGAGTCCAGTTGAGTTCAGTAGAGTTCAGTTGAGTTCAGTTGAGTCCAGTAGATTCCAGAGGAGTTCAGTTGAGTCCAGTAGAGTCCAGTAGATTCCAGTGGAGACCATTGGGTTCAGTAGAGTCCAGTAGAGTCCAGTCAAGTCCAATAGATTCCAGTAGATTCTAGTAGAGTCCAGTCGAGTTCAGTAGAATCTGGTAGAGCCCAGTAGAGTCCAGGAGAGTCCAATTGAGTCCAGTAGAGTTCAGTTGAGTCCAGTAGATTCCAGTAGAGTCCAGTTGAGCCCAGTAGAGTTCAGTTGAGTCCAGTAGATTCCAGTTGAGTCCAGTAGAGTCCAGTAGAGTTCAGTAGAGTTCAGTTGAGTCCAGTAGAGTTCAGTAGAGTTCAGTTAAGTCCAGTAGAGTTCAGTTGAGTCCAGTAGATTCCAGTAGAGTCCAGTAGAGTTCAGTAGAGTTCAGTTGAGTCCAGTAGATTCCAGTTGAGTCCAGTAGAGTTCAGCTGAGTCCAGTAGAGTTCAGTTGAGTCCAGTAGATTCCAGTAGAGTCCAGTTGAGTTCAGTAGAGTTCAGTAGAGTCCAGTTGAGTTCAGTAGAGTTCAGTTGAGTTCAGTAGAGTCCAGTAGATTCCAGTAGAGTCCAGTTGAGTTCAGTAGAGTTCAGTTGAGTTCAGTTGAGTCCAGTAGATTCCAGAGGAGTTCAGTTGAGTCCAGTAGAGTCCAGTAGATTCCAGTGGAGACCATTGGGTTCAGTAGAGTCCAGTAGAGTCCAGTCAAGTCCAATAGATTCCAGTAGATTCTAGTAGAGTCCAGTCGAGTTCAGTAGAATCTGGTAGAGCCCAGTAGAGTCCAGGAGAGTCCAATTGAGTCCAGTAGAGTTCAGTTGAGTCCAGTAGATTCCAGTAGAGTCCAGTTGAGCCCAGTAGAGTTCAGTTGAGTCCAGTAGATTCCAGTTGAGTCCAGTAGAGTCCAGTAGAGTTCAGTAGAGTTCAGTTGAGTCCAGTAGAGTTCAGTAGAGTTCAGTTAAGTCCAGTAGAGTTCAGTTGAGTCCAGTAGATTCCAGTAGAGTCCAGTAGAGTTCAGTTGAGTCCAGTAGATTCCAGTTGAGTCCAGTAGAGTTCAGCTGAGTCCAGTAGAGTTCAGTTGAGTCCAGCAGAGTTCAGTTGAGTCCAGTAGATTCTAGTAGAGTCCAGTAGAGTTCAGTTAAGTCCAGTAGAGTTCAGTTGAGTCCAGTAGAGTCCAGCAGAGTCCAGTAGAGTTCAGTTGAGTCCAGTAGAGTTCAGTAGATTTCAGTTAAGTCCAGTAGAGTCCAGTAGAGTCCAGTGGAGTTCAGTTGAGTCCAGTAGAGTTCAGTAGAGTTCAGTTGAGTCCAGTAGAGTTCAGTAGAGTTCAGTTGAGTCCAGTAGAGTCACCTCCAGGTGTCTGTGGTTGATGTCGTAGATGATGAGCAGGTGTCGCGGCAGCAGCTGTTCGAACATGAAGACCGGCCAGCGCTCCAGTGCCTCAGGTAACACCGTGTGGTTCGTGTACGCACAGGTACGATAGGTGATGTCCCACGCCTGCACACACACACACACACACACACACACACACACACAGGTAGACTTTACATCTCTATATTTACAGTATAAATAGGAAGTCCCTGAAGTCCTCGGTCACTCAGACCTTGTCCCACTCCAGTTTCTCTATGTCCACCAGGATCCTAATCAGCTCAGGGATGGCGAGAGCCGGATGGGTGTCGTTCAGCTGGATCGCTACCTGAGGAGTCACCACCACAGAAGAAGAAACAGTCAGTCAGTGTTTCTTGTCATTTCATTTCATCACAAACAGCCAACATTTAAGTTTTTTCTCGCCTTGTCAGGGAAGGTGTCGAAGGACGTCCTCACGGGGTCTCTGCAGCCAAACTTGGAGGATTTGAACCTGCGGATGATGTCCTGCAGCGTGGCGGCGACCACGAAGTACTCCTGCTTCAAACGCAGCTCCTTCCCCTCAAAGAACTACACACACACACACACACACACACACACACACAGTCTGAACACAGCTGGATCCTTCGCTTCTATCACACAGTAGAATGCTAATGCTAAGATGGTAACAATTCATGAGCTCATCACTTTAATGCTGCAGCTCAGTTCAGTGACTTCATATCCTGCTGGATCATAACATGCCATCATGTTCCAATAATCTGACTGTGTAAAGGAACTGAAGCTGTCAGATAGATAAAATATTGACCTGTGAGATGCGACTGAGAGAGAGAGACATGAGGAGAGTAAAGTTTTCAGCTGTACTCACGTTGTCGTTGGGATAAAGGACTCTGGAGATGTTCTCAGCCAAGTTTCTGTCCAGAACAGCTTCAATATAATCTCCAACATTAACTGTGAGACAGAGACACAGAGTCAGACAAAACTCTGGAGCTGCTGCTGATCTGCTGATCTTTAATCAAAGACGAACACCTTTATCGAGTACTGATGATTATTTATTAAAATATAATCCCACTAAAGAAAATGAAGCTGCAGTCATGTAGTTATTAAAAATAAAAAATATTAGAAGTTAAACCTGATAGAACAGAAGTGCTGAATGAGGACAGCAGTGTTTGTTTGTTTATCCGTTTGTTGTAGTTTCTCACAGCAGCCACTAGGAGTCACCAAACAACTGTTGTTTAGCAGCAGTGGAATTTAACTATGTCCAGCAAGGGTGTCAAACATACGGCCCAGGGGCCAGAGCAGGTCCACCAAAGTGCCAATCCAGCCCACTGGATGACTTTGCACACCTGATATTAATCCACCTGTGAAGTGTGCAAGGCATCAGGTTTAAACAGTAACGAGATGCTTCCTGCAATGAGAACTTATCGTGGTTATATTTTAAATATACTGAACATTGTGCTAAATATTGTCAACCAGCAGCTTCAGTACAAAACAATCTGCATCAGACTTCTGTCTTAAAGCTAAACGGTGAGCCCTGCTGCTGAGGCTCTGACACAACACTGAAAGAGCAGTGGAAGACACACAGGAAGTGTTTCAGCAGCTGGAGGCAGCTTTTTGTAACTGTTTTAAATCCAAATGAAACTTTTTCCTTGTTGTTTTGTGTTGCTACGCGCCTCGTGTTTCTGCGCTCTATGCGCCTGGCGTTTTTGCCGCAGCGCTTGGAACTCCTCGAGCTGAAAAACTTGAGCTCAGAGCAGAAAAATGCCCCACGTCATCCATTTTTTCGTCATCTTTTTCTTTTTTCGTATTAACTGTAACATATAGGTAATAACGTTTATAATTGTAACATATAGGTAATAACATTTATAATTGTAACGTGTAGGTAATAACATTTATAATTGTAACGTATCGTAATAACGTTTGTAATTGTAAAGTGTAGGTAATAATGTTTGTAACTGTAACATAATAACGTTTATAATTGTAACGTGTAGGTAATAACATTTATAATTGTAACGTGTAGGTAATAACGTTTATAATTGTAACATAATAACATTTATAATTGTACCCTATAGGTAATAACCTTTATAACTGTAACATATAGGTAATAACGTTTATAATTGTAACATATAGGTAATAACATTTGTAATTGTAACGTGTAGGTAATAACATTTATAATTGTAACGTGTAGGTAATAACGTTTATAATTGTAACATAATAACATTTATAATTGTACCCTATAGGTAATAACCTTTATAACTGTAACATATAGGTAATAACGTTTATAATTGTAACATATAGGTAATAACATTTATAATTGTAATGTATCGGTAATAATGTTTGTAATTGTAACGTAATAACATTTATAATTGTAACATATAGGTCATAACGTTTATAATTGTAACGTATAGGTAACAACGTTTATAATTGTAACATATAGGTAATAACATTTATAATTGTAACATATAGGTAACAACGTTTGTAATTGTCACATATAGGTAATAACGTTTATAATTGTAACATATAGGTAACAACATTTATAATTGTCACGTATAGGTAACAACGTTTATAATTGTAACGTATAGGTAACAACGTTTATGATTGTCACGTATAGGTAACAACGTTTATAATTGTAACGTATAGGTAACAATGTTTATGATTGTCACGTATAGGTAATAACGTTTATAATTGTAACATATAGGTAACAACGTGTTTAATTGTCACGTATAGGTAGCAACGTTTGTAATTGTAACATATAGGTAATAACGTTTACAATTGTAACATACAGGTAACAACGTTTATAATTGTCACGTATAGGTAACAACGTTTATAATTGTAACGTATAGGTAACAACGTTTATGATTGTCACGTATAGGTAACAACGTTTATAATTGTAACGTATAGGTAACAACGTTTATGATTGTCACGTATAGGTAACAACGTTTATAATTGTAACGTATAGGTAATAACGTTTATAATTGTAACATATAGGTAACAACGTGTTTAATTGTCACGTATAGGTAGCAATGTTTATAATTGTAACCTATAGGTAACAACGTTTATAATTGTAACATATAGGTAACAACGTGTATAACTGTCACGTATAGGTAACAACGTTTATAATTGTAACGTATAGGTAATAACGTTTATAAGTGTAATATATAGGTAACAACGTTTATGATTGTCACGTATAGGTAACAACGTTTATGATTGTCACGTATAGGTAATAACGTTTATAATTGTAACATATAGGTAACAACGTTTATAAGTGTAACATATAGGTAATAACGTTTATAATTGTAACATATAGGTAACAACGTGTTTAATTGTCACGTATAAGTAACAACGTTTATAATTGTAACGTATAGGTAACAACGTTTATAATTGTAATGTATCTGTAATAACGTTTGTAATTGTAACGTAATAACATTTATAATTGTAACATATAGGTCATAACGTTTATAATTGTAACATATAGGTAATAACATTTATAATTGTAACATATAGGTAACAACGTTTATAATTGTAACATATAGGTAACAACGTTTATAATTGTAATGTATCTGTAATAACGTTTGTAATTGTAACGTAATAACATTTATAATTGTAACATAGGTAATAACGTTTATAATTGTAACGTATAGGTAATAACATTTATAATTGTAACACATAGATAACGTGTATAACTGTCACATATAGGTAACAACGTTTATAATTGTCACGTATAGGTAATAACGTTTATAATTGTAACATATAGGTAACAACGTTTATAATTGTAACATATAGATAACGTGTATAACTGTCACGTATAGGTAACAACGTTTATAATTGTAACATATAGATAACGTGTATAACTGTCACGTATAGGTAACAACGTTTATAATTGTAACATATAGGTAACAATGTGTATAATTGTCACGTATAGGTAATAACGTTTATAATTGTAACATATCATAATAGTGTTAATAATAATAACATACTTACTGTAATGTATCAGTAATAATATTGATGTGAAACAAACACAATGAAGGTGTGACTTCAGGCCGTGGATCATTGTACCAAACATTTCTCAGTATTTTTACAAACCAATCAATCGATCGATTATTGGAGAAAATAATCAGCAGATTGATCGATAATTAAAACAATAATGAAAACAATGATGATGATGATGATGATGATGGAGACGTACAGTTGTGCAGTTTGAAGTCGTTGGGAGCTTTAGCCGACCACAGTCTCATCGTGTTCACCGTGTTGTTATGGTAACCAGGAACTGGAGTGTCATAGGGCATCGCCAGCACTACCTACAAACACGATGACACATCAGACACACCGTCTGTCCTCTGACATTGATCACTGTTCATAAAATCAGCCGATCATATCAATGACATCAACGTGTTGGTGTCTGACCTGAGTGTCCACCCACTTCACTCCGCCCTCCGTTTTCTCCACCCGGCCGTAGAAATGAACCGGCAGCATGTACTCAGGCCGCGCCTTCTCCCAGGGGTTCCCGTACCTCAGCCAATCATCTGCCTCCTCCACCTCAGGGGGCGGTGCAACACATTAGCCAATCACACACCTCCTGAAAACCTGTGTGTCTGTCTATAGCTGTGTTCGAAATCGCTCCCTATCACAGATATAGTGCACTATATAGTGTGTTCACCATTTTGTAGTGTTGTTCGAATTCTCCGTGGTTAATTTCATTCACTATATAGTGGACTATAGAATACCCACAATGCACAGCAAATGTGAGTGAACAAACGATGTACCCTACATTTTACTTCCGTATACCACAATGCAATGCTGTCATCTTTTGCCAGAGGAGAAGAAGAAGAAATTTCAGTTAGTGTCTGAAATCTCATTCAGCTGTTCCCCATGTAGTGCACTGTATAGTAAACACGAAATAGGGAATAGTGAGTAAGTGAGTAAGTGAGTGAGTGGACGGTTTCGAACACAGCTTGTGTGTGTGTGTGTGTGTGTGTGTGTGTATACCTGCCATCCGTTGCTAATCTTCTGGTTGAAAATGCCGAACTCGTAACGAATACCGTATCCATACGCTGCCAGGCCAAGCGTCGCCATGGAATCCAGGAAACAAGCTGCAGGGACGAAGACATTTTTAGAAAACCAGGATGTTTTTAGAAAGTGAGAATGTTTGAAGGAAGTTAGGACTTTTTACAGATTGAGGACTTTCTTAGAAAGTGAGGACAATTTTAAAAGTGGGGACATTAGAAAGTGAAGAGACTTTAAGAAAGTGGGGAGGTTTACCAAAAGTGAGGATGTTTTAGAAAGACATTTTTAGAAAATGGGGACGTTTGTAGAAAGTGAGGACATTTTTAAGAAGTCAAGATGTTTTTGGACAGTGAGGATGTTTTAGAAAGTGAACATATTTTTAGAAAGTGAGGAGATTTTTAAAAAATGACTACATTTTTAAATTGCTGACATTTTTAGAACATAAGCATGTTTCTAAAAATGACCTTACTCTCCAAAAAAAAATCCTTGTTTTTTTTTTTAAAGTTAAGACATTTTTAGAAAGTGTGGACGTTTTAAGAGAGACAGGCCATTTTTTTTAAACTGAGAATGTTTGTAGAAGGTGAGGAGGTTTACAGAAAGTGAAGGTATTTTTAGAAAGTGGTGTTTTAGAATGTGACAATGTTTTTACAAAGTGAGCACATTTTTAGAAAATGAAGATGCTATTTTGGATGAAATGTCACCCAAAATGTGTACCTGCCAGTCGTCCCAGTCCTCCGTTTCCCAGACCAGCATCCTCCTCAATTTCCTCCAACTCCTCGATGTCCAAACCCAACTACACACACAGACACACACACACAGACACACACACACACGCACACACACACAGACACGCACACACACAGACACACACACACGCACACACACACAGACACGCACACACAGACACACACACACACACATAGACACACACACACACACACACACACAGACACACACACACACACACAGCTGTTATCAGTGTGTTATTTTTGACTTCCTTGTTGTGGTGAAACGAGGAAGTCAAAGAAAGTTTCAAACTTCATTTTCAACAAAACAGAAAACAAACACACTTCAGCCGTTTCACTGAAACAGTTCTTTTATGTTACTGATCAGTTTGTGAGGTTCGGAGCATTTCCATTATTCTACACACGCAGGTTCTGCCAGTAACCAGATCATCACGGTTCTTCTGCCGCACTGAACGACAGTTATTCAGCAAACATCCAGAATTACAGTTGTTTTTAAACATCATGTTTTCATAAATTGTGTTTTCATGCATCATGTTTTCTGACATTGTGTTATAGACGAGACAAGAGTTTAGAAATGCTGCTGTTTTGTTAGAAATTAAATTACCAAGTAAGTGTAAGTACAGCTGAAACAATTAGCTGATTGATGACAGAAAACTAATTGCTAACTGTTTGTAATAAACATTCAAGTTGTTTTCTAATTTATTTCAAATAATTTGGGGACAAAGGTTGTTTTCTTTTTACACGGTCGAAATAAATATTAAATACATTTCAAGTAAATTTAAATTATTTTGAATTACAGGAATCTGATGTGTAAACTTTTTTCAGAATATATCGCTGTGACTGATACTGACATCACAAACAGACAGACAGACAGACAGACAGACAGACAGACAGACAGACAGACAGACAGACAGGTGTGCTGTTACCTGGTAGATGGCCTCGTCACAGGCGCTCTGCAGTCCCAGGTTGATCATGGTGTTCTGCAGTGTTCTGCCCATGTAGAACTCCAGAGACAGATAGTACACCCTCTGAGGACAGACAGACAGACACATCGGGTCAAATCTCAGATCAGATCTCAGTTTGGGCTCCCCTGGTCAAACTTTTGTTTACTGTGAGTAGAAGAACTGATCTATAAAAGTCATGAAGTTAAAGATGAAACATTTGTTTAATATTTTAATAAAGATTAAACTTTTAATTTCATCTTTTACAGTTTCAAAATAACAAAAAAAGGTCCTGAAGCCAAAGTTTGGGCCCCCTGCAGGGTCAGTGCTTAGTAGGGCCCCTTCTTCTTCTTCTTCTTCTTCTTCTTCTTCAGAGTCTCTCAGTTCTTGTTTGGAGGATTTCTTCATGCTCTACTCTTTGAGCTCTATCCACACATGTTAAATGATGTTTAGGTCAGGGGACTGTGAGGGGCGTGGCCTAACCTTCAGCTGGCTCCTCTTCAGGGCGTCCATTGTGGATTTCTCATCCGTCCACCCCGTCTGTAACAGGTGGACAGGTGTCCCTCTGTCTCATCCGTCCACCCCGTCTGTAACAGGTGGACAGGTGTCCCTTTGTCTCATCCGTCCACCCCGTCTGTAACAGGTGGACAGGTGTCCCTCTGTCTCATCCGTCCACCCCGTCTGTAACAGGTGGACAGGTGTCCCTTTGCTCACAGGACGTGTTTCCATAAAGCATCAGTCTTGTCTCGATGTCCCTTCACAAACCTGTGAGTGTGAATGTAGTGGTGAGGACACAGGACAAGTTTTCTTCTGGTGACCCTTCCA